>CM053028.1:18574634-19044634 GCA_028564925.1 Lithobates sylvaticus
ACGTGGCGGCAGTAGGTGAGTGGATGCCCGCTAACTGGCGCTGCCATGATGGATCTGAAATGACAGGTGCTCTTTAAATGTAAGGACTTATTCTTACTGGTAGTTGGAAATCTTTAACACTTGCAAACAAAATGAAGGTTTCCTATTTGGAATAATAAGTTGTCAGGTTAGTAAAACGGTGATATCAGAACTGCTTCAATCATACAGTTTGTAGTGTACATAGATTTTCAAAACAATGGGATAAAGGAATATTCCCGAACTTTGTTTTCTCTCATGGTTCCTGTGACATTGTGTGAATGCATCAATGCAGCGCATGTTATCTCAGTTTGGATTCAATGAATACATTTTACTAAAAATGTAAATATTGCAGAATATGCAGCTTCATGCTACATAACTGAGCTCCATTTCATGCTGAATAAACTAAATTATTAATGTATCTTAAATAGAAAACTATCTTTTTAGATATATTTTTACTCCAAAATCATTTTCTTAGGCTGCCACATCCTGGAATCAATTTCTTCAAATAAATTTTATTAAAAATCAAAAAAAATTCGATTTAAATCCCAAAAATCAGATTTTTTTTTTTTTTTTATTAGTTTTTAAAAATCATTGATTTTATATCCACCCTGATTCCAGGATGTGGCAGTCTAAAGTCCAGCTTCTGTTGAACCAGATAGGGGTTACACGGAGAGCAAAATTCATCCAGTTCCTGCTGAACTTTTTTGGAGCACGTTACACCCATACACACACCGTGTAACCTGCTCCATCACCAGCCCCCAATCCCCACCCCCTCTCCCCCGCACTCGCTGTCACAATTCAAAAACAGGCAGGCTGTGCAGGGCTCCGCCCACACAGCTGTGTCATTCATTCACAGGAATCTGTGCATGAAGAAACTACAAGTCCCCTCCTCCACTGCGGAAGGCGTCTTGTAGTTCCCAATGAACTGCGAGGGCGCTGGCGAGCTCTTTTAGGCTCCCTTCACGCTAGCGCGTTTTTTGATGCATTTTGCAGAAATGCAGGGAAATTTTTTTAACATGGGTTCCTATGGAACATGTTCACATCAATGCATTTTTGTGCCTCTGCATTTTTGGAAAGGGTCGGGGACTTTTTTTTTTTACATGCAAAATGCAGCGTTTTGCATGTAATAGAAGTCAATGGACCCGCATCCAAACCGCAAGTACCGCGTTTTTGCCGCGATTTGCGTTTTGCTTTTTTTTTTTTTTAATAATTTTTTTTTTTTACACTGTATATAGCTGGTTGCTAAGCAACCACAATGTAAAAAAAAATTAATCAAAAACGCAAATTGCGGTAAAAACCCGTGTCCAAAAACGCGGCAAGCACTGCAAAAACGCTCAAAAGCAAAATGCATAGATGTGAATCGAGCCTTAGTTCAGTGACACTTCCTGCAGCTTTCAAACAGCCCGCACACAGGCCATGCAATGGTGTACCCAACAGAATTAATCCTATTTCTTTTTTATTTATTTATTTCTTTTTTATTTCAGATATTCCTAAGGAAGACATTGAAGAGGTAGAGAGAGACCCGTGTGATAAGAAAGTGTCTGACAACGAAGATGAAAGCGAAGAAGTCGACGACGACGATGATGAAGAAGATGATGAAGAAGAAAAGGATGAGAAAGTGGAGGGCAATGAAGAAGCTGGAAGTTCTAATGCTGAGGGTTCTGGGG
Organism: Lithobates sylvaticus; assembly: GCA_028564925.1. NCBI lineage: Eukaryota > Metazoa > Chordata > Amphibia > Anura > Ranidae > Lithobates > Lithobates sylvaticus. The sequence continues at coordinate 18,576,320 of CM053028.1, forward strand.
AGAATTCTGCAGCGGAGGGCTCTGGCACGGAAGAGGAAGACGACGTTGGCACACATGTGCCACCTCCAAGCACGCCCGAATCTGAAAGTGCCTTGAGACAACGCAGGAGTGAAGCAGCGGCCGAGAGCGGACATTAGTAGATTCTGTATGCTTAGATGTTTACTTTTTTTAAGGACCAAAGATGAGTCGTTTGTTGCTGAAGGTTTTTATTTTTTTTTTTTTTTTTTTTTTTTTTTTTTTTTTTTTTTTGTAGCACAAGTCAGTGTTTTGCATGCAAATTTTTTATTTATTTTTTAAATGTGCTATTTTCGTAAAAAAAAATAAATGGCACATTTAAAAAAAAAAAAAAAAAAGCTATTTTCTGATTGTTTTGTGACTAGCTCTTGCCAATCAGAACTTGTTTTATATTCAATATTATTTGCATTTAGTTATTTTTGCTAAATCTTGCAGCAAACCGATATTTAGCTAAAATAGAACTTCAAGCAAATGGAAAGCTTGAAATACATATCATTTTACTGTTGTACCTACCAAAGGATTTTTAAAGCGGAGGTCAACTGCCAAAATTCATTTATTTTATTTAATTTTTTTTTTATTTGGGCCACCTGGTTTATTACATAATGTACTATAGTATGCACCACATACTAGCCCATTATGACAGACTTGCCTGTAAACGGAGCCCCCCAGTGCAGCGCTATCCCGGCTCACCCAGCGCTTCCATCTTCACCCGGTCTTCCTTCTGGGTGGCTGCGGCTATTTGAATGTGTGGGGCCCGCGATGACATCACTCCTGCACATACAGACGGAGCTCTGCGTTCCACGGCATGCCGTATGCCCTGGAATGCAGAGCATCACTGCGCGTGCGTGGGTGATGTTGGCTGTTACCAATGTGAATATCTCCTAAACGGTGCTCGTAGGAGATATTCATTGTGTCTACAAGTAAGCCTGATTGTAAGCTTACCTGTAGGTGCAAGATCTTTAATTTAGGCACTTATCTACAACGGCACACATCCAGGGATTTCCCTCATCTAATCTCTGGTTTAGGCCTCGTTGACATGGGCGTACTGTAGTGTATGACCATGCGAGGTCCATGTTTGCTTCCACAGGTGCTCTGTGCATCCCATTCATGTGAGTTGGGACGCAAAGGTTGCGCAGACACCGCTACTGTTCCCAATTTCACAGCTGTTTGGGCTACATACCCGGTTTCCCCGAAAATAAGACCTAGCGTGATTGTCGGTAATGGCTGCAATATAAGCCCTACCCTGAAAATAAGACCTACAAGGACTTTAACTAGGGCTTATTTGGGGGGTAGGGCTTATATTGCAGCCATCACCGACAATCACGCTAGGTCTTATTTTCGGGGAAACAGGGTAGTAGGTGAGGTTAAAAAAAAAGACACAAGTCCATCAAGTCCAACCTATGAGGCTAATTTATTGCAAATAAGGCACCCAATTAAGTTTTAATTACCACCTTAATCTGCCACAGAACCTGTGTCATTAATGTGTTCAGTTTTAAAGGGATGAGGTAGCAACTCTACTCGCAGGCTGCGCTCTAATTCATCCCAAAGGTGTTCTATCAGGTTGCGGTCAGGACTCTGTGCAGGCCAGTCAAGTTCCTCCACCCCCAAACTCGCTCATCCATTTAGGGACTTTGCTTTGTGCACTGGTGCTAGGGTTGCCACCTCATCCCTTTAAACCCAAACACATATTAATAACAGGTTCTGTGGCTGATAAGGGGGTAATTAAAGTGATCTTTTTGTATTTATTTTTTTAAATAACAAAACCTAGTAGGTTACATAGTAGGTGAGGTTGAAAAAAGACACAAGTCCAACCTATGTGTGTGATTATATGTCAGTATTATATTGTATATCCCTGTATGTTGCGGTCGTTCAGGTGCTTATCTAATAGTTTCTTGAAACTATCGATTTTCCCTGCTGAGACCACCACCTGTGGAAGGGAATTCCACATCCTTGCCGCTCTTACAGTAAAGAACCCTCCACATAGTTCAATTTTAATGAGTGGCCACGAGTCTTGTTAAACTCCCTTCCGTGAAAAAGTTTTATTCCTATTGTGGGGTCACCAGTACGGTATTTGTAGATTTGAAATCATATCCCTTCTCAATCGTCTCTTCTCCACAGAGAATAAGTTCAGTGCTCACAACCTTTCTTCATAACTAATATCCTCCAGAACCTTTATTGGTTTAGTTTCCCTTCTTTGTACTCGCTCCATTTCCAGTACATCCTTCCTGAGGACTGGTGCCCAGAACATCTCATACTTGCCTCCACTGTGCAGCTCGTTTTGCATAGAGTGGCCCCAAACATCCTCTTCGGGGGTCCCCTTGCGGCTCCTCCCCGCATCAGATAACCCCCTAGGAGAAACTCTCCCCCAAGGGGGTTACCTTGCGGGCGTGCTCCCAAGTCCAGCATTTGCGTCCACAGACACGAAAGCTGGACTCGGCCCTGGCGCCCGTGTCATTGGATTTCCTAATGGTTGCGCTGCGGTGAGAGGGACAGCGCGTCCTCGCCGAAGAGTTGAAGGGGCTCAGATAAGTAAAACTGGGGGGGGGGGGGGGGCTGGGGGGTGTTTTTTCACCTTAATGCATAGGATGCATTGAGGTGAAAAAACACGAGGGTTTACAACCCCTTTTAAACTCACTTGGTGCCTTATCTGAATTAAATTGGCCTCAGAACCTGTGTAATTCATGTGTTCGGTTTCAAAGGGATGAGGTGGCAACCTTGGGTGCACGACCCCGAACTCGCACGGTCTGCATTCTGGGTCTGTGCTCCGAATTGGTCCGCCGTGCGAGTCCAGGTGTACAGACTTGGAATGTAGACCGTGTGTGTTTTGGGGTCGTGCGTGCTTTGGGGTCGTGTGCGTTTTTGGATGTGCGAGTGCTTTTGGATTACAATCAGTCTCCTGGAACGGATTGGGCTCGTAATCTAAGGTTCCACTGTAGTAATATTGTCTGGTTGTCCAGAAAGCAGGCTGGATGCAATGCATTAGGAGGGGCAACTGGGAAACTTGTGTCAATCAAATGTCCCTTGGTAGGTAAAACGATAAACATACAGAATATGTATTTAAACCGCGTAGTGAGACTTCAGATTCCACAGATTTTCTTGTATTTCCTATACATGTTATGGAACTCAAAAAAAAAAAAAAACTGTGCTGACCAGTCAGTGTAGGGCCAAGGGCGCCACTGCATTTTACTTTGTAGGCATTCATTTGGAATTGTCGAAGGCCAAACCCTGCCTTATCCGGATAGCTACGCTCTGCGCCCGCCGGCCCCTTTACACACTGAAGCGTCTCACGAATCCACGCTCCAGCTACCAGTAATATACTTTGTGATTTTCAGTTTGATATTGCAGTTCCATCACATGCCTTTTCAAATGTTCTCCCACTGGATAGAAATTCGGCAAAGAATTGAAAGCAAGATATGGGACTTTTTAATGGTGTTTTACATCTCAGGAATGAACAGTTTGTTAAAATACAAAAAGTTAAGTGGTTTCCAGTTGATACGTGGGTAATCCAAAAGTTAAAATATACCCAACACTCCCAGCCTTGTACCCACTAAACCCATTCTTGTAAGATAAACCAATATTAGATATAAAATTGTTGGTTGTATACATTGGGACTTCAAAGGCTGTGAAATCTCAACTCGTTTCGCTACTATTGCTTTTTCAGGAGTTATCCTAGGTGCTGGTGATAACTGGGCTAGGAGTGCTTGATGATATATTTTAACCACTTGCTGACCACAATACGTATATATATGTTTTGCAGTTTGCAAGTGGTTTACTGAGATTATAGCTGAAGATATCGATAACACCGTTTTATTCATTTTTATTTTTTTTTGCAGCCAGTGGCCGGGTTTCTCGTCAGCCGCTGGAGCGTTTTCCGAAGTGGCTGGAAAAGGCGTCTTCCCTATGCTTGCTGGTGTTTTTTTTTTTTTTTTTTTTTTTTTTTTTCAGGCTTACCGTTTCCGCCAGTTCGCCCAAGAAATGATCCAACGGTTCTGGCCAGCTGCTCCCATAGGCGATCAAAGAGTAGATGCTCCTTGATCGCCTCTATGGCCTTGGAGGACCGGAACGACGACTTTCTTTATTTTTTATTTTTTTTAAAGCAAAGATTTTTTTGCTTTTAAGGACACTGTCACATTGGGGCGGGGGGTGTTGGCGGCAAAGCGCCGCTTTTTGGCCACTAGCGGGGTGCTTTTAACCCCCACTAACGGCTGAATAAAGGGCTAAAAAGTGCCCACAAAGCGCTACTACTGAAGCGCTTTGCAGGCGCTTCGGCAGCGCTGCCCATTGATTTTAATGGGCATGAGTGGTGTATACACCGCCCAAAAGATGCTGCTTGCAGGACTTTTTCTAACATCCTACAAGCGTACCAGTGTGAAAGGGGTCTTAAGGTAAAGAAGAGATTTGGGGTCTTTTTGACCCCAGATCTCTCCATAAAGAGGACCTGTCATCCTTATTTCTATTACGAGGGCTGTTTACATTCCTTGTATCAGGAATAAAAGTGATAAAAAAAAATTTAATGGACAGTGTAAAAATAAAAAAATGAGAAAAAAAAATGTAAACTCCCCCATCCCTCTGTGCTCTCGCGCAAAAGCGAATGCATACGTAAGTCGCACACACATGTAAATGGTGTTCACACCACACGTGAGATATCGCCACAAACGTTGGAGCGAGAGCAATAATTCTATGGCTAGACCTCCTCTAACTCTAAATACGAAATACTCTAGTTCTGTATTTCATCGCCTTTCCTTGAGTGCACAATTTTAAAGCGTGACATATTGGGGATATATTTACTTAGAGCCCTTTCACACCAAGGGCGTTTTGCAGGCGCTATAGCGTTAGAAATAGCGCCTGCAATCTGCCCTAAAACAGCTGCACCATTGTCTCCAGTGTGAAAGCCGGAGGGCTTTCACACTGGAGCGGTGTGCTGGACGTCAGGAAAAGCCTTGCCAGCAGCTTCTTTGGAGCGGTGTGTTTACCGCTCCTCCACCGCTGCTCCCCATTGAAAACAATGGGGCAGCGCTGTAATACCGCCGGCAAAAAGCCACTATTGTGGCGTATTGCCGGGGGTTTTAACCCTTTCTCGGCTGCTAACGGGGGGTAAAAGCGCTCAGCTAGCGGCCGAAATGCGCCGCAAATCCGACGGTAAAAAGCCACTAAAAATAGTGGCGTTTTACCGCCGACGCTATGGACGGTGTGGTGTGAAAGGGGTATTAGTGTAACAATATCTTTTACAGTTTACAAAAAAAATTAGGGTATATTTTGTCTTTTTAATGAAAAAAAAAAGTGTTTTTTTTTCAAAAAAAATTACGTCATTTAAAAAATTTCAATACTCACCATTTTATTCCTTAGGGTCTCTGCTAAAAAAAAAATGTATAATGTTTGGGGGTTATAACTAACTTTTTAGAAAGAAATACCAATTTAAACTTTTAAAAAAGTGCCAGAAAAAGCCTGGTCTAAAAGTGGTTAACTATTGGATTACCCATGTTTCAATTTGGACAAGTTTTTTTTTTTTTCTTCTTAAGACATTTTATTACATACAAAAAGTTAAAGGGGTTGTAAAGGTTCGTTTTTTATTTTCTAAATAGGTTCCTTTTAAGCCAGTGCATTGTTGGTTCACTTACCTTTTCCTTCGATTTCCCTTCTAAATGTTTTTTTTTTTTTTTGTCTGAATTTCTCACTTCCTGTTCCTCCTCAGTAAGCTGTTCCGGCTGACTAAACACCGCTCAGATGATGGTGTGAAGTTCACTGAGGAGGAACAGGAAGTGAGAAATTCAGGCAAAGAAAAAAAAAAAAGAAGGGAAATCGAAGGAAAAAGTAAGTGAACCAACACTGCACTAGCTTAAAGGAACCTATTTAGAAAATAAAATACGAACCTTTACAACCCCTTTAAGGTCTGTTCATTCCTAAGATGTAAAGCTCTGTTGAAGTCCCATATCTTGCAGCTCTCAATTCTTTCTGGTTTAATACTTAGGGATGTGGTGCTTGGAATGCCCATTCATGCCATGTCTGTAGAAATTCAGCATATTTAATTCTTCTGTCCTTCTTTTTTTTTTTCTCTTCTCCCTACAGTCAATGCAGTGTTGTGTTGGCACCAACCTGGTCAACGTGATGCACCTGGTGACCCCAGTGATAAAATGGCCAGCAATATTGACCTCCTGGTGTCACAACATTAGAAGTACACAAAAAAAATAAAATAACAGGATATTTGTGATGGAAGTGCTCAGCCCAGTAATAGGAGATTCAGAGAGGTGTGTTTTGGGACTCTTTTTTTGGAAGCTGGTGGATGGATTTGTTGGTTTCCATTGTAATCCACGATTTGTTGTACCTTTGCTGGAACTCTGGGCTGTCATTGATAATGGTGTCCTTGGATCAGAGGTTGGGTACACCTACCTCTCCTTGGGAGGCGCATACAGTGCAGAAAATGATCCTGGATCTTCCAGCTTTTGCTTATTTGTGAACCTAGTTTTAGGCTGTGTGATAAGGGAATATATAGTCGGAATTATTTTTGAGTTTTTGTTGGAATTGCTTTTAAAGTGGTGTTGCCACCAAAAAAAAAAAATAATTTGCTTAAAAATCATAAAATAAAAAAAAAATAATAATTGGGGAAAAAAAATAATTTTTTACTCGCCTCTAAATGCCTGTTGCTAGGGGGTCCCTCGTAGTCTGCCACCTTCATTGCCTGGGCACTGACATCACTTCCCCTCGGCGCCACACAGTCATTTGGGACCTGTCACGTGTCCCAGATGACTGAGCATCGTATCACGACACCGCTCGCGCTTGCGCAGTGAGTGCCCGGCTGTGAAGGCACAGCCGGGTGCCCAGAGTAAGAATGCCGGCGCCGTGGGGAACTAGGGGGGGGGGCTTCCTTCCCCCGCATCGCTGGACCCTGGGACAGGTAAGTGTCCGATTATTAAAAGTCAGCAGCTGCAGTATTTGTAGCTGCTGACTTTTAACATTTTTTTCTTTTTTTTTTTTTAGTGGGCACCCCACTGTTAGGAATGTTTGAATTTTTTTTTTTTTGGTCTTGTTTTTTTTTTCCATAAAGATATTTTATATACAGATTTGCGGATTCCTTATTTGGCCTTACCTCTGTCTAAAACCAGCCATAGATGTAGCTTTCCGGCAGCCACGGGTTGAAATTCGTTTGATTCGCCCATCGACACAATCCATGTTGATGGGGGGGGGGGGATCCATTGTGTTCTCAAAGCAGGGGAAGACATCCCCGCCGGGAGAACACAGTGATTATTGCTAGCAGCTACAACAGTGGCTAGCAATAATCGCATGTAAAAATCCAACAGACTGGTTGTACCCAAGTAGATTGATTGATCAACCTGGGTACATTCAGCCTTGCCCATACATGGTTCGAATTTCTGGCTGTTTCCTGCTGAACCGGCTGAGATTCGCACCGTCTATGGCCGGCTTTACACCATCAGTCAGGACTACATTTTTTGAACAATTAGTGAGATACCAAGAGAAGTCAGCCATTGTTTGTAATCAGTTTTAGCAGATCCAGAGAGAGAGGAACTGGCAAGGTGCATTTGCCAATGGCGATTCCATGTGAGGGGGGGGGGGGGGTGGGGTTCCCTCAATTATCTGCGAGTAGGCATTGAAATCAATGGGAGGCTGCTGGCTGTTGCAGCTAATTGCACCCACTTTCATGTAATCACTGAGCCTAGGTTCACACTGCGACTGCATACGAATTGCACCGCATTCCTATAAAAATCACATGCAAACCCTGCGATCAAATACAATAAAGCATTACTATGCTCGCCTTGGGTCCAGGGATGCGGAGTACTGAAGCTCCCTGACGGCTGCTAACCTCCTTTTTGGGGCGTCCGGCTTCTGGGTCTCGACCTCCGGCCGCTTTCGTTGGCTGGGCGAGGGGGGGGGGGGTGACGACGTCGCTCCCGTACGCGCGCTGGCGTTCATTCATCTACGGCATTGCCGAATTTCTACAGTGAGCTGCGTGTGCACCGTACAAGGGTGGGCCGGCAGGGACGTGACTTTTAATGCAGCCTGATTTAAAAAGTGAAGGAGCAGCAGCGGACTGATGAGGTCATCTCTCAGCTCATTTTGCTCTCTATACTTTACCCGCATGCTCCTTGTCTACGCATGCCGCACACTTGATTGGCTCCCATTGTTGCCCCTCCCTGTACAAGTTTGAGTGCACCTAATATAGGCGATCGCTAGAGGCTCATTCCAAACCAACGTTCAGGTACTAGCTCTAGTTGTATTAAAAAAAAAAAAAAAAAACATGAATTTTTTCATAAATTTTTTATTTTTCTATTTTTTTTTTTTTTATATCTGCTCCAGAATTCAATTTTAAAGACGAAGACCGCCTTTTGCAATAAAAAATACAGGTCCTTTTTATTTTTATTTTTTGTTATTTTTTTATTTTATTTTATTTTTTGAAAATGAGCCTGCCAAGCATTGCAACTATGATCGGTAGATGGCGGGTCCAGGTCCTGCGGACTCTTCCTCCAGCCCTCTGTATGGGCTTTCAGTCAGAGAGCCGGAGGAAGTGTCAATGGATGGCTTGGTGAAAACTACAAGTCCTTCTGCCGCAGTGGCAGAAGGGACTTGTAGTTTATTCATTCATAGATCTTTGTGAAGAACTGACACAACTGTGCCCATTTTTAAGTCCTGACAGCTACTGTGTGGGGGGGGTGAAGAACTCTGTGTACAGTGGGTGTTTTGGATGTGGAGTGTCTAGTTGGTATTATGTTACGCCCTAAATATGGATGTTAACAGCTTAAAGGTGGATTTAGCCTTTACTTGTACCGAACACTTCTCCCATCTCTCACCCTGTGCAAAGTGATTTCAGCCGGGTCAAATTTGAGCTCTTGCTCACAGAAGCCAGTTTCCTTTTGAAAGGTCACTGTGTTTGGAAGCTCTTAGCAACGCCTTTTTAATTTTGCTCCTTTAAAAAAATAAAAAATAAATAACTAATTTTGCTACATTTAAAAAAAAAAATTGCTAATTTTGCTCCATTAGGAAAAAAATGCTAATTTTGCTCCATTAGGAAAAAAAAAATTGCCAATTTTGCTCCATTAAAAAAAGAAAATGCTAATTTTTGCTCCATTATGAAAAAAAATTGCTAATTTTGCTTCATTAAAAAAAAAAGAAAATGCTAATTTTGCTCCATTATGAAAATTAAAAATTGCTAATTTTGCTCCATTAAAAAAAAAAAATTGCTAATTTTGCTCCATGAGGAAAAAAAATTGCTAATTTTGCTCTATTATGAAAATAAAAATAGCTAATTTTGCTCCATTAGGAAAAAAAAATAGCTAATTTTGCTCCATGAAAATAAAAATAGCTAATTTTGCTCCATTAGGAAAAAAAAAATGCTAATTTTGCTTCATTAGACCAAAAAAATTGCAAATTTTTGCTCCATTAGGAAAAAAAATTGCTAATTTTGCTCCCATTAGGAAAAAAAAATACAAATTTTGCTCCATTAAAAAAAAAAATGCTAATTTTGCTCCATTAAAAAAAAAAGAAAATGCTAATTTTGCTCCATTATGAAAATTAAAATTGCTAATTTTGCTCCATTAAAAAAAGAAATTGCTAATTTTGCTCCATTATGAAAATGAAAATTGCTAATTTTGCTCATTTATGAAAAAAAAAAAAAACACTTTTTTTTTTTTATTTATTTTTTATGTCCAACAGTTTCTAAAGTTGAGGATTTTAGAAGAAAGGAGGCTGACACTGTTTACATTTCTTCATCATCTAGTTCAGGGGAAGGCCACCCGGGGCCCTCCAACTGTTGCCGAACTACATTTCCCATGAGGCATTGCAAGGCTGGCAGTTACAATTTACTCGCAGAGCCATGATGGGACTTGTAGTTCTGCAACAGCTGGAGGGGCCCTAGGTTGCCTACCCCTTCTTCTCTACCCACAGCCTGGGGTGGAGGACTTCTTTATGCAATGATAAATTGTTACGCTGTTTTTTGACCATTTTGTTGTAATATGCTTTTGTATTTGTGTCTTTCATTTTTGTTGAGTGAATGGTAAAAAAAGAAAAAATGCCAAACTGGGAAAGTGAAGGATTTTTTTATTTTATTGATTTAATGTTTTTAAATTTCTAAATGCAGAATAATGTCTTTTTTCTTCGATAAAGACGATGTATGTAGCGGAATGTTGATTTTAAGGCTCACCTTTTGTGTCATTATGTACAGCTTGGACCTGAAGGTCTAATTATTTGTTTGATACGCTCTTTTTGAGCATCTAGTACCTAATAATAGCTTAAAGCCAACTTAAATGAAACATTAAAAGTTTACAGTGTTCCAATGTGTGCGTGATTATCATTTGTTTGCACCAAAGTATACACTCACCGCTCACTTTATTGGGCACTCCTGTTCAATTGCTTGGTAACGCAAATTGCTAATCAGCCAATCGCATGGCAGCAACTCAATGCATTTGGGCATCTAGATATGGTGAATACGACTCGCTGAAGTTCAAACTGAGCTCCATGCAAGACTTCGCCTCATGGGGTGAGGATGATCATGAGAAAAGTGAGGGATCAGCCCAGAACTACACGGGAGGAGCTTGTGAATGATCTCAAGACAGTTGGGACCACAGTCGCCAAACAAACCATTGGTAACACAATACGCCGCCATGGATTGATATCCTGCAGTGCCCGCAAGGTCCCACTTATCAAGAAGGCACATATACAGGTCCGTCTGAAGTCTGCCCATGGACATCTAAATGATTCAGAGGATTAGGAGAAAGTGCTGTGGTCAGATGAGACCAAAATTAAGCTCTTTGGCATTAATTTCAGTCACTGTGTTTTGGAGGTGCTGACTATGACCCTAAGAACACCATCCCTACAGTCAAGCATGGAGGTGGGAACACGATGCTTTGGGGCAGTTTCTCTGTTAAAGGTACAGACTGACTTTGCCGAATTGAGGGGCCAATGGATGGGACCATGTATTGTAAAATCTTGGATGAGAACCTTCTTCCCTCAGCCAGAACACTGAAGATGGGTCATGGATGGGTCTTCCAGCATGACAATGACCCAAAACATACCACCAAGGCAACAAAGGAGTGGCTCAAGAAGACGCACATTAAGGTCATGTAGTGGCCTAGCCAGTATCCAGACCTTAATCCGATAGAACATTTATGGAGAGAGCTGAAACTTTTGAGTTGCCAAGAGACAGCCAGGAAACCTTAAAGTGTTACTAAACGCACAACAGTAAAATCATTATACTCACTGTGGAAGGGGTTAATCCTCTGCATTGTGTAAAAAAAAAAGTGTTTTGATCCTCGCTTCTCTGATCCTCCCCTTTTTTTCCACTGACTCCTAATAATTTTCTGATAACAGACTCTATGGAGTCAGGCTGCACATGCTCAGTTTCCTCTGAATTGCTTGGAAGGGTCCATGTGATCAGCATAAGGGGCAATCGGCACTGTCCAGACAGAGGGTCAGGGGTCTTGCAGTTTTATACAGTCAGAAGACTGCTATATACGGCTGATGAGAGCAGGTATTTAGCAGTTTAAATTTTCCAAAATAATTGCATTTCCGTGTTCTGTGTGCTGTGTTGAGTGAATGGTGAAAAATTGCCAAACTGGGAAAGTGAAGGAATTTTTTTTTTTTTATTAATTGCTTGTTTTTAAAATTCTAAATACTGAATAATGTCTTTTCCAGATATAGTGAATGCAGAGTCCTGGGTTTAGTAACACTTTAAGAATTTAGAGAAGATCTGTAAAGAAGATTCGCAGAGCAACTGATGGGATCTTAAAGGTGCCAAGAGACAACAGCGCTGTCACACTTTGACAATTGCGCGGTCATGCTACACTGTACCCAAATGACATTTTTATAATTATTTTTCACACAAATGGAGCTTTCTTTTGGTGGTATTTAATCACCACTGGGATTTAAATTTTTTGCTAAACAAACCAAACAAAAAAAGATGGAAAATAAAATAAATCGTTGATTTTTTAAGCTGATAGGCGGCACTGATGGGGATAGATAAGGTGGTACTGATGGCCACTGATAAGATGGCACTGGTAGGTGACACTGATGGGTACTGATAGGTGGCACTAATGTGCAGCACTGTTGATGAGGCACTGACTGTGGGCACTGATGGTTGACACTGTGGGCACTGATGGGTGGTGCTGGTAGGCAGCACTGGCAGGTGATCAGGACTGATGTCCCTCTCACGGCCGCTGGTGATCGGCTTTTTTTTTTATTGCCTTGCGCTATCAGTGCGAGGAGAAAACCTAGCCGATTACTGTCTGTTTACATCACATGATCAGCTGTCATTGGCTGACAGCTGATCACATGGTAAGGGGTCAGGATCAGTAATGTCGATCAGCGATTTTTATTGTGACTGCGACATTATGGCGGACACATCGGACATTTTTGGGACCATTGTCATTTATACAGCAATCAATGCTATTTAAATGAACTGATTCCTGTGTAAATGACACTGGTAGTGAAAGTTGACCACTAGGGGGCGGGGAGGGGTTATGGTCTGTGACGTGTGTGTGTTTTTTTTTTTTTTTATATTAGGGGGCGTGGTTGACGTCTGACGTCACTGATCGGCTTTCCCAGATGACAGGGAACAGCAGATCAGTGACAGGCAGAGTAGGAAGCGCGGGGAGAGGTTTGTTTACACAGACCTCTCCCCGTTCTTCAGCTCTGTGACCCCGATCGCGGGACACCAGCGGCAATTGGGTCCACTGGTCACGGAGCTCCCGACCGCGCCACCGACCCCACGGCTTGGCAATTAAAGGAGACGTACCTGTACGTGCTTTTGCCTAGCCGTGCCATTCTGCCGACGTATATGTGCAGGAGGCGGTCGGGAAGCGGTTAAAACGTAATTACGGCAAAATTATTTTTTTTTAATGGGCATTTGAGCATCTATGGCACTAACAGATTTCATTAAGATTAACTTTTCAAATTTGAGTACAACACCGCTTTAATTTTTTCTGAAAACCAAATTTTCTAGAAGAACAAAAATAGGAAAGAACTGAAAATCCAAAAGAACGAAAAACATTTTGTTTTTTCTATTATAATTAAATTATTAACCATTATTATCTTTTTTTTTTTTGTTAATAAATAATAATAATAAACTATAATAAGGTATTGGAATTTCCTTTTTTTTTTTTTTTCTATATATAGTGAATGTAACGAATACAAATTTAGCCGAAGTTACGAATTATCGAAATAACGAATGATTCGATAAACGGAAAAAAAAAAAACACATGAAGCGACAACGAAAAAAATTAATTTTTCGACATTGCATGTGTCTCCAAGTCGGGGAAAGGTGATTAAACACGCCTACTCCCATGGGAGGAAAGCCTGGAAGTCATGATACTAATTCAGATTAAAAGGTAATTACAGCAAAATAATTTTTTTTAACCACTTCAGCCCCGGACCAATTTGCAGCCAAAGGACCAGGCCCCATTTTTGCGATTCGGCACTGCGTCGCTTTAAAATGACAATTGCGCGGTCGTGCGACGTGGCTCCCAAACAAAATTGGCGTCCTTTTTTTTACACAAATATAGCTTTCTTTTGGTGGTATTTGATCGCCCCTGCGGTTTTTATTTTTTGCGCTATAAAACAAAAATAGGAGCGACAATTTTGAAAAAAAAATGCAATATTTTTTACTATAATAAATATCCCCAAAAAATATAAAAACAAAATAATAAAAAAAAACATTTTTTTCCTCAGTTTAGGCCGATACATATTATTCTACATATTTTTGGTAAAAAAAAAATCGCATATTAGCGATTATTGATTGGTCTGCGCAAAAGTTATAGCGTTTACAAAATAAGGGATTCGTTTTATAGCATTAATATTTTTTTTTTTTTTTTTACTTTCAAATGACAGTCAGTAGAATGTGTCCCTTGTGCGGATTCCTCTTCTGTTGGTGACAATCTTCCTCTGTCCTGCCCCCCCACAGTGAGGCTGCAAATGGGCACAGTGAGGCTGCAAATGGGCATTGTTGACCCTCTTTTCCACTTACAGTAGCTGCGTATTTCTCACCCTAGGCTTATACTCGAGTCAATAAGTTTACCCAGTTTTTTGTGGTGAAATTAGGTGCCCCGGCTTATATCCGGGTATATACGGTAATCCAAAAAAAAAAAAAACATATTTCAAGTTGATTTTTCGAATAGAATAAAATTAGAATGGAAGCAAAAGGAATGGAACAGAAAACAACAAAAAAAAAAGAACACAATACAAAAAAACTGAATAGAAGAAAATAGAATAAAAAATAAAGGAATGGGATGAAATAGAATAAAAAGAATAGAGTAAAACAGAATACAAATAGAAAGCAATAGAAAAAAAAACAATAGAATAAAATAACCATATTCTGAAATTCAAATTTGGAATATAAAAAAAAAATTTGAATAAAATAACTATATTCTGAAATTCTAATTTAGAATATATATAAAAAAAAGCAATGAAATAAAATAACCATATTCTGAAATTCAAATTTAGAATATAAAAAAAAGAAAAATAGAATAAAATAGAATTTAAGTACATTCGGAAATTTAAACGGAATACATTTGGATTTGAATTGAATAAATTCAAATTTAACTAGATAAAAAAAGAATAGAATTAAAAATAACAGAATATAATATAAAAAATAGACTAGAATATAATTTTTTTTTTTTTTCCAAAATTCGAATGGAATAGAAAAAAATAGAATAGAATATAACCATCTTCCAAAATTTGAATTTCGAATAGAATAAATTTGATTACAATAGAGAATAATGGAATATAAGAAAAACAATAGAATATAACCATCTAACTAAATTCAAATTTTGAATAAATTTGATTTCGAGTGGAAATTCAAATTGAGGAAAATTCAAATTGATTTGAAAAAAACTAATTTATGTAAATAACAAAAATGTCTAAGTGATTCTGATAATGGTCATGCAGTGTGTGGGCCCTGGGCACCAGGAAGATCAGACGATGACAAATTAATCGACCGCAGATCATCCTCGTTTACAATGCTTCATTTTGGTCCCGATGACATATTTGCTTAGCAAACAGCGAATTTGTAAAGGTTGACTGCATTTATTTCTTTATTCTTTTATTTATTACAGGTACTTTTATAGCGCCGACAATTTACGCAGCGCTTTACAGACATATTGTACATTCAAACCAGTCCCTGCCCTGAAGGAGCTACAATAGAAGGTTATTTGGGAAAACTGCATTAGACGTGCGCATGCGCAGCAAAATGTATTTTCTAAAGGAGAATGAGAACAGGCGGGTACGTTTTGTTTTGACACATAGGGGGGGATTTACTAAAGGCAAATAGACTGCAAGTGCAGTTGCTCCAGAGCTTAGTAAATGAGCTAAAGCTTCACTTTGCAAAGAATAACCAATCACATGCAAGGAAAAATAAAAAACAGCATTTTTTTCTTGCATTTGATTGGATGATGGAAGTCAGCAGAGATTCTGCTCATTTTAGTAACTCTGGAGCAACTGTAAAAAAAGATACTAAAGCGCTGGTATGTATAAAAAGACCATAAAACCTGATAAAATCAAATAAGATGGCTAAATGAAATGCAGCTCCCAACAAAAAGTGTTCCCACACTTAAAAAGATATAGTAAAATATACAAAATTTGTATAGATGGTGCGCAAAATCAACCTTATTGATGTGATAGATCGAAATTATAAGTATGACGATGTCAATGCATCCAATGCATACTGTGCATATACACTATTGCCAGCAGGTCCAAAGTGGTCAATAATATATGAAGAAAATATATAGTCTAAGGGGATAAGTAATCCAAGTGACTGATAAGTGAAATATGCGTATAAATATCAGCGATCATACACCTCCCATACTCTCCTCACTCACATCTGGAGCAACTGCACTTGCAGAGGGCAAAGACGGGGCACTAGTCCTCCCACTGACACCAATGATGGGGCACTAGTCCTCCCACTGACACCAATGATGGGGCACTAGTCCTCCCACTGACACCAATGATGGGGCACTAGTCCTCCCACTGACACCAATGACGGGGCACTAGTCCTCCCACTGACACCAATGACGGGGCACTAGTCCTCCCACTGACACCAATGATGGAGCACTATTCCTCCCACTGACACCTATGATGGGGCACTATTCCTCCCACTGACACCAATGACCAGGTACTATTCCTCCCACTGACACCAATGACGGGGCACTATTCCTCCCACTGACACCAATGACGGGGCACTAGTCCTCCCACTGACACCAATGACGGGGCACTATTCCTCCCACTGACACCAATGACGGGGCACTAGTCCTCCCACTGACACCAATGATGGGGCACTAGTCCTCCCACTGACACCAATGACGGGGCACTAGTCCTCCCACTGACACCAATGACGGGGCACTATTCCTCCCACTGACACCAATGACGGGGGCACTAGTCCTCCCAATGACGGGGCACTAGTCCTCCCACTGACACCAATGACGGGGCACTAGTCCTCCCACTGACACCAATGATGTGGCACTATTCCTCCCACTGACACCAATGATGGAGCACTATTCCTCCCACTGACACCTATGATGGGGCACTATTCCTACCAGTGACACCAATGACGGGTCACTAGTCCTCCCACTGACACCAATGACGGGGCACTATTCCTCCCACTGACACCAATGACAGGGCAATATTCCTCCCACTGACGCCAATGACGGGCACTATTCCTCCCACTGACACCAATGACGGGGCACTATTCCTCCCACTGACACCAATGACGGGGCACTATTCCTCCCACTGACGCCAATGACGGGGCACTATTCCTCCCACTGACACCAATGACGGGGCACTATTCCTCCCACTGACACCAATGACGGGGCACTATTCCTCCCACTGACACCAATGACGGGGCACTATTCCTCCCACTGACACCAATGACGGGGCACTATTCCTCCCACTGACACCAATGACGGGGCACTATTCCTCCCACTGACACCAATGACGGGGCACTATTCCTCCCACTGACACCAATGACGGGCACTATTCCTCCCACTGACACCAATGACGGGGCACTATTCCTCCCACTGACGCCAATGACGGGGCACTATTCCTCCCCACTGACACCAATGATGGGGCACTATTCCTCCCACTGATCACAGTCTTTTACTTTTAGTAAATCAACCCCAGAATGTCTTCTCTGCAGATAAAGGGCCCACCTGCTCACTTTTTTGTTTTTGTTTTAATGGTATAGATCTGCTTTAGATAACTTTTCTTCAAAATGATTGTCTTTCATACGTTACAACATTGCCCTCTGCTGGCGGTCTGACAAAATACACGCAAGGCTCATTTATTTCATCACAATATGGTTATTTGGACCCTAAAGGGTAACTCCACTTTTGGGGGGGGGGGAATAGCAAATACAAAAATAATATAGCATATAAAATTGATACATAAGTCATATTGTAATTGAATGTTACTAAATTACTTTTCAATCTGCAGTGCTGAAATTTTCTGTAAAATGCAATATGGCCACTTGGAGGCGTCCCCCCCCCCCCCTAGAGATGTAATTTCCTGCTTGTTTGGCTCACTGATCTTCCCAGAAGTCTGCACTTCCATCTTTGGGCATCCCCTGCAACAAAAAAAATGTAATTTTTGGTGAGATACTCCTAAAGGGATGCGGACCCTACCACTTTATTCATTAGAACCCTGCAGGTGCAGCACCTGGTTTATAATTACAAAATCAATCCCATTCACATTCATTTAGCACATGGACACAGAGAAACAAACGGCTATTTGTTCAGAATAACAAAAGGTAAGAAAGAAAGTTTGGTAATATCCCTGCAATGTACATAGATCACCCAGAGGGGAATGGTGCCCCCCCCCCCCCCCCCCAACAAAAGTGGAGTTACTCTTTAAGGTCATGGACCTTTTTAAAGCCAAATTCTTTCCACATGCTGGATGCAAACCCATCACTTGTGTGTAACATTGAAATATATAGAAAGAACAATGGAGGGGGGGGGGATGGATAGAAAAGGGAGAAACAAAGGGAGGGAAAATGAGGCAAAGAAAGAAAGGAGCGCACAAGGGATAGAGAAAAGGAGAGGCAATGAACCGGCAGGTGAGATAAAATGAGCATAAAGAGAAAATGAAACGGGGAGAGAACAAGAGATGGAGGAAGAATTAAATAAATAGAGTGAAACGGAGCGAGATAAAATCAGGATAAAAGAGAAAAGAAGATGGGGAACAAAGGAGAGAATGAATGAAATAGAAAGAGAGAGAGAGAGGGAAAAAGACAATAAGAATGAGAAAAAAAAGAAATAGACTCAGTGTTACTAAACCCTCGTTTTGTATTTTGTTTTTTTATATAAAAATAACAAAAATGCCTATATATCTGCTCAGTGTAATGGTTTTGCACAGAGCAGCCCCAATCCTCTTCTTCTAGGGTCCCCTGCCAGCACTTCAGGCCGGCCCCTCCTCTTCATTGGGTGCCCCCAAAGAAAAGCAGATTTTTCCTGGGGGCACTGTATGCTCGCTCGAGTTCCACTGCTGCGTCCTTTGACACGGATAGGCGGAACTCTGCCCCGCCCCCCCCCCCCCGCCGCTCACCTGTCGTCAGATTTGATTAACAGCAGTGGGAGTCAATGGCTCCTGCTGCTATCAATCTGTCCAATGAGTAGAGGGGCAGCGTCCGGAACCGATGCACTCGTGCACATCGCTGGATCGGGCTCAGGTAAGGAGAAAGGGGTGGGGTCTGGGAGGCTGCTGCAGCACAGAAGGTTTTTTTTTTTTTACTTTAAAGTGGTTGTATACCCTTAAATTCAAGTTGCACCTACAGGTAAGCCTAGATTAAGGCTTACCTGTAGGTACAAGAAATATCTCCTAAACCTTCACGGTTTAGGAGATATTTGAAAATAACGTTTTACAACGTTGTCTACGGTGCATGCGCGCCGTAGACAACGGTGCATTTACAGGGTTAATCCCCATTCACAACTGCGGCTCACCGCAGTTGAACTGTCCCACGCGCATGCACGGAGCGACGTCCTTTGCCGCTCTGGCCAATCGCAGCGGCGCTGTGATTGGCCGGTGCGGCGATACCCGGAAGGGTACCCGTGGAGAGATGGATGCGGCCGGAGGGGGAGAAGAGGACGGCGTCGGGGGCCCCGATTTAAGGTAAGTGGTGCATAATGAGCTAGTATGCTAGTCATACTAGCTCATTATGACTTTGTCTTGCAGGTAGTGTACAAAAAAAAGAAACCCAAAACGGGTATACAACTTAATGCATTAAGGTGAAAAATCTTAAGGCTTTAGAACCACTTTGAAGTGGAACTAAATTCCACTATACTTTCCTCCTCTCCAACCGTCTGAAGTCCGAAAGGGGTCCCTCACCGTCATCTTCTTCCCGACTCCCTCAGAGTGCCAGTCTTCGGCTCCCTGCATTGGCTGTCACAGTATGACATACAGTGGATCTAAAAAGTCTACACAAAAGTTTCTGTGAAAAATTTAGACAAAGATAAATTATTTCAGAACTTTTTACATCTTTTAACTGCTTTGCGACTGCCGGCTGTCAATTGACGGCCAGGCGGCGCGGCTCTCGTGGCGGGAGGGCGTCATGACGCCCTCCCCTTCCCAGCCCTCCAGGGAATGCGCGCCCGCTGTGTCACTGGGCACCCGATGCGCGTGCCCGGCGGACGCGATGTCCGCCGGGCACCCGCGATTGCCCGGTAACACAGCGGGACCGTGGATCTGTGTATGTAAACACACAGATCCACGGTCCTGTCAGAGGAGAGGAGACCGATGGTGTGTTCTCAGTACAGAGGAACACTGATCGGTCTCCTCCCCTTGTGAGTCCCCTCCCCCTACAGTTAGAATCACTCCCAGGGAACATATTAACCCCTTCAGCGCCCCCTAGTGTTAACCCCTTCCCTGCCAGTCACATTTATACAGTAATCAATGCATTTTTATAGCACGGATCGCTGTATAAATGTGAATGGTCCCAAAAATGTGTCAAAAATGTCCGATGTGTCCACCGCAATATCGCAGTCACGATAAAAATCACAGATCGCCGCCATTACTAGTTAAAAAAAAAAAATGGTATAAATCTATCCCCTATTTTTTGTAGACACTAACTTTTGTGCAAACCAATCAATATACACTTATTGCGATTTTTTTTTTTTTTTTTTTACCAAAAATATGTAGAAGAACACGTATCGGCCTAAACTGATGGAAAAATTTGTTTTTTATATATTTTTTGGGGATGTTTAGTATAGCAAAAAGTAAAAAATATATATTTTTTTTTAAACTTGTCACTCGTCTTTTGTTTATAGCGCAAAAAATAAAAACCGCAGAGGTGATCAAATACCACCAAAAGAAAGCTCTATTTGTGGGGACAAAATTATAACAATTTCATCTGGGTAGAGTGTTGTATGACCGCGCAATTGTCATTCAAAGTGTGACAGCGCTGAAAAATGCCTTGGGCAGGAAGGGGGTGAAAATGCCCTGTATTGAGGTGGTTAATGTGATTATAAACTATACAACTACAAGTTGAAAAACAAACTGACATCTTTTGGGGGGGCAGTAAAAAAATAAAAAAATAAAATAATGCAGTTGCATAAGTGTGCACACCCTCTTATAATTGGAGTTGTAGTGGTGTTCAGAATTAAGCAATCGCATGCAAACTCATCTTAAATAGGAGTCGGTACACACCGGCCATCATTTTAAAGTGCCTCTGATTAACCCCAAATAAAGTTCAGCTGTTCTAGTAGGTCTTTCCTGACTTTTTTTTAGTCGCATTCTACAGCAAAAGCCATGGTCCGCAGAGAGCTTCCAGAGCATCAGAGGGATCTCATTGTTAAAAGGTACAAGGAGAAGGGTTCAAAAGAATTTCCAAGGCATTAGATATACCATGGAACACAGTGAAGACCGTCATCATCAAGTGAAGAAAATATGGCACAACAGTGACATTACCAAGAACTGGATGTCCCTCCAAAATTGATGCAAAGACAAGAAGAAAACTGGTCAGGGAGGCTGCTAAGAGGCCTACAGCAACATTAAAGGAGCTGCAGGAATATCTGGCAAGTACTGGCTGTGTAGACATGGATGAGAAAGTTTGGGGTGGAGGAACTTGACTGGCCTGCACCGAGTCCTGGCCTCAACCCGATAGAACACCTTTGAGATGAATTAGAACAGAGACTGCGAGCCAGGACTGCGAGCCAGGCCTTCTTGCCCAACATCAGTGCCTGACCTCACAAATGCACTTCAGGAAGAATGGTCAAACATTCCCATAAACACATTCCTAAACCTTGTGGACGGCCTTCCCAGAAGAGTTGAAGCTGTTATAGCTGCAAAGGGTGGGCCAACTCAATATTGAACCCTACGGACTAAGACGCCATTGAAGTTCATGTGCGTGTAAAGGCAGGTGTCTCAAAACTTTAGGTAATGTATAGTGTTCTTAATTTGCATTCTAAAGCCACGTACACGCGATCGGACTTTCCAGCGGAGGTTCGCCGGACTTTCCGAATGTGTGGACTTCCCACACACCCCGGGCAATTCGCCGGAGTTTTGACGGAAGTCTGCGGGACTTTTGAAAAGAACGGACTTGCCGACACATGATCGTGAAGTCCGTTCATTTAGAACGTGACTCCAGGTAGACGGGACTAGCGAAGGAAGCCAATGCCGCCGCCTCGATTGGCGACATTGACACCTCGCTAGCCCCGCCACCTGGTATGGATTTAAAGGGGAATCCCTACGCCGAAAAACGGCATGGGGGGTCCCCCCCAAATCCATATCAGACCCTTATCCGAGCACGCAGCCCCGCCGGTCAGGAAAGGGGGTGGGGACGAGCGTGCGCCCCCCCTCCTGAGCCGCACCAGGCCGCATGCCCTCAACATAGGGGGTTCCCTGGGGAAAGAGGGGCCCTGCGGCCCCCCCACCCCAAAGCACCTTGTCCCCATGTTGATGAGGACAAGGGCCTCTTCCCGACAACCCTGGCTGTTGGTTGTTGGGGTCTGCGGGCGGAAGGGCTTATCGGAATCCGGGAGTCCCCTTTAATAAGGGGGCCCCCAGATACTGGCCCCCCACCCTATGTGAATGAGTATGGGGTACGATGTACCCCTACCCATTCACCTAGGGAAAAAAGTGTAAATAAAAAAAAACACAATTTTTTTAAAATAATTGATTGCACAGCTCCGGGGGTCTTCTTCCATCTTGGGGGGTCTTCACTTCCTTCGCTAGTCCGGTCCACCTAGGAGTCACGTTCAAAATGAACGGACTTTACGACAGTGTGTGGGCAAGTCCGTTCATTTCAAAAGTCCCGCGGACTAGCACACAGACGGCGGGATTGTCCGACGGACTCCCAAGTCCAGCGGACAATTCTAAAGCCCCGTCTACCTGCAGTTACGTTCTAAATGAACGGACTGCTCCGTGTGTGGGCAAGTCCGTTCATTTTCAAAGTCCCGCAGACTTTTTCCCGCGGATTGTCCGCTGGAGAAGTCCGGGCGTGTGTGGGCAAGTCACCCCCTCGGAAAGTCCGCCGGTTTGTCCGCTGACTAGGTCCGGCGGACAAAGTCCGAACGTGTGTACGCGGCATAAGTCAAAACTTAAAAATAAGTCCGCCGGAATTTTGGGAACAAAAAGTCCGCCGGAGTCCCACACGCGGTCGGATTGTTCGGCGGACTCTAGTCTGACGGACAATCCCGCCGGAAAGTCCGATAGTGTGTACGCGCAGGGGCGGACTGACAACTCATGGGGCCCCCGGGCAATAGGAGATTATGGGGCCCCCAGGCAATCATATATTATGGGGCCACACAGTATACACACACACACACACACAGTATACAATCACACAGTATACACAGACATGTTTCTATTGGCTGAGAAGGTACCGGAGAGGTGGGGCAGCTATAATCTCGGGATTTTTAGACTAAAAGGATGTCGGTAAGGGACATTTCAGAAACAGATGTAAAAAAAAAAACACAGATTTTTACATACTGTCCCTGGTTTTACTGAGGCTGGTAACCCTGATGGGGCCCCCTAGTGGCCCGGGGGCCCTTGGGAAGTGCCCGAGTGGCCAAATGGTCAGTCCGCCCCTGTGTACGCGGCATAAGGCTTTTACTGTAAGTATAAACTTTTTTTTTTTTTTTTTTTTATTATGCTGTTGGGACACGGCAGTTTTTGGAAAACTTTCCCGGTCTCACGAAGGTTGAGCCGCCCTGTCCCAGAACACAAGCTAACACAAGCAAAAAGCCTCAGACTGGTAAGATGAAGGCACAGCGCGGTGACTATTTTTGTGCTTTGCCCTGTGAACTCACAGAAACCGCAGTGTTCCTCAGGGTCTTTAGTACATGAAATAAACTGTAGCCGGGAGGGGGATGTGGGATGGCTGTTGTGTATTAGCCAGGTCACAACTTCTAATATAACACACCATAAAGCTCTCCCTCCGTCCTGCCGTGCGACTTTCATGCACGCTCAAGAAGCTTGCAAAAAAAATAAAAATAAATTTAAAAATAGTTTTGTTTTCTGCGACGATATTCCGTGCCGAATCTTTCAAGCCTCCAAGAAATATTTAAATCGAGCCCAAAGAGCGTTTCCAGTTTGCAAGGCCTTCTTGTCTGCGCCACTGGTTAATGTCGGCATCTGGGCCTGTAAACAGAAGGCACATTTAGGCTTCCCCAAATTTTTTTTAACTCCCTAACTATTGACTTCCTATTCCAACAGCTGTGGTCACAGGGAACTGTTTTGCCATGCCAGCTTCTGCTCGGCGGTAATGTATGCCAGATGAGGTTCGTATTAAACAGTAATAATATAACCTCTGAAACCGCTCACTTATCCCGCTCGCTTTAATTTCATGAGAAAAAATCGTTTTGACTTGAATATATTTTCTGTCTAAAGAAGCAAAAGGCCTGATCTGAAGGACTTTAATCACTTCACATTTCCTTGCTGAATTTTTATTTATTTTTTAAAACGAACCAGGTTGGGGTCACAGACAAATGTTTTATTGTGCTGGCATCCATGGCTCTCCGAGCCCGAGTGGTAGACGTTGGGCTCGTGTTACAGATCCTCAAAAGGTCCCTCACAACCTCAAATTTTTTTTTTTTTTTTTAAAGGTAATTCCGAATGTATTTACAGTGCTGGGAATGTAGTCTGACTTCATCTGAGTGCCCTCATGTCATCAGAATGGGGGGGATATGATGTCAGTTATATATTTGGATAAGTCAGGAAGTCCAAGACTTTTCTACAGTATCCTCATGCCCTTTGCACAGAGGAAAACAAAACACCTCAAGCATGGGCGTCCGCAGAATTTTTTCAGGGGGGGGGGGGCATAATTTTAAGGTCACCCATGCTCTGACCCTTTTCGACAATGTCATTATCACATTATCACGGTCACAGAATGTAGACATAGTACAGGTGATGGTCAAAGACTGCAGACATTGCACAAGAGACTGTCAGAGACTGCATACATGGCTCAAGAGACAGTAAGAGACTGCGGACATGGCACAAGAGATGACCAGAGACTGCATACATGCCCCAAGAGACTGTCAGAAACTGCATACATGGCTCAAGAGACTGCGGACATGCCCCAAGAGACTGTCAGAAACTGCATACATGTGGGGAGAGAGAGAGAGAGAGAGAGAGGGGAGTGACAGAGAGAGACAGAGGGGGGTGACAGAGAGAGACAGAGGGGGTGACAGAGAGGAGTGTGACAGAGAGAGACAGAGGGGGGTGGAGAGGAGACAGAGAGAGACAGAGGGGTGACAGAGAGAGACAGGGGGGTGACAGAGAGAGACAGAGGGGGGTGACAGAAAGGAGTGTGACAGAGAGAGACAGGGGGTGACAGAGAGTGACAGGGGGTGGTGACAGAAAGGAGTGTGCCAGAGAGAGACAGGGGGGTGACCGAGAGAGACGGGGGGTGACAGAAAGAAACAGAGGGGGTGACGGAGAGAGACAGAGGGGTGTGAGAGAGAGAGAGAGAGAGGGTGACAGAGAGGGATGATGGGGATCATCACTCCTGATCCGATCCCTGATTCCAGGGGGGGCACTGGCCCCCCCTTACCCCTACCTGCGGACGCCCATGATCTCAAGTCAAACATAAAAGGGAAACTACAGCTTTTTTTATAGCGTCATTCCTCCCTGAATTTAAATTTTACATTTTAATAAAGGCCGGAGGAATTTCTTATGTCTCCTGAGAACTCATTTGGTGGTCCACAAACCGGCTCTGGTCATTATGAGAGGTATCCACTAGGGTAGGGTGACCAGACATCCCCGGTTTCCGGGGACAGTCCCCGGATTGGGGACACTGTCCCCGGTTTTGTCCCCAGATTGAAATTTGAACAGGGGCCGGGGCAATTTCAAAGACAGCCCGTGCAGAATAAAAAAAAAAAAATCTGAATTGCACCCCCCCTCCTCTG
Source organism: Lithobates sylvaticus (assembly GCA_028564925.1). Lineage (NCBI taxonomy): Eukaryota > Metazoa > Chordata > Amphibia > Anura > Ranidae > Lithobates > Lithobates sylvaticus. The sequence continues at coordinate 18,601,663 of CM053028.1, forward strand.
CCACTCCTACTAGCTTATGGGGGTTTATTATTTTACATTATTTGTGCCCCTTTCTGATGATCATGTTCTGGTCGGAGCAGAGGGACTATTTCTTCAGTTTCGGGCGCATGCTCATTCAGCTCCGCTCGCATGTTCTTCTGCCTAGGCTCAAGTCCCGGCCAGCCGCCTGCTTGTTTATCTCCTTGACTTCCCTGGTGGAGTGATCTTCAGGCAGGCTGTGAGGCGGGCGGCGGCGGCGGCGGAGATGGGCAAAGAGTCGCCGATTGGTGCCATTACTTGTAAAAAAAAAAAATATGTCCCCGGATTTCATTTTAAAAATCTGGTCACCTTACCCACTCTCCCTGATGGATTTTTTTTCGTCCCGATAAAGGGGGGAGTGTTGTCTAGCCCTTGAAACACGTTGGTGTTTTTTAGTGCAAACCCATAAATGGATTTGGATTCTTTATCATTTGGTCTGGCACTCCTTTCATTGGAACAAAAAAGAAGAAACCGACCTTGTGCATTACCAATGGTAGAATTTTATTACAAGCATAAAAACAATGTTTGTACTCGCAAAACGAGCATCTAAAAGAGGCTTGTCAATTGGTGAGACTGCGTCTCTAGACACCTACAACCCGGACCTGATGTTAAGGGGATCAGACGATATCCCAAATGTCTGACGCGTTTCGAGGGCGTACCCTTTTCCTCAGAGCCTAAACGGTCAATGGCTCGTCTCTCCTAATTGCCACTATTTGTATCTACGTGCCCACGCCCCAAACGACATCCACCAGAATAAGTCACACCCATCCACGTGGACTGGCTCCGCCCGGTGGCTCAGATTAGTCACATGCCTATCCTCCAATAGGTTCGAAAAGCCCCCATCCAGAATTCATGGATGTATTGTGGACTGGGGTTAATATGGGTATAATTCCCCCCCAGGAATGGTCTGCCGCATCCTTTCATTAGTGCGTGTGTTTTTTGGGGTTTTTTGGGGGGTAAATGTTGGCACCTGTAAGGGAGCTCATGGGCGTTGCATTGCTGGAGCAGAGGCAAGGATAGTTCTGCTTTAAATCATTTTTATCAATGAGTCTATTTAAATTATAATAACTATTTTATTGTGCTGGCATCCATGGCTCTCCAAGCCAGAGTGGCCCTATAGTCTCCTCCCTATGCACCCTACAATCCTTTTCTTCTCTCTGATCACCATCTTATTAGTTTTTGCTCTCTCCCTGTCTTCCACCACCTTTCCCTTTTTAATTGACTAACAATCACCTGTAGAAACTTTTGCCACTTCAAGCCTTCTCTTCTCTATTCTTCTACTGAACACCTCTATGACAAAATCTCACCCCTGTCCTGTCCCAATCTAGTCACTTATTTCTACAATAGATCCCCCGTCCTCCACCCAGGATGAACTTGCACCCCACACTGCACACAGAATCAGGCCCCAACCTCTACAACCCTGACAATCGGATGACACCAGAAGTCTCAAAAACGTGGCCGCACTCTTGAGCCTCTGTGGCGTAAGACTAGTCTCACAAAGACTTCAACCAAAATAAATCTGCCCTCCAAAAAAAAAATTCTTGCCTCCACACTGACATGCAAACCTGTTTTATCACTCTCATTAACACCCTTTCATCCAGTCCCCATTAACTCTTCTTTATCTTTTAACTCTCTACTTTGTCCTCCACCCACTGCCCAGGAGATCACCAATGACATCAAACATAAGATTGATACAATTTGTGATGAAATTTCCACTCTACAGATATCCCCCCAACTTAACACCCCATGTCCACAGATACAATCAACACTCCCCTTATTTAACCCTGCTACGATCGACGAGGTTGCTAAACTTATTTCTAACGCCCACCTAACCACCTGCCCCTTAAACCCTGTTCCCTCTCAAATACTGTGGTCACCTTCTGACTCTATCCTACACTCTCTAACCCACATTATCAAACTCTCCCTCTCTTCTGGCATCTTCGCCAACACTCTAAAGCATGCACTAGTCACCCCCATACTTGTAAAGCCTTCCTTGAACCCTGCCAGTCTTAACAGCCTATGTCTCATCTCCTTGCTCCCCTTTTCCTCCAAACTGCCCCTTGAACGCCTGGTATACAACCGAGTGACCATCTCATTAAGAATAACCTTCTTGATTCCCTTTAGTCTGGATTTCGCCCTCAACACTCCACAGCAACTGCTCTCTTAAAACTCACAAATGACTTACTAACAGCAAAAAACAATGGACATTGTTCTGTACTCCTACTCCTGGACCTCTTTGCTGTCTTTGATACAGTTGACCACCCCTTCCTCAAAAAAACTTTCACCTTTTGGTCTCCATGACTGCTCTTCGTTGGCTCTCATCCTACCTATCCCACCACACCTTCAGTGTTACTTACAATTCTTCTTTCTCCTCTTCCCCTTTCTTTCTTTGTCTGGGTCCCCCAAGGTTCTTTTTTTTTTGTACCTCTCCTATTCATAGTCTACACCTCCTCCCTGGGTCAGCTGAGAGCCTCCCATGGCTTTCAATATCATTTCTATGCTGACGACACCCAAATCTATCTCTTTACATCTCAGCTCACTCCATCAGTCTCCTCACACATTACTAACTTACTGACCGACCTATCGGCCTGGATGTCACATCACTTCCTCAAACTCAATTTATCCAAAACCATGCTGATAATATTTCCTCCTCCACGTGCCCCTTCCCCTGGCTTCTCTATCAAAAGCAATGGCACAACTATCAACCCATCCCCAGATGCCAGGGTGCAAGGTGTTATCCTGGACTAGACAGCATCTCCAAAATACACCCCTTCCTAACCAATGAAACCAACTAGCTTCAAATTCAGTCCCTGGTTATCTCTCACTTAGACTACTGCAACTCCCTTCTCATTGATGTACTTTAAATGGGCTATCCCTTACCTTACCAACCTTTCAGCGTCTGCTACTCCTCTCTGCCAATCCCTCCATTGGCTGCCACTCGCCCAGAACTAAATTCAAAATTCTAACAACAACTTGCAAAGCCATCCACAACTCGGCCCCTAGCTACATCAATAAACTGATCTCAAAATATCAACCAAAATGTTCTCTTCGTTCCTCCCAAGACCTCCTTGTCAGGTCACCTGAGACCAGGTGACAGGTGCACTCAGTAGGAGTCAGAAGTGCACCGCTAGGTAGTGGACCTTAGGACTGACTGCTGCGGATTGTACCCAGGGAGATTCAGGACACAGGTCTACTTGGATCCCTAACACAGATCCCAGTGGAAGCTAGAGCATAGACTTCGCGCCCTGGGGAATCTAAGAGCCAGCAGGTGTTCGCCAGAGCCTCTAGTGGTGAGGATGGACTTCGCTGCAGTCTGGCTCCAGGTCGCGGCCCCCAGGGTCTCACAGCTCACGCTCACAGTAGACTACAGGAGAAGGAAGCAGCAGGCTGGAACGACAAGGATAGTAAGGGGATAAGGCAGAGGTCAGGGCAACTAGCAGACAGGAACAACAGAGTACATGCCAAAGGTTCAGGGTCACAAGCAGACAGGGATGGTCAGGGACATGCCAAAGGGTCAAGGTCCAATTCCTCAGACGGGTTTCGCCCCTTAAGTCCTGAAAAGGGAAAAACTCATCTGAAGAATTCGCTACAGTTGGAGAACAGGAGCTGAAGCCATCTTTTACCCATCTCATTCACATGTATGCAACAGGGAGTCGGTGTCTGTGTGCAGACAGCCACCATTTTGTTGGAGGGAAAAACTGAAACACTGAAAGGTTGGCGGGGACACTCAATACTGCCAATACTGGGAACTGTGACAGGAAGATCTCACTGGAGTTCCAGTCCAAATATCCATCACTATCTGTATGGTATTTGTATGTTGTTCTTGTGGTTTGGAGAGGTTCTACTTGCTGCAATCTAAAAGTGTGCAAAGTGTTCTCTGACAGGACGAGGTGGGGAGGTGGGATGGTAACGTCAGGTTCTCCACCTCATCCAATCAGAAAATGCTTTGCATTAAGGACTGTGTTGTTTATTCTTCTTTAACCACTTCAGCCCCGGAAGATTTTACCCCCTTCGTGACCAAAGCACTTTTTACAATTTGGTACTGCGCCGCTTTAACTGACAACTGCACGGTCCTGCAAAGCTGTACCCAAACAAAATTTGCATACTTTTTTTAACAAAAAATGGCATGCCGGAAATGCTAACTGTCACATTGACTATGCTTTCAACCAAACTGTCAAACCATCCAATGGCTGAAGTCATTACTGATCACATGTGCAGCATCATAGCAGTTGAAGGTTGAACAGAGGCCAAGATGGCAGCTTCCTTGGCTGAAAATGATAGGAGGGTTCACTTACACTTTACTTACACGTCCGCATGGTTCTGGCAGTCCTCCTGACCCAGCCTCATGGCCCTCCTGGCCTGGGGTGCGAACCATGCATCCTATGTCTCGGGGCTTGCTGGCCTGAGGCAATGTAACTGCAGGGGTAGGCTCGAGTGACTTTCGGGGCCTAATGATCCAAGGAAGGTCCGGTGCTGTCTCAACGGAATGGAGAGGCCCAGCAACTGAAGAACCCCAGGGGAGGATGCCACGGGGATACCCCCAATCGCCTCACGGGGAGGACGAATGGGGAGATGCGGAAGTAAACATCTCCCCATTCTGCCTAGCAACAAGTGACACTGATCTCTGCTCCCTGTGATTGAAGCAGAGATCAGTGATCACTAACACACAGCCACTACCCCCCCACAGTTAGTAACACTCCCCTAGGACACACTTAACCCCTACACTGCCACCCCCTGGTTAACCCCTTCACTGCCAGTGTCATTTACACAGGAATCAGTGGATTTGTATAGCACTAATTGCTGTAAAAAATGACAATGGTCCCAAAAATGTGTCAAAAATGTCCAATGTGTCCGCCATAATGTTGCAGTCACAAGCGCTGCAAAAACTACGGTAAAGCACCACTACAACTACCGCCGATGCCCGGGGGCTGGCAGTGTGAAAGGGCCCTTTATTATTAGCTAGTTAGTTATTTCCGAAATGTCGGATTTTCAAATTTAGAATTTTTGGATTCTGAATTTCGAAAATTTTTCACATTTTCGAATTTACAAATTTATTCAAAATAACGAATGGCCCCCAAAAAAATGAATAAAACAAAAACGAACACATTTTTTGGCAGTGCACATGTCTACTTGAGAATCTTCTATGACTTAGGCGGATCCCTTGAGAACATGCATGCGCATGAAACACGTCAGGAGAGGCCTTCATACTGACGTTATCGCCGCCGTGTCCTCGTGGTTAGGAGTGGCGCGGTTCTTTTTTGGAGTTTAATATCCAATAGTTACACTCGATTAGGAGCAGTTCAAGGCTTATTGTTGACTGGCTTTTGGTGAGTGGTTAGCAGGGGCGGACTGACCATTTGGGCACTGCCCGAGGTCCCCATGCCACTAAGGGGCCCCATCAGGGTTGCCAGCCTCAATAAAACCAAGGACAGTATGTAAAAATCTGTGTTTTTAAAAAAAATCACAAGATTATAGCTGCCCCACCTCTCCAGTACCCTTTCTGTGTGTGTGTCTGTATACTGTGTGGCCCCATAATCTATTGGCTGGGGGGGCCCCATAATCTCCTATTGCCCGGGGGCCCGATGAGTTGTCAGTCTGCCCCTGGTGGTTAGATTGGTTGAGGTTCATGACCGTGGAGGACATTTCCAACACACTGGGTGGAGTGTGATAATTTGATGCTGCAATTTCTCTTGTATCTGGTGAGTGGTTAGACACATCCCATTATATCACTGGAGTGCTCTTTTAAGTCATAGAAGATTCCCAAGTCTTTTTCACAAATAACACTTTGGACTATATTATTTTGGATACATTTTTATTTTATCTTTGGAGTTCATTTACTGTAGTGGAGTGTTGCACACCATTCTTTATTATATTGATCTCAGGAGGTTGTATGTTCACCTTTTTGTGTGTCCGTTGCTGATTAATTGTATAGCTCACTAAGGCTGCTTTCACACTGGAGCGGTGGGGGCGCTGGCGGTAAAGCGGCGCTATATTTAGCGCCGCTTTACCGGCGTTTTAGCGGCGCATTTCGGCCACTAGCGGGGTGGTTTTACCCCCCACGAGCGGCCGAAAAAGGGTCAATACCGCCCGCAAACCGCCGCAGCGGCGTTTTGCGGGCGGGTTCGGCGCGCTCCCCCATTGTTTTCAATGGGACCGGGCGATATAGGAGCGGTAAATATACTGCTCCTATAGCGAGCCAAAGATGCGGCTTGCAGGACATTTTTGAGCGTCCTGCAAGCGCACCGCTTCAGTGTGAAAGCCCTCGGGCAATAACGCCTGCAAACCGCCCCAGTGTGAAAGCAGCCTTACTATTTTTGTTATTATTTGTATGCACATACCAGTGCACTGTGCAACCAGTGACGGCCCCGTAATGCAGGGTGCAGGAGTGCCGCCCCCTAACCTATACGCCCAGCCCGCTAATCTATATGCAGGGCACCCGACGCATGGATTCAATGGGATTGTTTTTTTTTTTTTTTTTTTGAAGCACGTGATTAGAGCTCTAAAAGGCTTCAAAAAAAGGGAGCACTGGGAAGTCCCGTATTGGGACGCCTGCCTTTACACACACATGAACTTTAATAGCATCCCAGTCTCTGTCCATAGGCTTCAATATTGAGTTGGCCCACCCTTTGCAGCTATTACAGCTGCAACTCTTCTGGGAAGGCCGTCCACAAGGTTTAGGAGGGTGTCTATGGGAATGTTTGACAATTTTTCCAGAAGAGCATTTGTGAGGTCAGGCACTGATGTTGATGAGAAAGCCCGGCTAGCAGACTCCGCTCTAATTCATCCCAAAGGTGTTCTATCAGGTTGAGGTCAGGATTGTGCAGGTCAGTCAAGTTCCTCCACCCCAAAAACTCGCCCATCCATGTCTTTATGGACCTTGCTTTGTGCACTGGTGCGCAGTCATGTTGGAACAGGAAGGGGCCGTCCCCAAACTGTTCCCACAAAGTTGGGAGCATGAAATTGTCCAAAAATGTCTTGGTATGCTGATGTCTTAAGAGTTCGATTGTTGGCCAACAGAGCGTCTGATTTTTGTCTTCAGGGCATGTGCCAGGATCTTGTTTTGTATACTAACGGTACACAATTGTTGTGCCACAAACACGAACGTAGTGATGTACTACGACGAATTTCAGCTCTTGGGCGCCACCCTTTGGACACCTTCTGCTAATTTCGTGTTTGGTGAGCATTGATTCCGAGCATGCGTGTTTGTACTTTCGACTTTTGTGTTACGGATTTGTGTACTGACCATCAAAACGTTCTCCGCCGAAAATTTACTAGCCTGCCACCCAACATTTGTTGGCCGAAAATTGGACAACAATTGTCTAAAGGAGCGTACTAACGGTCAGATTTTAGGACAACAGCCTGTCAACAGACAATCCCCTGCCAACAATCGTACCGTGTGTACGAGGCTTTAGGCTGCACCATAACAAAATTGAAAAAAGTGAAGGGGTTCTCAATACTTTATGAATGCAATAAAAAAAAAAAAAAAATAATAATATATATATATATATATATATATATATATATATATATATATATATATATATATATATATATATATATATATATATATATATATATAATGCTCTGGGTTATGTTAACATTTAACACGTATATAGAGGATCACAAAGTTATTCTTTCTTTGGGATATCATTTTGGCAAACAATCTTCATTTAGGCAGGTGGATTAACTCTTTACTTCTTCTTCATAGATGGACATCAATGGCACACAAGGGAGATTCCTATTACCGTATATGCAATTCTACAGTCTGACCAGAAGAGGGAGCTCTTGCATTTGTACTGCAAAGACAGCAAGCCTCTGTGCTGGTAGACCAGACTGAAATGTACCGGTGAGCAAACCCATGTATTTATCATCAGCTCTGGGGGGATGAAGTCATTGGTGTTCGGCAGCGATAATTTTTTTAGATTTGACCCCATTTTCATAAATTTCTCTGTAATACAAAAATCTGTGATGTTGCTCTTTTTTTTTTTTTTATCTATGGTGTACTAAATGTTATTCTAACTATTCAACTACAATTTAATAGGTTAAAATAAAACTCATGGTAACACCAGAACAAGAGTGCAGGACTAATTTTATTGTAAAAAATAGACATAATAGATTTTATATATATATATATATATATATATATATATTATATATATATATATAAAAAAAATCTATTTATATATATATATATATATATATATATATATATATATATATATATATATATATATATATATATATATATATATATATTATTTATTATATTTATTTATATATTATATATATATATATATATATATTTATATATATATATATATATATATATATATATATATATATATATATATATATATATATATATATATATATATATATGTCTATATAGATATATCTATATATTGATAGAGGTGCATCTCATAAAATATGAATATCGTCAAAAAGTTAATTTATTTCAGTAATTCAATTTGAAAAAATTAAACTCTTATATTATATAGATGCGTTACACATGGGGTGATATATTTGAAGCATTTCTTTCTTTTAATTTTGATGATTATGGCTTACAGCTAGTGAAAACCCCAAATTCATTATCTCAAAAAATTTGAATATTACATAAGACCAAAAAAATAAAAAAAAAGGATTTTTAATACAGAAATGTTAGCCTTACTGAAAAGTATGTCCATGTACAGTATAGTGTGCACTCAATACTCAAAGTGTATAGTGCACTATGTCCTGACCTCCCAGGTGGTCCTTTTCTCAAAATAGCATGGTCAGCAGTGTTGGAGGGGTCCTCCTCTGATGAGCGGGGATGTGGAGCAGGCAGAGAGCGGGGAGCTCCTTCTGCAGAGCAGGACTCGCTGTGAGTGGCAGTTGGGCAGTCCGGGACGGGACAGACACAGAGCGGACTACTACAATTCACTCACACTCACATCGGCCATTTAGCACTCGATCGGAGTGTCCAATGAGAGATGATCTCATATGTAAACATATGAGATCATCTCTCATTGCCGGCTCTCCCTCCTCACACGCAGTCTCTGTGTGAGCTTCCGTGCTGCAGGGTGAGTGAAAAAAATCATAAATTACAGTGCCACACTAACACAACACAGTGCCCACAGTACCTATCAGTGCCAACTGTCCCCAGTGCCACCTATCAGTGCCAACTGTCCCCAGTGCCACCTACCAGTGCCATCTGTCTCCAGTGCCACCTGTCAGTGTCACGTGCCATCTGTTATCAGTGTCACGTGCCATCTGTTATCAGTGTCACGTCAGTGCCACGTATCAGTGCCATCTGTCATCAGTGACACCTGTCAGTGTCACGTGTCATCAGAGCCATCTGTCATAAGTGCCACATCAGTGGCACATGTCATCAGTGCCGCGTATCAGTGCCATCTGTCATCAGTGTCACATATTAATACCATCTGTCATCAGTGCCACATCAGTGTCACGTGCCATCAGTGCCGCGTATCAGTGCCATCTGTCATCAGTGCCACATCAGTGTCACGTGTCATTGTCCTGGTGCTCCAGGGCCTTCAAAAGTGTAATAGGTAGTCAACAAGTTAGATGTGTAATTTATGCTCCTAGAACACGTGATGGCGCTCCCTGTATGTTGGGCCTCTCTTTGTGGCCAGGCTGTGAAAAAGTCTCACACATGTGGTATCGTAATACTCAGGAGGAGTAGCAGAAGGTTTTTTGGGGCATCATTTGTGGTATACACATGCCATGTGAGAGAAATAACCTATTACAATGACAACTTTGCTTAACGTAATTTTGCTTAAATTTACTTAATTTTGCAAAGAATTGTGGGAAAAAATTACCACATCAAAAACCTCACCATGCCTCTTACTAAATACCTTGGAATGTCTACTTTGAAAAAAGGGGTCATTTGGGGGGTATTTGTACTTTCCTGGCTTGTTCGGGTCCCAAGAAATAAGATAAATTTTTTATGATTTGCACCACAGGTTGTAGACGCTCTAACTTTCACACAGACCAAATAATATCCACTAATTTGGGTTATTTTACCAAAGATATGTAGCAGTATAAATTGTGGCTAAAATTTATGAAGAAAAATTTATAATTTGCAAAATTGTATCACAGAAATAAAGAAAAATGCGTTTTTGTTTTTCAAAATTTTCTGTCTTTTTTCATTTATTTTTTTTAATCAAGAGGACTTTTTTTTGTTTTTTTTTTAATCAAGAGGAAGTTTTTTTTTATAGCGCAAAAAATAAAAAAAACAAAGAAAGCTCTATTTGTATGAAAAAAAGAACAAAAAAAGAACAAAGAACAAAGAACAAAAAAAGAACAAAAAATGTATTTGGGTACAGTATTACATGACTGAGTAATTGTCATTCAAAGTGTGAGAGCACTGAAAGCTGAAAATTGATGCCGTCCTCCAGTGTCCCCATCCTCCAGGGGAGAGAAGGATGTCCCTGTCCTCCAGGGAGAGAAGGGTGTCCCCGTCCTCCGGGGAGAGAAGGGTGTCCCCGTCCTCCGGGGGAGAGAAGGGTGTCCCCGTCCTCCGGGGGAGAGAAGGGTGTCCCCGTCCTCCGGGGGAGAGAAGGGTGTCCCCGTCCTCTGGGGGAGAGAAGGGTGTCCCTGTCGTTTCGGGGGAGAGAAGGGTGTCCTTTCAAGGGAGAGAAGGGTGTCCCCGTCCTCCGGTGTCCCCATCCCCTGGGGGAGAAAAGGATGTCCCCATTCTCTGGTGTCCCCATCCTTTGGGGAAGAGAAGGATGTCCCCGTCCTCTGGGGGAAAGAAGGGTGACTCCATCCTCCGGGGAGAGTAGGGTGTCCCCACCCTCCAGTGTCCCCATCCTCGGGGGGAGAGAAGGGTGTCCCTGTTCTCCGGTGTCCCCGTCCTCCGGGGAGAGAAGAGTGTCCCAGTCCTCCGGTGGAGAAAACAGTGTCTCCGTCCTCAGGTGTCCCCATCCTCTGGGGGAGAGAAAGATGTCCCCATTCTCCGGTGTCCCCACCCTCCAGTGTCCCCATCCTCGGGGGGAGAGAAGGATGTCCCCGTCCTCCGGTGTCCCCGTCCTCCGGGGAGAGAAGAGTGTCCCAGTCCTCCGGTGGAGAAAACAGTGTCTCCGTCCTCAGGTGTCCCCATCCTCCGGGGGAGAGAAGGATGTCCCCGTCCTCTGGGGGAAAGAAGGGTGACCCCGTCCTCTGGGGGAGAGAAGAATGTCCCCGTTCTCCGGTGTCTCCGTCCTTTCGGGGGAGAGAAGGATGTCCCCCGTCCTCCGGGGGTGAGAAGAGTGTCCCCGTCCTCCGGGGTGAGAAGAGTGTCCCCGTCCTCCGGTGTCCCCATCCTCTGGGGGAGAGAAAGGTGTCCCCGTCCTCTGGTGTCCCCATCCTCTGGGGGAGAGAAGGATGTCCCCGTTCTTTGGTGTCCCCTTCCTTTCGGGGGAGAGAAGGATGTCCCCCGTCCTCCGGGGGTGAGAAGAGTGTCCCCGTCCTCCGGTGTCCCCATCCTCCAAGGGAGGGAAGGGTGTCCCTGTCCTCCGGGGGACAGAAGGGTGTCCCTGTTCTCTGGTCTCCCTATCCTCTGGGGGAGAGTAGGGTGTCCCCGTCCTTTTGGGGGAGAGAAGGATGTCCCCGTCCTTTCAGGGGAGAGAAGGGTGTCCCCGTCCTCCAGGGAGAGAAGGGTGTCCCCGTCCTCCAGTGTCCCCATCCCCTGAAGAGAGAAGGGTGTCCACGTCCTCCGGGGGAGAGAAGAGTGTACCTGTTCTCCAGTGTCCCAATCCTGCCGGGGGAGATGAGGGTCTCCCTGTCCTCTGTGGGAGATAAGGGTGTCCCTGTCCTCCGGTGTCCCCATCCTCTGGGGGAGAGAAAGGTGTCCCTGTCCTCCGGTGTCCCCATCCTCTGGGGGAGAGAAAGGTGTCCCTATCCTCCGGTGTCCCCATCCTCTGAGGGAGAGAAAGGTGTCCCCGTCCTCCGGTGTCCCCATCCTCTGGGGGAGAGAAGGATGTCCCGTTCTCCGGTGTCCCCTTTCTTTCGGGGGAGATAAGGATGTCCCCCGTCCTCCGGGGGTGAGAAGAGTGTCCCCGTCCTCCGGTGTCCCCATCCTCCGGGGAGATAAGGGTGTCCCTGTCCTCCGTGGGAGAGAAGGGTGTCCCTGTTCTCCAGTGTCCCCATCCTCTGGGGGAGAGAAGTATGTCCCTGTCCTCCGGGGGAGAGAAGTATGTCCCTGTCCTCCGGGGGAGAGAAGGATGTCCCTGTCCTCCGGGGGAGAGAAGGATGTCCCCATCCTTTCAAGGGAGAGAAGGGTGTCCCCGTCCTCTGGTGTCCCCATCCTCTGGGGGAGAGAAGGGTGTCCCTGTCTTCCAGGGAAGAGAAGAATGTCCCCGTCCTCCGGTGGAGAGAAGGGTGTCCCCGTCCTCCGGGAAGAGAAGGGTGTCCCCGTTCTCCGGGGGAGAGAAGTGTCCTCGTCCTCTGGGGGAGAGAAGGATGTCCCCGCCCTGCGAGGGAGAGAAGGGGCTCCCGGTCCTCCAGGGGAGAGAAGGATGTCCCCGTCCTCCGGGGGAGAGAAGAGTGTCCCCGTCCTCCGGGGGATAGAAGGGTGTCCCCGTTCTCCGGGGGAGAGAAGGGTGTCCCCGTCCTCCGGTGTCCCCATCCTCTGGGAGAGAGAAGGATGTCCCCGTCCTCTAGGGGGAGAAGGGTGTCCCTGTCTTCCGGTGTCCACGTCCTCCGGGGTGTCCCCTCTCCTACTTCAAACACCCAGGTGCCTTCTCCTTCTCCCACGGCAACCCAGGGGCCCTCTTGTTGACTAAATGGCCACCCATGGGCCCGCTCCTCCTCCAAACACCCAGGTGCTCTCTCCTTCTCCACCGGCCATGTGGGGGCTCACTCATTCTCCACCGGCCACCCGCTGGCTCTCTCCTTCTCCACTGGCCCCCCGGGGGCTCTCTCCTTCTCCACCGGCCACCCAGGGGCTCTCTGTCTCTCCCCGGCCACCAAGGAGCCCTCTTCTTCTCCCACGTCCACCCAGGAGCCCTCTTCTTCTCCCACGTCCACCCAGGAGCCCTCTCCTTCTCCCACATCCACCCAGATACAATCTCCATCTCCCACATCCACCCAGAGGCCCTCTCCTTCTCTCTAAGCCACCAGTGACCCCAAAGAGGGTCACACATGCGATCTGCCCTTGGGGGACCCTGTATCCACCGTTTCTGGGACGCCATGATGATGGTGTACAAGTCTCCAGTGGCTACAGGTAAACTCACACTTAGTTTATTTGGCCCCTGATTGGAGGAAAAGCAGCGGAGGCGATCCAGCCCCCAGCACTTGATCCAGCACTTGACAGAGCTCAAAGACCTGTGTTGTCGATCCCACCCTGTTGTGTGGCATAGCAAATTAATTTTCCCTATTTTCACCCTAACGTTCCTCCGTGCCAATCAGCAGGCAGGTCAGTGAGACCTGTCTCCCGGTTGGCCAAAGCATTAGGCGATCCTATTGGATGCTATGAGTAAGCACTACGCACAGTGCGAAACACATCAGCTTTGTGCCCCCCCTTTCTGCTTTGCCGTGTTGTGGATTGATGTGATTCCTGCTTTTTAAATAAATTGATTGAATTTTTATCTTCTCCCGGTGTGCGGCTGTCCGGAGTTCTTCCTGATTTTTTTAATTCTTAGAGGCAAGATATTATGACATTCATCCAACTAGGATGACGGATCGGAAACACGAGGGGGGGCCCTTCCTGCTCTACACTGACCCCTTTTCTCATACTTTTGAATGCCATAAATCCAAATGGTTACCAATACGGTGCACAGTGGGGGTTATTTACGAAAGGCAAATCCACTTTGCACTACAAGTGCACTTGGAAGTGCAGTCGCTGTAAATCTGAGGGGTAGATCTGAAATGAGGGGAAGCTCTGCTGATTTTATCATCCAATCATGTGCAAGCTAAAATGCTGTTTTTTATTTTCCTTGCATGTCCCCCTCGGATTTACAGCGACTGCACTTCCGAGTGCACTTGCAGTGCAAAGTGGATTTTCCTTTCGTAAATAACCCCCTGTGTTAATTATTGCTGTTCAGGTTACTACGTAATTATTAATGGAGACCCGGTCACTGGAATTGATTTTTTTTTTTTATTTTTTTTGTGATATTTTAAATAAAGAATTGGAAAAATTCTGATGGAACATTCCACCCTGGATATTTAGATATTTCCCTTGTTCACCTTCATGATGTACAGAAAACACAAAGATGTCCTGGTTTGAGGATAATGTCTAATTGATATGAGATTGTGCCATGTAGGAGAAAAGAGCTGGGCAGCGCCTCCATAAATTTGGGAGGCGGGTGAAGATATGCGTTTAAAAAGCATACCTTTTCACCTGCTATTGCCTGCGTCCCCATTGGAGTGATTTACCATAACTTCCTGTCCTGATAGAAAGTGTGTGTTGGGGAAAATCTAACCAATGGGAACAAGGTGACAATTCAAATAAAATAAATTGGCTGCATTTGGGCTTTAAGCAATTGATTGTGCAGATCAGCTCAGGTGTGTCTACAGTCCTCAATAACTTACCCTGTCACACTCACGTTCCTAGCATTGCTGTGCCCACTTGAGCACAGACCTACATTGTATAAAAGGGGGACAGGATGCATTGCCCCATCACAACTCATAAGAATTAAAGTTATGAATGGACAGAGTCAGTGATAAGTACGGATCACAGACTGTAATCATTCAGACAAGGAAGGGGCCAGTAAATGACACATTTACTGGCCCCATCCCTTGCTCTCCATCCTGACAGATCCCCCACAGCACGAGGGGTGTTTTGGAAAGAGCGGCAGGGGCGGCTGCATATAGAGGAACTGATCTCTCCATCTTTCTCCTGCAGCTGCTAAATGCCTGCGTGTGGGAGACGAGGAGAAGCGGGCTGCAGGAGGAAAATGGAGAGATCAGTTCCTCTATATACAGCTGCACCGCCCCTCCTATCTAGATGTGCAGATGGGCCACACAGGCACCCAGGAGCATGGTACAGGGACACAATTGCTACCTCTGTGACCCCTGTCGGTACACCCCTGAAAAAAACAATGATGTCAGATCTTGTACTGCAGATGTGTGAGATCTGCCACTAAACGTCATCGATGGACCGGGAGCAAAAATGCATAAGCTGGCCACTGATGACTTCTTCTTTCTAAAATAGAATTAACATGTAGCTACAGAGGAAACAAGAAGACAAGAATTTAAATATAAAAGTGGTTACTCTACTATATTAAAGTTCAAGTTTAGTTATGGCTTTTTTTTTTTACATGCACAGGTCCCGGGCGCTAGTGGAGATCACTGGTGTTGTGGTGCCTAATACAGTAATATCCAACTACTAGAGCAGCGTTTTTAATCATTTTACACCAGAGCAGTGGTGGCTGGTGCTCAATTTTTTAGGGGGGGGGGGTGGCCTCCAGCCTTCTCAGCCAGCTGGCCCCCCAATCAACCCCCCCCCCCAGCACTCCCTCGATTGATCGCCACTTTCCCCTGGCATTTGATTGCCACATTGCTTGCCTGTCACCCGCCAGGCTCCCTGCTGGCCCCGCACTTACCCCATATAGGTCCCGGCTTCAGCAGCTTCCCCCCTGCGTCTCCTCCCGAGTCGCGGCAGTCTCTTCTCCTCCCAGCCAATCAGGACTCAGGACTCGCGGCCAATCAGGTCACTAATCATGGGGTACTTTGTCGCAGTAAGTGGGCTTTAGCACCATATAGCAATATGGTGTGACCAAATCCCCATATTTTTTGATAATGTTTTTTTTGAAAATGTCTGTCTAGGTGCTTTTAAATAGCCTTGCTGGAGGTAAATGTCAGTTTTGCATGTGTGCGCTGTAATATGTTTGTTCAATCAGGTCTTAGGACTTAGGGCTCCCAGCCAATCAGGTCTCAGGACCCGCTTCCTGATTGCCCTGGAGGAGAAACAGGAAGACATTAGCGGCACTTACCCCATCTAGGCAGCAGGGATCGGGCATTGGCGGGCATCCGAGGAGCAGCAGCTGGGATCGGGCATCCGAGGAGCGGCAGGAATCAGGGCACCAAGCACTGGCGGGGATCGGGCATCCCGGCATCGGCCAGCGGCTCTTCTCCTCCTCGCTTCTGCCGTGCTTCCACTGTGCATCTCCTACCCTCCTCCTAGGCATCCAATCAGGTGACGGGTATCAGACCTGCATCCTAATTGGTCAGGAGGAGGATCAGTGTTGCAACAGCGAATATGCATTCACTGTTGCAACACAATTGGGTGGGCTCCAGACGCAATGCTCTGCGGCCTGAACCCACCTACCTTTGAAGCCTATTAGAGCCTCTGGCTCTAATCAGGTGTTTAAAAAAATAAAAAACCCAGCCGCTGTAATTCATGCCCCTTTCAGGACGCCGGGTGCATGGATGGGGGGGGGGGGCGGCACCCGAGCGCCCACAATGGACAGGCCGACAGTGCTGCATTTTGGTGCCTCATCAGTGCCCTTCAGTGCCGCCTCATCAGTGCACCTCTTATTTACAAACTTTTTTAACAGAAACTTTTTTTTATTTGTGTGTAGAAAATTATAAAAATGTCACATGGGTACAGTGTTGCATGACCGTGCAATTGTCATTCAAAGTGTGACAGCGCTAGAAGCTGAAAAACCCGCCCGCAAGGTAACCCCCTCGGGTGTGGGGAGGAGCCGCGAGAGCCGCTGGGGGACCCCAGAAGAGCAGGTTCAGGGGCCACTTTGTGCAAAACGAGGTAAGTATGACATGGCAGCACAGTGGTGTAGTGATTAGCACTCTCACCTAGCAGCAATAGGGTCGCTGGTTCAAATCTCGACCACGACACCCTCTGCCTGGAGTTTGCATGTTCTCCCTGTGCCTGCGTGGGTTTCCTCCGAGCTACTCTGGTTTCCTCCCACATTCCAAAGATATGCTGGTAGGTTAATCTGATCCTGTCTATAATAAATTGGCCCTAGTATGTGTATGTGTTTGTAAGCGCGTCGGGACTAGACATATGTGTTTTCGTTTTTTTTCGTTATATTCGTTCATTCGTTATCGTACGAATGAACGAACGATTCGCTAAAAATTTTTAACGAATCGTTCGAATCGAACGAATCTGAAAAACAACGAAAATCCGAAAAAAAAAAAATTAGAAACAACCAATTTACGAAAGAAGAAAATCCGAAAAAAAAAACGAAAACAGGAACAACGAAAATCAAAATGAACAAAAAAATTCGTACATTCGTAACTTTTTTTTTTTTTTTCGATTCGTAAATTTTCCGTGTCTCTTACAATGGCACTGCTTAACGTGCCTCGAATGGATTGAACGAAAAAATTTGTACATTCGTAACTTTTTTATTTTTTTTTCGATTCGTAATTTTCCGTGTCTCTTACAATGGCACTGCTTAACGTGCCTCGAATG
Organism: Lithobates sylvaticus; assembly: GCA_028564925.1. Lineage (NCBI taxonomy): Eukaryota > Metazoa > Chordata > Amphibia > Anura > Ranidae > Lithobates > Lithobates sylvaticus. The sequence goes on from CM053028.1 coordinate 18,619,031, forward strand.
GATTGAACGAAAAAATTTGTACATTCGTAACTTTTTTTTTTTTTTTCGATTCGTAATTTTCCGTGTCTCTTACAATGGCGCTGCTTAACGTGCTTCGAATGGATTGAACAAAAAATTCGTACCTTTTTTTTCGATTCGTAATTTTCCAGTGTCTCTATGCTCCGATTACGAATCTACGAATGTTACGAATGTTACGAAAGTACGAATAAATACGAATGCGTCCGAATTTCGAATAAACGAAAATTAAACTAACGGAAAAACAAATCAACGAAAAAAATAGCTCTTACAAAAATACGAATCCTTACGAATACGAACACCGACGACTTTATGAATCGTTACGAATACGAACACCGACGACTTACGAATTTATGAATCGTTACGAATACGAACACCGACGACTTACGAATTTACGAATCGTTACGAATACGAACACCGACGACTTACGAATTTACGAATCGTTACGAATACGAGCACCAACGACTTACGAATTTACGAATCGTTACGAATCAACGGAAACGAAAAAAACGAAACGAAAATAAACACATTTTTTTGTTGTGCACATGTCTAGTCGGGACCCTACGGGACCGCGCTATATCAAGATGCAACTCAACTCATGTTTGTTATTTTTTATTTATTTTTTTATTTACCTTTACAATCACTTTAACAGCTACATTTTCTGTATGTAGATTTCAATGTCTTCATTAATAAGGCCGTAATCCCATGTAATGGACACTGTACCATTTCCAAATGACAAACGTCCCGTGCAGACTGCAGGAGAAAGTCCAGTGCCAAAGCCACGCTCATGAAACCTGCGTTTACACATTGACAGAGAAACCAAACACAGGTCATGCAAACATAAGAGAGAGAAATGGTTATTTATTATCCACGTCCCCCGTCCGACAGCTACAAATAGCTCATCATTTGGAGTGCCGAGCCGCTTCCAGAAAGACCCAACGGCCCAAAATGTCCGGAAAGATAATAACAGTGGAAGATTTTGAGAAACACGCCAAATATCATCTTAAGAAGTCGGTATTTGATTATTACCGATCGGGAGCGGACGGTCAGCAAACGCTGGCGGACAATGTAGCAGCATTTTCAAGGTAAGTTACAATGTCACGGCTTTTTAATTTTTTCCATTACCAAAAGATTCTATTGATAAATAGACAAAGGCAGAGAGCATGAGCCCCGGGAAATAAAGATTAGTGTCTACAGGGACACTGTAGCATTTTGTAGCATTTTTGCTTTTTGTTCAATGGACGGGTACACTTTTTAAAAGTAGTACTACTACTACACACAGAGGTCTTAGCTTTGTATATTTACTGATTTGCAGTATTTAGAAGGCCCAAATTATAAGCAGTCTTTGCCACTGTGGTTCCACTTTACTCAAGTTGGAATGGATACCATGCCCGGGCCATACATGGCAAAGACTTTATTAAAAACAAAGCTCAGGATTGTTCTAGACGGGCAGATGGCACACACAGGCTGATGTATGGTGAGATTTTTACACAATAACAGCACATTTTCGTGCATTAAGGTTCAAATTGAATGAGCTAGAACCTACCTCTCAACCCGAAGAAAAAATAAGCCCAGTTGCATTTTCTGCAGCATATCACTGAAAAAGTTGGAGTACAACAACCCCCATGATTGGTGTCAATGAGAGCAATAAGAAACCCCCAGCATTGGTGATAATGAGTGCAATAATAACCCTCAGCAATGGTGTCAGTGGCTGCAATAATAACCCCCAGCACTGGTGTCAGTGGCTGCAATAATAACCCCCAGCACTGGTGTCAATGAGTGCAATAATAACCCCCAGCATTGGTGATAATGAGTGCAATAATAACCCCCAGCATTGGTGATAATGAATGCAATAATAACCCTTAACATTGGTGTCAGCGGCTGCAATAATAACCCCCAGCACTGGTGTCAATGAGTGCAATAATAACTCTGAGGCTGGGTTCCCATATGTGCGAATTGGATTCGGGTTTTCGCCACATCCAATTCACATGACATGCAAGTGGGACTGGCTCTCAATGGAGCCAGTCACACAGCTCCGGGGGGGGGGGGGGGCGCGGTCCGCATTCCTAGAGCGCCCTGTGTGTGTTTGGGTCTGGTCCAGGTGCAAGTTCAGGCAAAAATTTGGACCTGATTTACACCTAAACCGGTGAACAAAGACCCACCGGACCCCGTGCTAGGAACCGCAGCCATACACATGTGAACCCGACCTCAACATTGGTATTAGTGGCTGCGATAATAACCCCCAGCATTAGTGATAATGAGTGCAATAATAACCCACAACATTGGTATCAGTGGCTGCAATAATAACCCTCGGCATAAGGGCTCTTTCACACGGGGCGGATCAGTGCCCCGTGGATATCCGCTTGCCCAGCGGGGATCGCCGGAGCGATCTCCGCTGAGCAGGAAGATGACAGGTCCGTCTCTGCACACAGCGCAGGGATGGACCTGTCAGAGCGCCGCTCTCCCCTATGGGAGATCGGGTGACAACGGACCGTAGAGTCCGTCGTCATCCGATCCGCTCTGCAAACGGATGAAAAAATAGGGTTTTCCTCCATCTGCAGAAACGGATCATAGCGGACACGGACGAGATCGGGTGTCAGTGGATGCTCATCCGCTGACACCCGGTATCCCATAGGGATACATGTATGTCCGTTTTTCTTCCTAAAACGGAAGGATGAAAAACAGACATACGGACCGTCCGTGTGAAAGAGCCCTTAGTGATAATGAGTGCAATAATAACCCACAACATTGGTATAAGTGGCTGCAATAATAACCCCCAGCACTGGTGATAATGAATGCAATAATAACACACAACATTGGTGTCAGTCGCTACAATAATAACCCCCAGCATTATTTGATAATGAGTGCAATATTAAACCCTCAACATTGGTATCAGTGGCTGCAATAATAACCCCCAGCATTGGTATCAGTGGCTACAATAATAACCCCCAGTATTGGTATCAGTGGCTACAATAATAACCCCCAGCATTGGTATCAGTGGCTGCAATAATAACCCCCAGCATTGGTATCAGTGGCTACAATAATAACCCCCAGCATTGGTATCAGTGACTGCAATAATAACCCCCAGCATTGGTATCAGTGGCTGCAATAATAACCCCCAGCACTGGTGATAATGAATGCAATAATAACCCCCAGCATTGGTGTCAGTCGCTGCAATAATAACCCCCAGCATTATTTGATAATGAGTGCAATATTAAACCCTCAACATTGGTATCAGTGGCTGCAATAATAACCCCCAGCATTGGTATCAGTGGCTACAATAATAACCCCCAGCATTGGTATCAGTGGCTGCAATAATAACCCCCAGCATTGGTATCAGTGGCTACAATAATAACCCCCAGCATTGGTATCAGTGGCTGCATTAATAACCCCCAGCATTATTTGATAATGAGTGCAATATTAAACCCTCAACATTGGTATCAGTGGCTGCAATAATAACCCCCAGCATTGGTGATCATGAGTGCAATAACCCCCAGCATTGGTATCAGTGGCTACAATAATAACCCCCAGCATTGGTGATAATGAGTGCAATAATAACCCTCAACATTGGTATCAGTCGCTACAATAATAACCCCCAGCATTGGTGTCTGTACTATTACCTCCTTCCTCTTTCGCCACATTCCCCACAATGGTGGTCACTAACAGTAAAGTTTAGTCCCCCACCTCCCTACACTGTTGGTCATTGGCAGTGAAAATGAATCCCCACCTCCCTACATCGGTGGTCATGGAAGTGAAAGTTACCACACCTCCCCCAACCCCCCCCCCCCCCCTCCTGCATTGGTGGTCATGGCAGTGGAAGTATACCCCCTTATTCCGATTTAGTGGTCATGGCATTAAACGTTAAATCCCACACCCCCCCCCCCCCCCACTTTGGTGGTCATGGCAGTAAAAGTTACCTTCCTCTCCATGGTGTGAACTATGAAAAAAGCTGTGGATGCGTTTTTGTTGCAGAATAAAAAACGCACTGGACTGCCTCTGATGTGAAGCAGCCCTTATGGCATTTGGAAGACTATTACAGCCAGTCAATTATCATTTCCAAAAGCATTGCAATGGCAGCCTATGTATTTTCAGAATAAAATGCACATAGTAAAAATGACTCCTTTAGTAAATCAGCCCCATAAAGGGAAAATAAACGATCTGATGACGACTGATCTGCACTGGAAGTAGTTAGTCTTTACAATTCCTCTCAAGGTTAATTGCTCAAAAAATTAGGCTACTGTAACGAGGTTAATGTGCCGGGAACTAATCTCCGAAAAATGAATAAGTTCATAGATACCTGAATACTGGCGCTCTGTTCCTGCTGGAAACGGAGGGATTAATCAGACATTATAATGATCGGGAGTCATTAACAGCTTGAAATTTGTCTGGATCGTGTCCAATTCTACTGAAACATTAAAACATTTTTTTTTTAGAATAATTTGCAGATGTCATAGTGTGTTCAGCAAACTCCCAAAGCAGAACCCCAGCCAAAGAAAAGCAAGATAATAATGAAGATCCCATTAAAAGATATCATTAAAAAACAGTTTTTTGCTGAAATGTAGGCCCAGATCTAAACAAGGGGTTCTAGGTTGGGCAGTGCCCATCCCCCTACACTATATTACCAAAAGTATTGGGACACCTGTCTTTACACACACATGTGTATGTATGTGTGTATGTATGGGGCTTTAGTCTGTAGGGTTCAATATTGAGTTGGCCCACCCTTTACAGCTATAACAGCTTCAACTCTTCTGGGAAGGCCTTCCACAAGGTTTAGGAGTGTGTCTATGGAATGTTTGACCATTCTTCTAGAAGCACATTTGTGAGGTCAGGCACTGATGCTGGGCGAGAAGGCCTGGCTCTCAGTCTCCGTTCGAATTCATCCCAAAGGTGTTCTATCGGGTTGGGGTCAGGACTCCAGTTCCACCACCCCAAACTCGCTCATCCATGTCTTTATGGACCTTGCTTTGTGCACTGGTCCAAATCATTTGGTGGAGGGGGGGGGGGGATTATGGTGTGGGGTTGTTTTTCAGGGGTTGGGTTTGGCCCCTTGGTTCCAGTGAAGGGAAATCTTAAGGCGTCAGCATACCAAGACATTTTGCACAATTTCATGCTCCCAACTTTGTGGGAACAGTTTGGGATGGCCCCTTCCTGTTCCAACATGACTGCCCACCAGTGTACAAAGCAAGGTCCATAAAGGCATGGATGAGCGAGTTTGGGGTGGAGGAACTTGACTGGCCTGCACAGAGTCCTGACCTCAACCCGATAGAACATCTTTGGGATTAATTGTAGTGAAGACTGCGAGCCAGGTCTTCTCGTCCAACATCAGTGCCTGACCTCAGAAATGCGCTTCTGGAAGAATGGTCAAACATTCCCATAGACACACTCCTAAACCTTGTGGACGGCCTTCCCAGAAGAGTTGAAGCTGTTATAGCTGCAAAGGGTGGGCCAACTTAATATTGAACCCTATGGACTAAGACTGGGATGCCATTAAAGTTGATGTGCGTGTAAAGGGTGCGTGTAAAGGGTGTCCCAATACTTTTGACAATAAAGTCTATGTCTTTCAGTTCGTCCACTTGTAAGAGGGGCTTCATGGTTGGCTAGATTTGGTGCCAAGCGCACAAGTCCCTACCCCTGCTCCTGTCCTGCTAGAGCACTGTCCTCCCTTGCTGAGGCCAAACCCTCCTCCATCTTGTGCCCCACTCCATACCATGACATGACATTCCTGGCTGTTGACCTTTACATCCCCATAGGAAGGAACTTTCACACATAAAGTAGTTTTCTGCACTTTAATGATGGTATTCCGGAAATGCAGTCACATCACTAGGACATACAATCCAGGGTCACTTGACTTTACACAGGCATTTACATTTAGTGGATGGTCTGCAGTAGTCACATGTGAAAGCATATGCAGCACCTTGAGAGCCATCTTCCTGTTACAGCCTCTCCTTCACCCCCGGGGTAATCAGTACTCACAGACCTGTGCTTTCTGTAGTCACCTCCTTCTTATGTACACCCTCCAGGGAAGCAGTCTCACTCAGGGCCTGGCCTGAAAGGCCTTTTGCATACCGGCTCTACCCCCCACCTCCAAAATGGACAAAAAGACTTCAGCTGGCTCTTCCTGGGTGCAGGTCTACTCCTCCTACCCTCCTGTCCTATCCTGGACCTACATGTGCGAATTCATCCATATAGGTGTGGGGTGTTTAGCTCCCGTGCCCCAAGTGCTGCTAGGTCTCCATCCAACATGGTTTATAACAGGGGGCGCTAACTCACCCATGACATCAATGCTGAAGGTCAGTACTAAAAAGGGTCCTAGCACCTTGATGACCCTATTTGCTGTAACCAGGCACTATTCTGCTACAGAGTGTCGTGGATATTCCAATACACTCTTGCGCTAATAAGCACCCATTTCCGTCTTAATGATATAATGACTTACCTTTAGATCGTATGTCTCCCCTGGTTTCCCATTCCCCAGTAAACAGACATCACCAGCATTCTTACGCTCTCAAAACGCTCAGCATCTCTCCGTACTCTCCGTACATCTGCTTTTATTTACATATCAACAGGAAGCCACACCCTGGAGGGTTTGCCTCCAACAGCTAGACCCCTCCTACACAGATTGTGACCTCACGGGAAAATGAACACAGGATGTGAATGACCATATAAGGACATGACCAAATAAAGACATGACACAGAATAAATGCATTTATACAATAACCAATGAATGATGACTACAAATCCGCTGATAGGAATCCTTAACATACATTGTTCCAGAGAACAATGCATACCTGGATTAGGCTACCCTTCCTTGTAGGTGGAAGGCTATTAGCAGGTGCACGCTGTGAATCTCGACATGTGCTGATCAGACACAGAAGAGACAATGAGCGTACATCCGCCCATAACCAGGGCTGGTGCAAGAATTTTTGACACCCTAGGCGAAAGCTCATTTTGCCACCCCCCTTGGCTCCACCCCTGACTCCACCCTCTCTCCCCTGTCCACGTATACCCCACTTTTTTAATGAATTGCCCATCAATGCAGCCTACCAGCGTCCATCAATGCAGCCTCACCAGCATCCATCAATGCAGCCTCACCAGCGCCCATCAATGCAGCCTACCAGCATCCATCAATGCAGCCTACCAGCCCATCAATGCAGCCTAACAGCGTCCATCAATGCAGCCTACCAGCATCCATCAATGCAGCCTACCAGCATCCATCAATGCAGCCTAACAGCGTCCATCAATGCAGCCTACCAGCGTCCATCAATGCAGCCTACCAGCATCCATCAATGCAGCCTAACAGCGTCCATCAATGCAGCCTACCAGCGTCCATCAATGCAGCCTACTAGCACCCATCAATGCAGCCTACCATCGCCCATCAATGCATCCTACTAGCACCCATCAATGCAGCCTACCAGCGCCCATCAATGCAGCCTACCAGTGCCCATCAATAAATGTTTGCTTGCTTCCATTCTTCGGGAGTCAGGACACATACACAGTCCTCCGACGCCGCTGCGCATCTGACACTATGTGCGAACGAAGCAGCGGCTGCCTGCTGATGCTGAGACTTAGCCCCCATACACACGGTCGGAAATTCCGACCACACAATCCGTCGGATTTTTTCCGACGGATTTTGTCCGACACTGGTGTTGCATACACACGGTCGGACAAAGTTGTCGGAAAATCCGATCATTCTGAACGTGGTGACGTTCGTTGCGTACGACGGAACTACGTAGAGGCTATTAGCCAATAGCTTTGGTCTCATAATTTGATCTGAGCATGCGTGGCACTTTCTCCGTCGGAATTCTCTACACACGATCGGAAAAAGTCTGATCGGATTTTGTTGTCGGAAAATTTGAGAAGTCAGAAAAAGTCAGATGGAGCCCACACACGGGCGGATTTTTCGACAACATGGTCCGATCAGACATTTTCCGTCGGACTTTCCAACTGTGTGTACGGGGCATTAGTTGCTTGCTGCCGAGAGAGGAGAGTAAGAACACCAGTGGCCGGGCACCCTAGGCAGCAGTGCGCCCTAGGCGGCTGCCTAGTTTGCCTAGTGGTAGCACTGGCCCTGCCCATAACCGATCTTTGCAGAGCAAACATATCCCCTCAGACGATCGCCTGTGCAATGCACAGGGGCCCTTTGCTGGCGGGCATGTCCTCACTCTGCAAACACCTCTCCAAACAACAGGAAGTTTACCACTACCAAACAGGTCTCAACCAGCGTCAGTCTGCCCCAGTCCGCTATTTAGAGCGGGCTGGGATAGAACGAAAACTGGGGGACTCTTATGACAATACATATTAAAGAGGAAGTAAACCCTGATGGGTTTTACTTCTCTCTTTTGCTCCCTGTATAGCCTGCGAATGAAAAGCATAATGGGCTAGTATGCACACGTCCTCTGTGTGGGCAGCATCCATCTTCTTGCCCTCTTCTTTCGGGGCCGCGGACTCCGGCTCTGTAATTTGCCGGAGCCGCGTGACGTCACCTCCGCGCATGCGCACGGGAGCCGCGACCTGTGGCATATGCTAGGGAAGAAACGGCCTTTAGTTTTGTTTCTTCCCTGCGCATGCGCCGTAGCAGTTTTCCGGCGGACTACAAGTGAAATATCTCCTAAACGGCGCACGTTTAGGAGATATTTCCACTACCTATAGGTAAGCACTATTCTAGGCTTACCTATAGGTAAAAGTACAAAAAGTGGGTTTACAACCACTTTAAAATACATCTTCATAAAATTTTCCACAACAAGAGCCACCTAGAGGCAAAGTAGCTAACTGCACCTGCCTACACACTGATCCATAAAGCCAGTCTGATGGGGACAATTAATGTAAGGGAGCACTTTGATGGGGACATTTCATGTAAGAGGAAAGTCTGATGGATAAAGTTGCTGTAGGGAGGCACTCTTACGCCAACAGTTGGTGTAATTGGCGTTTTGATGAACACAGTTGATGAAAAGCGGGGGCTCTGATGGGGACTCTGATGTAAGGGGGAACCCTGGTGCTCATCTGAGCAGTTACAGTACATTCAGGGCCCAGTCACAGCACAGGCCCTGAAGAAACGGCACCTTCAGTGCGCATGCCCGCCGATGACATCGGCAGCAGTGTATATAGTAAATATCTCCTAAACGGTGCAAGTTTAGGAGATATTTACCATACCGACAGGTAAGCCTTATTATAGGTACAACTTCCCCATGGAGGTTTACAACCTCTTTAACCACTTGCTTACGGGGGACCTAAACCCCCCTCCTGCCCAGATACATGATACAAGATGCTCTTTGAATGACAATTGCGCGGTCATACAACACTGTACCCAGATTAAATTTTTATCATTTTTCCCCACAAATAGAGCTTTCTTTTGGTGGTTATTGATCACCTCTGGGTTTTTTATTTTTTGACCGAATAAAAAATACAAAACCATTTTATATTTTGTTAATAAATTTTGCAAACAGGTATTTTTTGTCCCCCCATTGATGTACGCTGATGAGGCTGCACTGATGGGCACCGATAGGCTGCATTGATGGGCACTGATAAGGCGACACTGATGGGCACTGATAAAGCAGCACTGATGGGCACTAATAGGTGGCACTGATGGGCACTTATAGGTGGCATTGGTGGGCACTGAAGAGGTGGCACTGATGGGCAGCACTGATGGGCATTGATAGGTGGCACTGGAGGGCACTAATAGGTGGCACTGATGGGTGGAACTGATGGGTGGCAGTGATGGGCACTGGTGGGTGACACTGATAGGCAGCACTGCTAGGTGGCACTAATGAGGCACTGATTGGCTATACTGGTGGGCATTGATAGGTGCCAATTGTGGGCACTGATAGGTGGCACTGATTGCTGGCACTTAAGTAACGTGGGCACTGTGGCCACTGTGGCCACTGATTGGTGGACACTGATTTTTGGCATTGATTTGTGGCACTGGCAGGCGTTATTGGTGGGCACATAATATGTTGTTCCTCTTCGGGACCGATGTCCCTGCAAACTGAAGCCGGTGATCAGCTTTTTTTCTTCTCACGCTGAAAAAAAAAACGATTACCGATCCTCTGTTTACTTCAGCCAATGACAGTTGATCACGTGGTAAGGGGCCGGGATCTGTGGATCTGTGATCACCCGTGTCTCATTGACTCGGGTGATAACAGTGCGTCCCGCGCGCCCCCTTCAGGGGGGGCGTGGTGAGGCTGCAAAGGGGAGGACGTCAATAGACGTACTCCCGGCAAAGCAAATCCGTGCTGTAGCCATCATTCGGCTATAGCGCGGATCTGAAGTAGTTAATAATATACAGTAATTATTTCCTATGATTGTAAGTGACAGTCAATGTCCATAATGTACTTTTTTCCTGATTGAGATACTGTATTAAAAAAAAGTACTGCAATATGGCCACTAGATGGCACCTTGGTCCTATCAAGAGTCCACATCTGATTCTCCCCAGACATGTGCAGTTTGTTTCATTCCAAACTGAAATTCGGACACATTTTTTTTCGTTATTCAGAAATTCGGATGTATCCAAGTTTCCAAATTACAAAAGTAATGAATTTAAACAAATCTGAAATAACAAATCAAAATTCGAATGAAATTCAAAGTTTTCAAATCAAATTAGAATAGTTTTCGAATCAAATTCCAATTTATGAAGAGAATAAAAGAATAGAAAAAAAAAGGGATAGCATAGAAAATAAAAGAATAGCGTAAAACAGAACAAAATAGAATAGAAAATAAAATGACAAAATAAAATAGAACAGAAAATAAAGGAATAAAAAAGAACAGATTAGAAAGAATATAACCATCTTCTGATATTCAAATTTAAAATAGAATACATTTGAATAGAAAAGAATACAACAGAAAAGAATATAGTTTTGTAAAATTTGAATAAAATAAATTTAAATTTGAATAGAATAGAAGTAAAATAATATAATTGACTAGAAGAGAAAAGAATAGAATAGCATAGAGTAGAAAAAACAATAGAATAGAATAGACTAGAATAGAAACAATATAACAACCTTCCGTAATTCAAATTTCGACTAGAATGAAAATGAAAAAGAGTAGAAAAGGAAAGAATAAAAAAGAAAATAAAAGAATATAACCATTTCACGAAATATTAATAACATAAATTCGAATAGAATAGATTAGATTAGAATAGAATATAAAATATAAGAATAGAATTGCCTAGAATAGAAAATAATAGAATAGAGTAGAAAGACTATAACCATCTTACGAAATTCAAATTTCAATTATAATAAATTTGTATTTGAATGGAATACAAAAGAATAGAATATAATAGAAAAAAAATATAATAGAAAATAAAAGAATAGAATAGATAATAGAAAAGAGTAGACTAGAACAATATAACCATTTTACAAAATTTGAATATAATAAATTTGAATTTGAATAGAGTAGAAAATAATTGAATATAATAATAAAATAAATAGAAAATAGAATGAATAGAAAGAATATAACCATCTTCCATAATTCGAAAAATCGAATAGAATAAATTTGATTGGAATTCGAAAAATTGAAATCAATGCGAATTTGAATAGACAAAACGAATTAAACAAATTTATCTAAACCAATTTATGTAAATAATGGATCATAAACTAAACAAAACAAATTTCTTCGCTCTGCTCATGTATAATCGGGAGGACCTGGTCATATTAGGGGCCCCCTGTTCACATCAGATACCCATAAATATCAGAGCATTCGCCTTCATATACCTTACAGCGCTGCAAGAGGGAAGAGAGCAAAGCCAGGAGGCAGAGCAGGTCTGCAGGCAGACTTCAGATGGGTTCCACGCATATGTGCCAATGTCATCCAAGAGCCCCGCTCCTACGTGTTTCGTCACAAGGCACATGACTTCCACTGGAGCTTCCTCATACACAGGAAGCTCCAGTGTCCTGCTCCAGTGTCCTGTGTATGCCAGAGCAAGCATCTCATTGGTTGCTAGGACAATGGCAGGCGAGTGGCAGTCAGCTATTGATGTGCGTTAGGGTGCAATTGGCTTTGCATTGCCATGCACATCTACAGTGTGTTTCCATTCATTGCAGTAATGTACAGTATGCAGGTCATGGAACTCCCCTCTTCTGAGTCACCCCTTGTCTCCGCCCCTACTACCCACCTCTGAGCACCGTTCCTTGGTTCCACCCCCTACCCACTTCCCAGTACTGCCCCTTTTATAGAATACAGAATCAAGTATTATTTAGTGGTGCTAAATAATTTGTATGGAATTTGTTAATAACAAGAAAAGAAGTAAAATAGATCCCCTGCAGCCAGCAACAATACCCCCCCCCCCCCCTCAACAACAAAACATCCCACACACAACAATGGGCCCCACCCCAGCAACAATAGATCACCCACACAACAAAAGACCCCCCACAGCAACAATAGATCCCCCACAGAACAAAAGACCCCCCTCAGAAACAAAACATCCCCCACACAACAATGGACCCCACCCCAGCAACAATAGATCCCCACAGAACAAAATACTCCCCCACAGCAACAATAGATCCCCCACAGAACAAAATACCCCCCAAGCAAAAATACCCCCCTCAGCAACAAAACATCCCCCACACAACAATGGACCCCACCCCAGCAACAATAGATCACCCACACAACAAAAGACTCCCCCACAGCAACAATAGATCCCCCACAGAACAAAAGACCCCCCTCAGAAACAAAACATCCCCCACACAACAATGGACCCCACCCCAGCAACAATAGATCCCCCACAGAACAAAAGACCCCCGAGCAAAAATAACCCCCCAGCAACAAAATATCCCCCACACAACAATGGACCCTACCCCAGCAACAAGGGATCACCCACAGAACAAAATACTCCCCCACAGCAACAATAGATCCCCCACAGAACAAAAGACCCCCCAAGCAAAAATACCCCCCTCAGCTACAAAACATCCCCCACACAACAATGGACCCCACCCCAGCAACAATAGATCCCCCACAGAACAAAAGACCCCCGAGCAAAAATAACCCCCCAGCAACAAAATATCCCCCACACAACAATGGACCCTACCCCAGCAACAATAGATCACCCACAGAACAAAAGACTCCCCCACAGCAACAATAGATCCCCCACAGAACAAAAGACCCCCCGAACATGCTTTGCTGTTTTTTTTTCCTTCCTCCTTCTTCCCCCCCCCCCCCCCCCCCACATTTTTATTGGTGGAACTGGATGGACTTGTGTCTTTTTTCAACTATATAACTATGTATGGAGAGCAGGAAGCCTGCAGGAACAAGGAGTAATGTTACCTTAATCCTTTCCCCCTAGTCAAATGAGCATTTAACCCCTGAAGTGCGGGGGGGGGGGGGGGGGCACATTGCATGGGTACATTTTACAGCAGTCCAGATTGGGACTTTATTGCCATGCTTGCTGTACTGACATGTCATTCTTATTAGATACAGGTTGTATCCTCGTGTTCTAAGAGATGTTTCAATCACAGATCTCTCAACAACCATACTTGGGCAGAAAGTCAGCATGCCTGTATGCGTAGCGGCCACTGCAATGCAGAGAATGGCTCATCCCGAAGGGGAAACTGCCACTGTCAGAGGTAAGAGACTTTATTGAGATCAATGGTGCTCAGTCATTGGTTCATGTGCTACATGGAACACTCTTCTACAGTAATGATCTGTCCCCCTGGCAACACAAGGGGATTAGAAGGATAAGGGTTGACCTATGATGGGTGTGCCTTGTAGTAATGGGGGCATTGCATGGGACTGGCATGAAGGTTTCAATGTACCTTTCAAAAAGAATGTTTGCTTTGCCGATATGAGATGAAGTAAAACAGTAGACATGTGCACAATAGAAAAATGTGTTTAGTTTCGTTTCTGTTCGTTTCCGTTGATTCGTAACGATTCGTAATTTCGTAAGTCGTCGGTGTTCGTATTTGTAACGATTCGTATTTTCGAAAGAGTTATTTTTTCGTTCATTAGTTTTTCCGTTTAATTTTCGTTTATTCTAAATTCGGACGCATTCGTATTTTCGTAGATTTAGTTACATTCATACTTTCGTAAGATTGATTTATTCGTACTTTCGTAACATTGTTTTCGTAGATTCGTAATCGGAGCATAATTCATAATTTTATGTAATGTGTATGCTATTATTACATTGTAAGAGACACGGAAAATTATGAATCGAAAAAAAAAGTTACGAATGTACAAATTTTTTCATTCAATCCATTCGAAGCACGTTAAGCAGCGCCATTGTAAGAGACACGGAAAATTACCAATTCAACAAAAAAAAAAGTTACGAATGTACGAATTTTTTCGTTCAATCCATTCGAAGCACGTTAAGCAGCGCCATTGTATGAGACACAGAAAATTACCAATTCAACAAAAAAAAAGTTACGAATGTACGAATTTTTTCGTTCAATCCATTTGAAGCACGTTAAGCAGCGCCATTGTAAGAGACATGGAAAATTACCAATTCAACAAAAAAAAAAAGTTACGAATGTACGAATTTTTTCGTTCAATCCATTCGAAGCACGTTAAGCAGCGCCATTGTAAGAGACATGGAAAATTACCAATTCAACAACAAAAAAAAAAAGTTACGAATGTACGAATTTTTTCGTTCAATCCATTCGAAGCACGTTAAGTAGCACCATTGTAAGGGACACGGAAAATTACCAATTCAACAAAAAAAAAAAGTTACGAATGTACAAATATTTTCGTTCAATCCATTTGAAGCACGTTAAGCAGCGCCATTGTAAGAGACATGGAAAATTACCAATTCAACAAAAAAAAAAAAGTTACGAATGTACGAATTTTTTTCGTTCAATCCATTCGAAGCACGTTAAGCAACGCCATTGTAAGGGACACGGAAAATTACCAATTCAACAAAAAAAAAAAGTTACGAATGTACAAATTTTTTCGTTCATTTTGATTTTCGTTGTTCCTGTTTTAGTTTTTCCGATTTTCTTCTTTCGTAGTTTCGTTGTTTCTAATTTGGTTATTTCGGATTTTCGTTGTTTTTCATATTCGTTCGATTCGAAAATTCGTTATTCGTTAAAATTTTTAGCGAATCATTCGTTCATTCGTACGATAACGAATGAACGAATATAACGAATTTTAACGGAAAACGAATCAAAACTAAACGAATTGCACATGTCTATAAAACAGGTTCCCCCAACTGCTGCCCTCCTCACCAAGACATTTCTTTCACTTACTGGTTGCTCCAATTGCTAAAGAAGGAAACTCAAGATGGCAACTTACATAGCGCTCAGAGAGTTTACCCCACCGCCATGAGACAGCACTGGGTGACTGAGCTGACAATCACCAAGCACCAGGGTGTCATGATGGAAGAAGAGGATAAGTCACATGTTTATTACACCTACGTAGCCCCCTACTAGCTAGGCTGCTAGGTAAATTACATTTTCGGCTTGCTCTGTAATCATAGAAGCAGTGATTGTTTAGTCTAGTCTGTTCAGGGTTTCACAGGCTGGGAGTTTAATTACTCCCCCCTGCCTCTAGACCAGTGGTTCTCAACTCCTGTCCTCAGGACCCACTAACAGGCCAGATTTTAAGTATTTACCTTGGGGACATGCAGACTAGAATACTGCAATCACTGAGCAGCAGATTATATCACCTGTGATGTATTTCAGTTATCTTGTAAAGCTGGCCTGTTAGTGGGTCCTGTGGACAGGAGTTGAGAACCACTGCTCTAGAAGACATTTCTAGAGCTTAGGGAGGGAGAATTCAAATAACCAGCCTGAATATTTATCAGGACCTGGCCAATCCCTGTGGAGGTGTGCTCAGATGGTGATTGGGAATGCTGTTAAACAGTCTGGAACCTTGAGAATCTGGTCCCCCACCCCCCCCCCCCCCCAATGGGGTATCCACATGCTCAAGGGAAAGGGGACTACTTGTTCCTGGACCCCCCACCTTCTTGGACTAGAAGCTGGACTACTCAGCTGGTGGTTGCATCTCTTGACTGATCATTGCCAGAATCTGCAAGTAAAGCCAGGCCCCTGTACTGCAGTGTCTTGTGGTCCCCAGTTGCAAGAATCTAGACTACGTTAGCCTATTTCTCCTACGTGTGACCAGCCATTCTCCTGGTCCAGGAGACTCTCTAGTCAGCATTTGCTGCTGACTAGAGAGTCCTCTGCAGTTTGAGCACCAAGCAACTTGGAGCATCCCATACCCAGGGGCGGACTGACCATTCGACCACTCGGGCACTTCCCGAGGGCCCCGGGCCACTAGGGGGCCCCATCAGGGTTTCCAGCCTAAGTAAAACCAGGGACAGTATGTAAAAATCTGTGTTTTTTTTTTACATCTGTTTCTGAAATGTCCCTTACCGACATCCTTTTGGTCTAAAAATCCTGAGATTATAGCTGCCCCACATCTCCAGTACCTTCTCAGCCAATAGAAACATGTCTGTGTATACTGTGTGTACATGTATGTGTATACTGTGTGTACATGTATGTGTATACTGTGTGATTGTATACTGTGTGGCCCCATAATCTCTGATTGCCTGGGGGCCCCATAATCTCCTATTGCCCGGGGGCCCCATGAGTTGTCAGTCCTCCCCTGCCCATACCCTATTGTCCTCCAGTACCAGTTACTTAGCCAAAAACTTCAAAGAGACACCCCTGGACTGTTTATCGAGCCTGAGTGGATGAAATGTTGCTGTGTGCCTGGCTGCCCTGCACTGATTACAGAAAGAACCTGTGTACGTGTACAGCGCCTCCTACTGGGGTAGCGCTACACCTGGAAGTATGGGGTTTATTTCTACCAGTGATTGGTAAGTGAAGGAAGAATGATCATGTGCATCCAGTAAGGATGGCAGCTATGTAGCCTGTTGCATTGCTCTGCATTGGAAAGTACACATTAATAAGTTGGCACTAGACATGTGCAATTCGTTTTGTTTTTTTCAGTTTTTCGTTAAAATTCGTTATATTCGTTCATTCATTATCGTACGAATGAACGAACGATTCGCAAAATTTTTTAACGAATGTTCGAATCGAATGAATCAGAAAAACAACGAAAATTCGAATTAACCAAATTAGAAACAACGAAACTACGAAAGAAGAAAATCCGAAAAAACGAAAACAGGAACAACGAAAATCAAAATGAACGAAAAAAATTTGTACATTCGTAACTTTTTTTTTTTAATTGGTAATTTCCCGTGTCCCTTACAATGGCGCTGCTTAACGTGCTTCGAATGGATTGAACAAAAAGATTCGTACATTCGTAACTTTTTTTTTCGATTCGTAATTTTCCGTGTCTCTTAAAATGTAATAATAGCATACACATTACATAAAATTATGAATTATGCTCCGATTACGAATCTACGAAAACAATGTTACGAAAGTACGAATAAATCAATCTAACGAAAGTACGAATGTAAATAAATCTAAGAAAATACGAATGCGTACGAATTTCGAATAAACGAAAATTAACGGAAAAACAAATCAACGAAAAAATAACTGTCACGAAAATACGAATCGTTACGAATACGAACACCGACGACTTACGAATTTACGAATCGTTACGAATCAACGGAAACGAAAGAAACGAAACTAAAATAAACACATTTTTCTATTGTGCACATGTCTAGTTGGCACCATATAAATAATATAATATAATCATTATTAATTGTTTGATCTGGTTTTTATTTGGTAGCGTGTAAAGCTGTTGGGACTGGAATGATGTTGAGCTCTTGGGCTACCTCCTCCATCGAAGAAGTGGCAGAAGCTGCTCCGGACAGCTTACGTTGGATGCAGCTGTATATCTACAAAGATCGCAACCTGACCAAGTCTCTGGTCCAAAGGGCAGAACGGATGGGCTACAAAGGGATCTTCTTAACAGTGGACACCCCGTACCTGGGGAGAAGACATGACGACGTGCGCAACAAGTTTCAGCTTCCCCCACATCTCAGGTACTCGTTACTTCTAATAAAAGCTTGGCCATAATATTCAAGAATTTATTGTAAATTGTAAAGATAGTAAGATTTACTTATTTGACCAAGATCACACAAATCTGATAAAAACTGTAATACTAATATCTAGACATGTGCAATTCGTTTAGTTACGAATTTGTTTTCCGTTCAAATTCGTTATTTTCGTTCATTCGTTATCATACGAACGAACGAATGGTTTACTAAAAATTCTAACGAATAACGAACTATCGAAAAGAACGAATATGAAAAACAACGAAAATACAAAATAATTAAATTAGAAACAACGAAACTACGAAAGAATGTAAATCCGAAAAACGAAAACAGAAACAACGAAAATACCGAACAAAAATTCAAAAATAACGAAAATCAAAATGAACGAAAAAAATCGAAATTACGAATATTCGGAAAAAGGAAATCAAAACAACGAAGATACGAAATAACAAAAATTCTGCTGATCGAGAATTCGAAAGAACGAATGTTATTTCTGATTATGAAATATTCCATCCAGAGTCCAGATAGGGTGTGGTTGGGTCGGAGGCTCTGTGTTTTGGTGGATTTTTGAGTTAAGTTCTGACTTGTGAGAGAGAAATTCTTTGTTTCTTAAACATGTAAATAGCATACACATTACATAAAATTATGAATTATGCTCCGATTACGAATCTACGAAAAACAATGTTATGAAAGTACGAATAAATCAATCTTACGAAAGTACGAATGTAACTAAATCTACGAAAATACGAATTTCGAATCAACGAAAATTAGATTAACGGAAATACGAATCTTTTTAAATCAACGAAAATATAGCTCTTCCGAAAATACGAATGCGTCCGAATACGAAATATAACGAAAATACTAATTTCGAATAAACGAAAATTAGACTAACGGAAAAACGAATCAACGAAAAAATAACTCTTACGAAAATATGAATGAGTCCGAATACGAACACCAACGACTTACAAAATTACGAATCGTTACGAATCAACGGAAACGAACAGAAACGAAACTAAACAAATTTTTCTATTGTGCACATGTCTACTAATATCTTTGAAAATTAAAGTGATAATAAAGTTTTGTTTCTATTTGGTTAAAAAATAACAAACATGTTGAATTTACCATCTCTGTGTAATGGTTTTGCACAGAGCAGCCCCAATCCTCCTCTTCTCAGGTCCCCAGCCGGCACTCCTGGCCCCTCCCTCCTGCTGAGTGCCCCCACAGCAAACAACCTGTTATGGGGGCACTAGAGCCGAGCCACTGCTCTGTGTGTCCATTCAGACACGGAGCTGAGGTTCGGCCCTGCCCCCTCCTCTCTCCTCTCTCCTCATTGGCTCACTGACTTTAAAGGACAGCAGCGGGAGCCAATGGCACTAGAGTCCTGGACAGCCGAGTCTCTCGTGGCAACATCGCTGGATCGAGATGGGGCTCAGGTAAGTTTTAGGGGGGCTGAGGGGGGCTGCTGTACACAGAAGGTTTTTTTATCTTAACGCATAGAATGCATTAAGATAAAAATAAATAAACCTGCTGCCTTTAGAAACACTTTAAATGCGGATGTAAAGCTGGCCATACCCTCGTAGGTTTTGTCTCTACATTTGATAATGCCATCAGAGACATGATGAATGACTTGAAAATTTGTTTGCCTTTATCATTCAATTTTTGGAATGAAAACCATATTCCCTGTTAAAATTTGCAAAAAATTTCCAACCTGTTCCTTCAATTTTCTTATCACTACAGTGAAAATTCGGTTGTCGATTTGACCCCATTAACTATTATGCCGCGTACACACGATCTGAATTTCGGCCAGCAAAAGACCGATGAGAGCTTTTCATCGGAAAATGCGACCGTGTGTAGGCTCCATCGGAATTTTGCTGGCCGAATTCCCGCCAGCAAAGAATTGAGAGCATGTTCTCAATTTTTCCGACGGAAAAGGTTTCTATCGGAAATTCCGATCGTCTGTAGCAATTCCGACGCGCAAAATTCCTACGCATGCTCGGAAACAATTCGACGCATGCTCAGAAGCATTGAACTTCATTTTTTCTCGGCTCGTCGTAGTGTTGTACGTCACCGCGTTCTTGGCGGTCGTAATTTGGTGTGACCGTGTGTAGGCAAGACAGTTTGAGCGGAATTCCGTCGGGAAAACCATCAGAGCTTTTTCCGATGAGAATTCCGATTGTGTGTACGCGGCATTAGAAATTTGAACAAACTTTCTGAAAACGAAATTCTACTGGTGCTTTAACCACACATTTAGGCCGGTGTCCTGTCAGAAGTGCTACCCATCAGAAAATGCAACGGAAGTGACGCTCCGTTGCGGCCATCTTGGTACACCCCATACTCATCTGCAGTAAGCATACAGTCAGAAGGAGGCAAGCGAACATGCACGAGCAATGCATGAATCTATCTATTGGCGATAGAGGGGGTGGCAGGAGAGAGGGGGCAGCGCCCGTGCGCCCTTATGGACGCACCACCACTGCTTCCAGGGCAGGACAGCATGGAAAGGTTCTTGTATATAACTTCCCACTCAACTATACCTCACCACAAGTTCATATGTGGGGAACAGTTGCAGTTTGCGTCCTCTAGGCTCTTTTCCCCAACTGCCAACACCTTCAGGGGTTTCCCTCAGGAGGTGTAGATCCCGGCATTCTTCCATGAACTAGATCATGGGTAGGCAACCTCTGCACTCCAGCTGTGGTGAAACTACAAATCCCATCATGCCTCTGCCTCTAGGAGTCATGCCTGCGATTGTCAGGGTCTTGCAAGGTCTCATGGGACTTGTAGTTTCAAAACAGCCAGAGGGCTGAGGTTGCCTACCCCTGAGCTAGATCTAAGACTTAGGTGAGACTAACTTCTAAGCTAAAATCCTCACAGTGAAAAAGTTCAGGAAGACAGAGATATAACAGAAAATGCCTTCAGATATTTACCAGTTCTCCCAGCATGCCTCAGCAGGTTCCCCAGGCCCACGGATTGGCTGGGCTATCAAACACCTATAACACAGAATTATACCTCTCTAGCACGCCCTGCTGGAGCAAGCATTAACAGTGTGGCATACACTCTATGCTTAGAGAATCACCCATGTTGCGGTACAGTAATGCTGTGTACACACGGTCTGACTGTCCGGCAGAAAAATTCAGACGGAATCATTTCATCGGATAGTCCGATCGTGTGTGGGCTTCAGCTGACTTCTGACGGACCTAGAAATAGAACATGTTTTAAATCTTTCCGACGCAATCAATTTCTATCTGGAAAACCGTTCGTCTGTATGCTGTTCCGACGGACCAAAAGCGACGCAACGGCAGCTATTGGCTACTGGCTATTGAACTTTCTTTTCAATTTCTTTTCGTAATCCAGTGCGAGACTTCCTCTGTGCCAGAGATTCCTATAATAAAGACCAGTTACTTCTGCTCTCCCTGCCTGTGCAGGGTGACTGGTCTTGTCTCCGCCCCCCTCCTGTAGTTTTCTTCAGGCAGCCTGTGGTGGGTGGATCCTGCTTGACCACTCCTACTGCTCTGCTCTCTGCACAGGCTAGGTACAGCACAGCATTTATGTCACTGCTACTTTTACAAGGTAACATTTAGATTTGCATTTGGTGCATGCAATTTGGATTTATTTCCTTTGATGAGGAATATAGTTTGTGTGAATGAATGAATGAATGAATGCTTTGTATAGCGCTGCAAATGCGAACCGAATCGCCTCAAGGCGCTTGGTCTGTCCTGTGTTGTCCTGCTTATTAGAAGAGGTGGGTCTTGAGTTTTTTTCTGAAGGCCCGATGGTTTTCTTCCAAGCGGATGTTGGTGGGGAGAGCGTTCCATAGCCGAGGTCCTTGGTCTGCGAATCTTCGTTCTCCCTTAGATTTGTAGCGGGCTTTGGGGATGAGAAGGCGGTTTTGGTTTGTTGATCGGAGGCTACGATTGGGTATGTATTTTTTTATTTTCTCACATAGGTATGGAGGAGCGTTTCCTTGTGTACATTTGTGGGTGAGGCAGAGGGTCTTGAATGTGATCCTATCTTTTACTGTTATGCTGCGTACACACGGTCGGAATTCTCGTCGGAAAAAGCTCTGATGGTTTTCCCGTCGGAATTCCGACTGAATTCCGCTCAAACTGTCTTGCCTACACACGGTCACACCAAATTCCGACGGTCAGTAACACAGCGGCAAAAAAAACGTTCGACAGCACTATAAAAGGGAAGTTTAATGCTTCCGAGCATGCGTCGAATTGTTTCCGAGCATGCGCCGGAATTTTGCGTGTCGGAATTGCATACACACGATCGGAAAATCCGATAGAAAGGTTTTCCGTCTGAAAAATTGAGGTTCTCAATCCAAAGTCCGTCGGAAATTCCGACAGAAAAAGACCGATGGGCATACACACGGTCGGAAAATCCGTTGAAAAGCCCCCATCGGACTGTTTCCATCGGAAATTCCGACCGTGTGTACGCGGCATTAGCCAACGGAGGGTCCTCAGGGATGGGGAGATGGATTCCAAGGGTTTCTTTCCCATGACTAGTCTTGCAGCTGTGTTTTGGACGACTTGTAGGCGTGCAATCTGGTAATCAGGTAGTCCTGTGTAGAGGGAATTTGCGTAGTCGAGTCACGAATTGATGATTGTTCCCACTACTACTGCTTTCTCCTTTTCCGGAATGAAGGGGATGAGTCTGCGCAGCAGGCGGAGAAGATGATGGGATCCACTGGCTACTGATCCTATTTGTGCCTCCATAGTCATCACTGAGTCAAAGATGACTCCGAGGCTTGTGCCCGGAGTTCAGCTTGAATTTATACGGGATGTAGAAATGCCAAAAACATTTTCTACCATCCAGACACCTGCAAAGGTTTCTCAGCTTTCTATAAAAGAAGACACCAAAACTGCTGATTTTGCTGCTGATCATTTAATACTGTGAATTTGAAAAGTAAAGGCACATTTGAAATGACTCATTTTGGACTTTGGTATGTTACAGAAAAGGCTAACTTTGCAGACCAGGCATTTACATAGTTCGGAAGCTGTGATAGCAAAGATAACCTTCTTCGTTTTATTTCTAGAATGAAAAACTTTGACACTGAAGAGCTGGCTTTTTCATCTAAACAAGGCTACGGTGAAGACAGTGGTCTAGCCATCTATGTATCACAGGCTATTGATGCCTCTATCACGTGGGAGGACATAGAGTGGCTTAGAGGACTTACTTCCCTTCCTATTGTAGCTAAAGGCATATTAAGAGGTATGGAATGTAGTAAAACATAAAATTTTAATTATATAATATTAAAGTTTTTTTTTTTTTTTTTAATTGGGCTTGAATTATTAAAATATCAGCTATAAGAACAGTCAGTAATATTATTCAATGATCAGATTTATTTATTTTCCAGATGCAATTCTCTGGTTTAGGTTTAATCTGATTGTTCACATATTGTATGGGACAATACAGTTCTTACTTTAGATAATATGAAAAAGTTGTCCATTTTGCTGCTACAAGGAATTACTGATAGAACTGCAATACAGTATATAGTAGATTGAATATTAAAAGAGTTGCAATAGATTATTAATAAAAATGCAGTAGATTATAGATAGACAAGTGATTGATAGAATTACAAGAGATTACTGATAGAATTGTCAATGAAAATATTTACAACAGTTTAAGATGAACTTAAAGTGGTGTTCCCCCCCCCCCCCCCAAAAAAATAAATAAAAAATAGCTTAAAATTCCTAAAAAAATGGAAAAAAAATAATTGGAAAATGTTTTTTTTTAACTCACCTCTAAATGCCTGTTTCTAGGGGGTCCCTCGTAGTCTACCTCCTTCAGTGCTTCTGGGCTGGTGACATCACTTCCCCTCGGCAAAGACAGTCATCTGGGACACGTGACAGGTCCCAGATGACTGTACGAAGTAGCGCGGCGCAGCTCGCGCATGCGCAGTGGGTGCCCGGCTGTGAAGGCACAGCCGGGTGCCCACAGTAAGAATGCCGACGGCGCCGAGCGGAGTGGGGAACGAGCGGGGCTCCGATCCCCCGCATCGCTGGACCCTGGGACAGGTAAGTGTCCGATTATTAAAAAGTCAGCAGCTGCAGTATTTGTGTTAATTTTGCAAGGGAAGTTGCACTTTGCAAGGAAATTTTACCCAGAGCCTGTGAATTAGATGATTTGGATGACTTCCATCATCCAATCATATGTCAGCAAAAATACTGTTTTTTTTTTTTTTCCTTGCATGTGATTGGGTACCCTTTGCAGAGTGAGATTGCACCTGTAGCACAGTCCCCTTGATGATTGCTTGGATTTACCTGCTCGTCTGAATTGCCATGACCCTGTGAACCTTCCGACCCACTTGACACTCTGGGTTCAGACATCTTTCACAAGCACCTTTAAATGAAACGTCACACAAGTCAATATATTTGTATTGATGAAAGATATACAAATAGCGTATAAATGGTGCGCAATTCAACCTTAATTATGTGAGCATAGATCTTTAAAAATAATTATTGCCACAATGTGACACAATGTGCACAAGTGAAAAAAATAAAATAAAATATATATACACTCCGTATATATAGTGCTGGAGGTGTGTGAAATAAAATATACAATCCTTGTATATAAATTAATATGTGAGTATGTGATCCTTATTATAAAAGAAATGCCAAACGTGCATATAAAATCTTATTTAATAGGTGAAAGTATTTGTTGTGTTGGTAAAATGAAAAAAAGTTGAACGACGATTCAGTGATAGCAATCAAGATGATTGGGAATTGTGTGCTGTGTTAGAAAGATTGAAGGAACTCTGGCATAGCAACAGGTGCTCTGACTACAAGATTGGTACCATACACCAGACAATTAGTGTTGAATACAATCTAATTGCAACAATATGCAGATACACCAGGCGATTACTCTAATTGCAAGGTTGGAGCCATACA
This sequence comes from Lithobates sylvaticus, assembly GCA_028564925.1. Lineage (NCBI taxonomy): Eukaryota > Metazoa > Chordata > Amphibia > Anura > Ranidae > Lithobates > Lithobates sylvaticus. Next base: position 18,643,820 of record CM053028.1, read on the forward strand.
CCATACAATCCTATTGTATGCAATCTATTTGCTTCGATAACCAGATAAACATATACACCAGGCGATTGGTGTTTTAAAAGTGCAGTGGTGCATTACTGATATAGCAATTAAGACAGCTTGTTTAAACTCCCACTGTTTGGAGAAACAAAAAGCAAAAAAAAAGACTGCTATTTTGGAAAATATAAATATAAAATGTTGCCACTTCGCTATTGGTATTTATAAATATATAGGACGAAAGAAACAAAAACTTCCCTTAATGTTGCCGGTACAATTATAGGTGATTCTTTGAAATCTTCCTGATGCTCAAGCCGGTTTTAACATGAAAAAGAGAAAAAAAACAAACAAAAACCATTTCGCAATATTGCTAACTATAGACTCCCCATGAGATGCCTCAAGTTGTATGCACTCACGTGTACCAGGTGGATATAGTGCAGATAAAAAGTGTCAATGGTCAGGCTTTCGCTCCTGGGCTGTCAGCCCTTCTCCTCCTTTGCTGAGCTCGTGTATCACACGGCGTCACCTAAGCTCCTCCTCCCGACGCGTTGCATCACAGGTCACGTGATTTTTTCAAGGGACTCAATTTTTAAATATATTTGTATTATCTCAGCTTCAACTGAAGTAAGCAAAGTAGTATTAGTTTACAAAAGGGAAAAAGATCAACCAAGTTCTGGATAACAGCCCTGACTCGGTAGAGGAATTCCCCCAAAGGCAGCTTAAGAACAGTTAAGAGAATATAATACACACGTATGTACAATGAGATACCACCTGAACCATGACCTGTAGGACAATAAAGGGTTAGGTGATTAATGCAAGGTGGTTACACTCTAAAGGGGGACCCTGGGCCGGCCTATTTAAGCTTTGAATCCTTATGAGAGATTAGACAGAATGAGTATGGTGTACGGCCCTTTAAATAGTGTGTCAGGTGCAGGCCTAACAATCTTCACCGGCAGTTGGAGCTCATTAGAATTTTTCCAATAAGGCACAGTGATGCGTTAACAGACTGACTGGCTTAAACAGGCTAATGGTATTCCTCGAAACAGTTGTAGGTAAAAGTGCAGTAAAGTGTTCCCAAGGTAAAGATGTCTGTACACAGTGTTCCAATGAAGTAACCAGAAGAAGCAGAAAATGGGCAATTGCCCTCTCACCAACAACTGAACCGAACTAGATGCATTGCAGACAGCGACCCGGGAAGAGAAGTCCGTCAATGGAACCGCCAGCGATGACCCACAGGTGCGGAGTGTGGATGAGCGTAAAAGCGAGCTGCCGAGTTGGTGCCATGTAGATGTCTGACGAACAGCAAGCAGAGTTGGGTCTTCCAAGACCGGGCTGGAATCACTTAAACATCGCGTGGTAGGCCTCAACCTCTCTCTCCCTGTTACGGAGAGGTGTGCATTCCGCAAGGCCCAGAAAGAAGAGACTGTGGGGCGGATCTCCGGTCTCCTTTATAGACTTTCCCAGAAGTCTCCTCGGCTGGTGGCAAAGATCCCTGGCATGTGTAGTTCCGGTTTATGGTTAGGCAATGGAATCGCTGGCAGAAAGACTACTAATCCCACAATCCATTGGGTTGGGCTCACCAATATGATGACAGTCACTGCATTAAAGAGATATAACTACAGATAGGGAATGACGAGGAAACATAGTGTATTACGATTATAGTCCACCATCGCTATACAACACATTCCCTCTGGGGCAAATTCTCTTGCAAAGTCAGCAGCCTTTAGTGAATCAACCCTAAAAATTACAAATAGAAGGCTGTACTCCAAGGTGTGATTAGATATTTTATAATTTCCTATCCCATAAGATTCAATCCACATCATTTGACTTTATTGTGTCAAAGTTACCACCTTTTCTAGGAAGGAGTGCCAGCCTTATGATCTATTTCCTATTTATATAATACCAGAGATAAGTCTCATTTTTACAAACCATGCTAGTAAAGTAACAACCGGGCAACACACCCTACTTGTACCTTTTTCGGCATGCCATGTCCTTTTCTATCACACTTTTTTATGCAAAACAATGTCTTTATTTTCCAGCTGATGATGCGAAAGAAGCTGTTAAACGTGGAGTAAGTGGCATCCTGGTGTCAAATCATGGTGCACGCCAGTTAGATGGTGCTCCAGCTACAGTGAGTGGTGTTTATTGTTACATTTATGAGTTAGGTTACAAGGGCTATACCAAAAGTAATGCAAAAGTGGCCATTACTTTTTTATTAACCACTTCAGCCCCGGACCAATTTGCAGCCAAAGGACCAGGCCCCTTTTTGCGATTCGGCACTGCGTCGCTTTAACTGACAATTGCGCGGTCGTGCGACGTGGCTCCCAAACAAAATTGGCGTCCTTTTTTTCCCACAAATAGAGCTTTCTTTTGGTGGTATTTTATCGCCCCTGCGTTTTTTTATTTTTGCGCTATAAACAAAAATAGAGCGACAATTTTGAAAAAAATTCAATATTTTCTACTTTTTGCTATAATAAATATCCCCAAAAAATATATAAAAAAACATTTTTGTTCCTCAGTTTAGGCCGATACGTATTCTTCTACATATTTTTGGTGAAAAAAAAATCGCAATTAGCGATTATTGATTGGTTTGCGCAAAAGTTATAGCGTTTACAAAATAGGGGATAGTTTTATAGCATTTTTATTAATATTTTATTTTTTTACTAGTAATGGCGGCGATCAGCGATTTTTATTGTGACTGCGACATTATGGCGGACACATCGGACATTTTTGACACATTTTTGGGACCATTGTCATGTATACAGAAATCAATGCTATTTAAATGCACTGATTCCTATGTAAATGACAGTGGCAGTGAAGGAGTTAACCACTAGGGGGCGGGGAGGAGTTAGTGTGACGTGTTGTGTTTTTTTTTTTACATTAGGGGGCGGGGCTGACGTCTGACGTCATTGATCGGCATTCCTGATGACAGGGAACAGCCAATCAGTGACAGGCAGTGTAGGAAGCGCGGGGAGAGGTTTGTTTACACAGACCTCTCCCCGTTCTTCAGCTCTGTGACCCGATCGCGGGACACCAGCATACATACTAGGGGGAGTACAACTGCGGGAATCAATGATGGAAAAGGATCTGGGGGTTTTGGTAGATAATAAGCTCAATAATAACATGCAATGCCAAGCTGCGGTTTCCAAAGCAAGCAAAATCCTTTCTTGTATTAGGAGAGGTATGGACTCCAGAGAGAGATATCATTTCCCCCCCTGTACAAATCATTAGTAAGACCTCATCTGGAATATGCAGTTCAGTTTTGGGCACAAGTTCTCAAAAAGGATATCAGGGAACTGGAGAAAGTGCAGAGAAGGGCAACCAAACTGATATGAGGCATGGAGGAGCTCAGCTATGAGGAAAGATTAGAGGAACTGAATTTATTCTCTTGAGAAGAGGAGATTAAGGGGGGATATGATCACCATATACAAATACATGAGGGGTCCATATACATGGGGTCCCCGAGTTACGAACTCCTTAGGGACTATCCTCCTGTTCTTAAATCGGAAATGTTCGTAAGTCGACCGCGCATGCGCAGACCGACAATTACGGACATTTCAATGTTCCGTCGAATGCCGTTCTGCGCATGCGTGGCAAATTACGGACATTTCCGATGTTTGCCGTCATTTTCCGAGGCTCCGTCTGAAGGTCCGCGGAAAAAAGCACAGGGTCCCTGCAGCGCCCGGTTCGTAAGTAGGAGATGTTCGTAGGTCGGGCGTTCGTAAGTCGGGGACCCCCTGTAGTGAACTTAGTGTTGAGTTATTTACTGTAAGGTCAGCACAGAGGACAAGGGGGCACTCTTTATGCCTAGAGGAAAATAAATTTCACCTCCGAATACGAAAAGGTTTCTTCACAGTAATGCCACGTACACACGGTCAGACTTTCCGAAGGCTAATGTGTGATCGGAGCTTGTTGTCGGAAATTCCAACCGTGTGTGCTGGCTCCATCGGACAGTTTCCATCGCACAAAATTTGAGATCTGGTTCTTAGATTTTCCGACAACAAAATCCGTTGTCGGAAATTCCGATCGTGTGTACACAATTCCGACGCACAAAGTGCCACGCATGCTTGGAATCAAGCAAAAGAGAAGCACTGGCTATTGAACTTTTTCTCAGCTCATTGTACGTGTTGTACGTCACCGCGTTCTTGACGTTCGGAATTTCCGACCAACTTCGCGTGACCGTGTGTATGCAAGACAAGTTTGAGCCAACACCCATCGGAAAAAATCCCATGGATTTTGTTGTCGGAAAATCCTACCAAGTGTACAGGGAAATGAGAGCTGTGAAAATGTGGAGCTCCAGAGGTGGTTCTGGCCAACTCAGTAGATTGTTTTTAAAAAGGCCTGGATTCTTTCCTAAATGTACATAATATAAATGGGTACTGACATTTATAGGTAAAGTTGATCCGGGGAAAATCCGATTGCCTCTCGGGGGATCAGGAAGGATTTTTTTCCCCTGCTGTAGCAAATTGGATCATGCCCTGCTGGGGTTTTCACCTTTCTCTGGATCAACTGTGGGTATAGGATGGTATATTTGGGATTGCATACATTTTTTTATTTTATTGGTTGAACTAGATGGATGTCTTTTTTCAACCTGACTAACTATTTAACTATGTGCCATTTAAGTACATCAATTTACATGTCCAGCTGTAATCAATCTGTGTTTATGCTCTAGTGTTAAGACTTAGGCCGCGTACACACGAAGGGACTATCCCGCGGGATTATCCGCTGGACCGAAGTCGAGCGGATAATCCCCTCGTGTGTGGGCGCCGGCGGACTTTTTTTGGCCAAAGTACGGCGGACTAAAGTTTTAAGTTTTGTTTTAAAATTATCCGCTGGACTTGGCAGTCCGGCGGACAATCCGGCCGTGTGTAGTATGGTCCGGCGGACCAAAAAGGACGCATGCTCAGTAGCAAGTATTTTTCTAGTATTTTTCGTTTTCTAGTCCCGTCGTACGTGCTGTACGTCATCGCGTGAACCGTCGGACTTTTAGCGTGATCGTGTGTGGTCAAGTCCGTTCGCTTTTTAGTCCAGCGGACCCAGCTGGAAAGTCCAGCGGATTGTCCGCTGGACTTAGGTCCGCCGGCAAAAAGTCCGCACGTGTGTACGCGGCATTACAATTAAAACCCATAAAAGCAAAAATGCCTATATGTTCCAAACAAACATAACATAAAAAAAAAAAAAATATATACAAAATAGACCAAATATAAAGATCCATTTCCCTGTCTCTTGCTGAATAGACCAAATATAAAGATCCATTTCCCTGTCTCTTGCTGGCACCTAAAATTTTTTGTCTTTTATTTCTTTTTTCAATCTTGATCTCTAATCATGAGAACTAATTTAGCTAATATGTGAATATAAGTGTGGATTTATATTTCTGATAAGTTTATTGTATCCAATATTTAATAGCCACTAGGACCCCCTCTTGCCTTCATTCTTCGTGGCATAAATTCAACAAGGTGTTGGAAACGTTCCTCAGAGATTTTGCTCCATAGTGACATGATAGCATCACACAGTTGCTGCAGATTTGTCGTCTGCACATCCATGATGCCAATCTCCCATTCCACCACATCTCAAAGCTGCTCTATTGGATGGAGATCTGGTGACTGTGGAGGCCATTGGAGTACAGTGACCTCATTGATTGTCCAGTGGTGAGATGATTGGAGCTTTGTGACATGGTGCATTATCCTGCTGGAAGAAGAAGAAGAAGATGGGGACACTGTAGTCATAAATAGATGGACATGATCAGGAACAATACTCAGGTAGGTCGTGGCATTTAAACGATGCTCAATTAGTACTAAGGGGCCAAAAATGTTGCAACAAAATATCCCCCCCACCATTACACCACCACCACCAGCCTGAACCGTTGATACAAGGCAGGATGGATCCATGCTTTCATGTTGTTTACACCAAATTCTGACCCGACCATCTGAATTTTGCATCTGAAATCAAGACTCAACAGACCAGGCAACGTTTTTCCAATCTTCTATTGTCCAATTTTGGTGAGCCTGTGCAAATTGTAGCCTCACTTTCCTGTTCTTAGCTGATAGGAGTGGCACCCGGTGTGGTCTTCTGCTGTTGTAGCCCATCTGCTTCAAGGTTCGATGTGTTGTGCTTTCAGAGATGATATTCTGCGTACCTTGGTTGTAACAAGTGGCTATTTGAGTTACTGTTGCCTTTTTATCATCTGGAACCAGTCTGCCCATTCTCCTTTGACCTCAGACATCAACAAAGCACTTTTCTCCACACAACTGCAGCTCACTGGATATTTTCTCTTTTTCCCACTATTCTCTGTAAACCCGAGAGATGGTTGTGTGTGAAAATTACAGTAAATTAGCAGTTCTTTAAATACTCAGGCCAAATTCAAAGTCACATAAATGCCCTTTCTTCCCCATTCTAATGCCGCGTACACACGATCGGAATTCTCGTCGGAAAAAACTCTGACGGTTTTTCCGACGGAATTCCGCTCAAGCTTTGTTGCCTACACACGATCACACCAAATTCCGAGGGTCAATAACACAGCGGCATAAAACACGTTCAACAGCACTATAAAAGGGAAGTTTAATGCTTCTGAGCATGCGTCGAATTGTTTCCTATCATGCGTCGGAATTTTGCGCGTCGGCATTGCATACACACTATCGGAAAATCCGATAGAAAGGTTTTCCGTCGGAAAAATTGAGAACAGGTTCTCAATTCAAAGTCCGTTGGAAATTCCGACAGAAAAAGACCGTTGGGCATACACACGGTCGGAAAATCCGATGAAAAGCTCCCATCGGACTGTTTCCATCGGAAATTCCGACCGTGTGCACGCCGCATAATACTCGGTTTGAACTTCAGCAAGTCATCTTCACCACATATAGATGCCCAAATTTATTGAGCTGCTGCCATGTGATTGGCTGATTAGACATTTGTGTTACCAAGCAATTGAACAGGTGTATCTAATAAAGTGGCCAGAGTTTGTATATTTTTTGTTTTGTTTTGTATTTTTTGAGTCGTATAAGCATTTTTTCTTTTATGAGGTAGGGTGAGTCATCTCTACAGTATATACACAGATTGGTTATAGCTGGACAAATAAATTGATTGCTTGAGTACTTAAATGGTAGAGCCACTGGGCATGTGATACGATTAAGCGCTTGTTGGCATGAAACATGCCAACACTTGCTCTTTTTTGAAAATAAATGTCAAAGATCTTATTGTTATCAGTGTGTGGTCATCCAATCTTCACGTTTGATGCCTTGCGGTACGAGCCAGACCAGCACCTGATTCTCTTGGGGCTAAATAACAAGAGTGGACCAACCTAGAGCGGTGTATAGTGTTTGGACTCCTGTACACATACCCTTGAATACTTTAACTAGATAGTAACTAATCTAAGCATGGCATTGTATCTAATACATGGCTTTCATACAAGGCTGATCAAGTGTAAGATTAAAATACAACACCTCTATCTCTCTTATTTTTTATTTTTCCATTACGTAGATTGACGTGTTGCAAGAAATTGTGGCAGCAGTAGAAGGTAAAGTAGAAGTCTATCTAGATGGTGGAGTGAGGAAAGGAACGGACATCCTGAAGGCTTTAGCCCTTGGAGCCAAAGCAGTTTTCGTTGGACGACCTGTATTATGGGGCTTGGCCTATCAGGTAGATTGGAATTCTGCCTGTACTGTGAATAATATCATACTCGGTATAGGGGCTATGGCTAAATTTTGTATTGTTTTTTTTTTTTTTTTTTTATTATTCCAGGGAGAAGATGGTGTGAAAGAAGTTCTTAATATTTTAAAAGAAGAGTTAAAATTGGCAATGGCTCTTTCAGGTGAGCTGAGATACAATATGTCATAAATAATTTGGATATAATACAGAAAGTAGAATGTTGTTGGGCAGTACTGGCACTGGGCAACAATTTAAGAGTTAGAGAACCACAATACCTCGACTGCCCTGCCCATGCGAACCTTACTTTAGCAGCGAGTTATAAACTCATCTGGCCATTTTTAGTTTGCTGGTTAGATTTGGTGCAGTTACACATTGGAGGTCTTTGAGTACCATTGAGCAACTCTGGGCTTCTGGAGTACCCCTGATCCGTTAAGGGACCATCACAAATGTGGTCCACACTTTAGTTCAGGACCGAACATGGAAGCAAGCAGTCACTCCTGCCAAATCAGCCAAGGCCAGGACTTTATTTGCCTAATAAGTCCAATGATGTGGGCAATGGCTCTTTCAGGTAGGTTGAGATATGTCATACACAATTTGGATATGATAAGGGAAGTAGAATTTTGATGGGAAGTTCTAGCATTGGGCAACAATTTAAGAGGGTAAGAACCACACAACTTCAACTGCCCAGCCCATGCACACCTTACTTTAGAAGCTAGTTACATATTGATTTGAGTGGTTACCATGTTTACTTTGCTTGGATTTGGTGCTGTTACACACTGGAGGTCTTCGGCTGTCATTGAGTGAGTATTAGGCTTCTGGTCTGTCCCTGAACCTTTAGGGAACAAGCATTGGTTTGGTCCAAGCTTAGGTTTAGATTAAACCCAAAAGAAAGCTGTCACTCCCACCAAATGAATGCCCAATCTGCCGTGAGAAAGGGCATAATTGACCTAATATAGTCAATGATGTTGGCAATGGCTCTTTCAGGTAGGTGGAGATATGTCATAAACAATTTGGATATGATCGGGGAAGCAGAGTATTGCTGGAAGGTACTAGAATTAGCCAACAGTTTCAGAGAAAGAACCACAAGACCTCCACTCCCCTGCCCATGTGCGTCTTACTATCACAGCTAGTTATAAAATGATCTGACTGGTTGCCAGTTTTGGTTTTGCTTGTTGGATTTGGTGCAGATATACACTGGAGATCCTGGGGCTTCTGGTGTATCCCCAAACCTTTAAGGAACAAGCATGGGTTTAGTCCCAACGTAATTCAGATTGTACACTGAAGCACGCTGCCACTCTTGCCAAATCAGCGCCCAATCAGCCATGGCCAGGGCATCATTGATCTAACTTTGCCACATGGCCATATCTTGTCAATGACATTATCCAAATATGGCCATGTGGTGATATTAGGTAAATGATATCGCTAGCATCCCAGCACCTTTGTTAAGTGTGTCTGTGGGGCTATCAGAACACAACAGCTCGGCAGGGGAAATTTGTTGATCCGCACTGTTAGTGCGCATGGAGGAATCTGTTCTATTTTTTGTTCAGCCAACAGACTGAATGAAATGAATCTAAAGCCTCATACACACGATCGGACTTTGTACAAACTTTCCCGTGGATTTTTGTACAAAGGGCGTTAGCCCCAAGTTTGTATTGCATACACGCAATCAGACTTTTTAGGCAACAAACATGAACGTAGTGACGTTTCAACGTACTGACGACACTTCAAAAGAGGACATTCGAATACTCCAGCGCCACCTTTGGTCAACTTCTGTATTGTTGTCTGATCTTTTGCATTGGTTCTGAGCATGCGTGTTTTTACTTTGTACAAAAGTCTGATGGTTTTGTGTACACAAGGTCGGACTTTGCTCCATCTGACTTTTGTTGGCAGAAAGTTGGTCCATTCGCACAGCCAACAAAAGTCCGATGAAAACTAAAAAAGTTGGTCCGATGGAGCGTACACACGGTCGGATGGTGGTCCAAAATAGCTAATTTGCATTTTTGTTGTCAAAAAGTCAGATCGTGTGTACGGGCTTTATGGGTGTATGGCCAACTTCACAGTACTAGTGCACAGAGGCTGTTGTAAGCTCTTTATTGATTCTGTTTGAAAAAGGAGACCATCTGCCTTCACAAGAGTCTATTTCAAAAGCCTTCATACACACGATCGGACCTTGCACCAACTTTCCCGTGGATTTTTGTACAAAGGGCGTTGGCCTCAAGGTTGTATTGCATACACGCGATCGGACTTTTTAGGCAACAAACATGAACGTAGTGACGTTTCAACGTACTGACGACACTTCAAAAGAGGACGTTCAAATACTCCAGCGCCACCTTTGGTCAACTTCTGTATTGTTGTCTGATCTTTTTTGCATTGGTTCTGAGCATGCGTGTTTGTACTTTGTACAATAGTCCGATGGTTTTGTGTACACACGGTCGGACTTTTCTCCATTGGACTTTTGTTGGCAGAAAGTTGGTCCGTTCGCACAGCCAACAAAAGTCTGATGAAAACTGAAAAAGTTGGCCCAATGGAGCGTACACACGGTCGGATGTTGGTCCAAAACAGCTAATTTGCATGTTTGTTGTCAAAAAGTCAGATCGTGTGGACGGGCCTTATTTGTGTATGGCCAACTTCACAGTACTAGTGCACAGAGGCTGTTGTAAGCTCTTTATTGATTCTGTTTGAAAAAGAAGACCATCTGCCTTCACAAGAGTCTATTTCAAAAGGCCCGTACACACGATCAGACTTTTTGACAACAAAACATGCAAATTAGCTGTTTTGGACCAACATCCGACCGCGTGTACGCTCCATCGGACCAACTTTTTCAGTTTTCATCGGACTTTTGTTGGCTGCCACCTTTCTGCCAGCAAAAGTCCGATGGAGCAAAGTCCGATCGTGTGTACAGAAAACCATAGGACTTTTGTACAAAGTACAAACATGCATGCTCAGAACCAATGCAAAAGATCAGACAACAATACAGAAGTTGACCAAAGGTGGCAGTAAAGAGCAGAAAAAACACGTGATTTGGTGAAAGTTGGCTGAAAAAGTCCTGCAGTGTGTATGCAATACAAGTTCACGGCCGACGCCCTTTGTACAAAAATCCACGGGAAAGTTTGTACAAAGTCTTATCATGTGTTTGAGGCTTTACAGAACTACAAGTCTTTTGACGCGTAAAACAGTTTAAATATGTATTGTAATTTAATATTTAGCTGTGAGCCTAAAGTTTTACTTTTAGACACATCGTACTGCTTGTCTTGTAAAAAAAAAAATTCCACTGTAATATAACATTAGGTCCCAAATGCATTTTATAAGAGCTTTATCCTAATTAGTTTTAAATACCTTCATGCAGTGACTGGAATAGGCAATTTAGGTGTAATACTTTAAAAGCTTATATAATTTAATCGGTTAATTAAAAGTGGATTTGCGGCATAGGTGTCAGGCTTCCCTGACACCTTTCATGGAGAAATTTCACCCCGAACCAAAATGTTCAAGTGATGATTGACATGCTAAACAATTCACACATCAAACTTTTTTTTTATTTTGTTTTTATAGTTTTAATCTGTCCATTAAAAGCTAATTCTTTGATGTTATTTTTCAATCTCATCAAAGACGAGGCCGCTTATAAACAATTGTGTATCCCAGCTATTCATTAATCTACCATTCCTTTTTTTTTTTTTGTAAATTACCTAAAGCGAGAGCTTATCTTCTTACTAGAGCTTAACACTGATTAACACCCCAGAAAAGTGTGAATTTTATATTGTTGATAATTCAGAGACTAAATACTGGGAATCAATGTTTCTGCAATACATTATAATGAAAGGTGGTTTGTGGTCAGTTATTTCTATTTTATGTTTGCAAGATTTATATCTATTATATATACACAATTTATTATATATCTAATATTTATTATTATAATATTAAATATTTATTTATAGTATTATATTTATAGTACTTTAGTTATATATTTATTTATACTGTATATTCATTTATTGTGTGTGTGTGTGTGTGTATATATATAGTGCCTTAAAAAAAGTATTCATACCCCTTGAAATTTTCCACATTTTGTCATGTTACGAACAAAAATGTAAATGTATTTTATTGGAATTTTATGTGATAGACCAACACAAAGTGGAAGGAAAATTATAAATGTTTTTTCCAATTTTTTTATCAAATCAATATGTGAAAAGTGTGGTGTATATTTGTATGGCGCCCCCCTGAGTCAATACTTTGTAGAACCACCTTTCGCTGCAATTACAGCTGCAAGTCTTTTTGGGGGTGTCTCTACCAGCTTTGCACATCTAGAGAAGACATTTTTGCCCATTCTTCTTTGCAAAATAGCTCAAGCTCTGTCAGAGCGTCTGTGAACAGCAATTTTTTAAGTCTTGCCACAGATTTTCAATTAGATTTGGGTCTGGACTTTGACTGGGCCATTCTAACAAATGAATCTGCTTTGATCTAAAGCATTCCATTGTAGCTCTGGCTGTATGTTTAGGCCCCTTTCACACTGAGGCGCTTTGCAGGCGCTAAAGTTCTAAAAATAGCGCCTGCAAAGTGCCTTCAAACAGCCGTTGCTGTGTCTCCAGTGTGAAAGCCAGAGGGCTTTCACACTGGAGCGGTGCGCTTGCAGGACGATGAAAAATGTCCTGCAAGCCGCATCTTTGGTGCGCTGTAGGAGCGGTGTATTTACCGCTCCTAAAGCGCCCCCTCCCATTGAAAACAATGGGGCAGCGCTCCGAACCCGCCTGCAAAGCGCCGCTGGAGCGGCGCTTTGCGGGTGGTATTAACCCTTTTTCGGATGCTCGCGGGGGGTAAAACCGCCCCGCTAGCGGCCGAAATGCGCCGCTAAAACGGCTGTAAAGCGGCGCTTAATATAGCGCCACTTTACCGCCAGCGCACCCAGCGCCTCGTGTGAAAATAGCCTTAGGGTCGTTGACCTGCTGAAAGGTGAACCTCGGCCCCAGTCTCAAGTCTTTTTCAGACTCTAATGCCACGTACACACGACCGGACTTTCCGGCAGAAAAGGTCAGACGGAATCATTTCATTGGATATTCCGATCATGTGTGGGCTTCAGCTGACTTTTTTTTCAAAAAGTCTAACGGACCTAGAAATAGAACATGTTTAAAATCTTTCGGACAGAATCAGTTCCTGACGGGAAAACCATTCGTCTGTATGCTAGTCCGACGGACCAAATACGACACAAGGGCAGCTATTGGCTACTGGCTATTGAACTTCATTTTCTAGTCCCGTCTTGCGTCATCGCGTTCTAAATGAACGGACTTTGGTGTGATCGTGTGTAGGCAAGTCCTTTTCAGCAGAACTCCGTCGGAACTCTGTCGGAAAGACCGTCTGAGTTTATGTTGCCGTCTGGTCGTGTGTACTCGGCATAACAGGTTTTCTTCTAAGATTGCCCTGTATTTGGCTCCATCCATCTTCCCATCAACTCTGACCAGCTTCCCTGTCCCTGCTGAAGAAAAGCTGCCACCACCATGTTTCACGGTGGGGATGGTGTGTTCAGGGTGATGTGCTGTGTTAGTTTTCTGCCACACAGAGCGTTTTGCTTTCAGGCCAAAAATATAGATTTTGGTCTCATCTGACCAGATCACCTTCTGTGTCCCCCACATGGCTTCTCGCAAACTGTAAAAAGGACTTCTTATGGCTTTCTTTCAACAATATCTTTCTTCTTGTCTTCCATAAAGGGCAGATTTGTGGAGAACACGACTAATAGTTGTCCTGTGGACAGATTCTCCCACCTGAGCTGTGGATCTCTGCAGCTCCTCCAGAGTTCCCATGGGCCTCTTGGCTCTTCTCTGATGAATGCTCTCCTTGCCCGGCCGGTCAGTGGTAGGTTTGCAGTTGTGCCATACTCTTTCCATTTTCGGATGATGGATTGAACAGAGCTCCGTGAGATGTTCAAAGCTTGGGATATTTTTTTTATAACCCAACCCTGCTTTATACTTCTCCACAACTTTATCCCTGACCTGTCTGGTGTGTTCCTTGGCCTTCATGATGCTGTTTGTTCACTAAGGTTCTCTAACAAACCTGTGAGGGCTTCACAGAACAGCTGTATTTATACTGAGATTAAATTACACACAGGTGGACTCTATTTACTAATTAGGTGACTTCTGAAAGCAATTGGTTCCACTAGATTTTAGTTAGGGGTATCAGAGTAAAGGGGGCTGATGTACGCCACACTTTTCACATATTTATTTGTAAAAAAAAATTGGAAAAACCATTTATCATTTTCCTTTCACTTCACAATGATGTGCCACTTTGTGTTTGTCTATCACATAAAATCCCAATAAAATACATTTATGTTTTTTGGCTGTAAAATGACAAAATGTGGAATATGTCAACGGGTATGAATACCTTTTCAAGGCGCTGTATATCTAATTTTTATTATTATTATGTTATATATTTATTAATACTGTATATCTATTAATTGTGCATATATATATCTCTATTGCATGCTCAGCTCAATGTGCATTCCCAGCACAGCCTGGCTCTATTGCATGCGCATTCCCAGCACAACCCCGGCTCTATTGCATGAGCAGCTCAATGTGCATTCCCAGCACAGCCTGGCTCTGAAGACAGACACAGTTTTGATTTTATTCAGCTGTTTTTACCCAGTGCAACTTATAATAACATCCAAATGAAAGATATAAAGCCTGACTGTGCCTGTCCACAACTTTATCCCGGAGATCCCGGTGACAGTGCCATGCCACCCATAGTCGATTGTTTGCTTCAGTTGCACTACCAGGGACTGAAATGCTCCAGGAAAGCTCTTTTCATGCTGAGCTAATCAAAATGACTACAGCTGATCACAGTTGAAAGTCAAATGGCTTTGTGTGCCATTGAGAAGGTGATTAGCTACACCCCATTGAGTGTACAAGTCATTTTTAGGAGGGGGTGATCCCTTTTCCAACTCAGTGATTCTGTTTTCATATTCTACTTTTTTTTTTTTTTTTTTTCTGACATGTTGGTGTTATATCTTTCACTTGGATGTTATAAGTTGCACTGAGTAGATACAGCTGGATAAAACAAAAACTGTGCTTGTCTTCATTTCAGGCTGCAAAGCAACAAAATGTGATTATTTTAAAAGGGGGGGGGGGTTATTTTCTATACCCACCACTGTATTGTTTGTGGTCTCAAAGAAGACATCAGTTCTCAGCTCATGAATATATTTATTTATTTATTTAATATTTTTATTTCTAAATCTGTGACACAAAACATCTTCTGTTTCTTTTCTCTTTCTTTTCTATAGGTTGCTGCTCTGTGGATGAGATTGATGGGTCACTTGTACGACAAAACCAAATTTCTTCTAAAATATAGATATCTGAATGGAAAACACTTATATATATTTGTTTGGTTTGGATGGGGTGGAGAAGAATAAAACTAGTCAGGCGTCAAGTCCTTTGGGAAAAAAGTGTGGGAACTCCCACCCAAGATCCACTCCCCCACCAAATAAAAAAAAATGATACGCTCATATGCACGAACGCTTCAAAAGTGGTATTTTTCATCCAGTTTTCATATTGTGTGTATGAAGCTTAACTGTTAGTACATAAAAAAAAAAAAAAACAATCCTCAATAAACATAAATACGGTAATTCTCTGAATAATCAGCATTCATTCAATTGTGTTTCCATGTAATGTGATCATCATGTTCTGATCTTTATTGGGGAATTTTATTTTGTATATAGAGTGTTTATGTGGTGAGTTTACACTTTTCATTGAACAGACTTTGGATAACACAGGGTTAAACGGAAAGGTGATAAATGAACTGCACATTATCTGGACAGAATGCTTGGGGAGATAGTGATGTGTTCCTGCTTAGGAGATGTATGTTAGCTTGGGGGGCTGCAAACTCTGCAGGGCTCCAACACACACTCGCTGCTATTCCAACCCTTCACATATTTCCACATAAACTTCCCTCCTGGCATTAAACTTTGCCAGGTATTGTGCTCAGCTTACCACCCTAAACTGATGTTCCTCCCTCAGCTCACCTCTCTCCCTGCATGTCCTGTGAGCAGAATAGCTGTGCTCCTCCTCTGGGTTCTCTCATCATATGACACTGAAGATAGAGGAGGGGGGGATTCAGCGGGACACACAGAGCAAGTATGCAGGAGACTGGGGGGGGGGGGAGGATGAGGAGACAGAAAATCAGGAGGGGCCGGTGGGGTGGAGCGCATCACGACAGGTCTGACTAAACATAATCTCTTAGCAGCAGGGACCTGATCTACCCGTCAGCTAGCTGTGATTGACAGGTAGATCGAAGCGGAAGCTGTCATGGGGTCCCCTACTGGCAATGCCTGAATGGTCAGGTGTGCGGCACTTACTATTGCGAGCTGTGTCGGCAGCTGTTGGTGTAGCACCTGCCACACAGCTCACATACTTCAAAGTCTTGCAGGACACGGCTGCTAAAGGGAACTGAGTTCCTGTTGTGAGCCCTGAAACTAGTCTATATTTATGTGGATGGATCACCATTCAGTTATAGCACCACATCCCTTGATATATCGAGAGAAAAATTATTTTAAATGGGACTTTACCGGTGCAGTAAATTCGTTAGACACACATTTTTTCTAAAAACTTCAATATTTATTTTTATTATTATTCAGGATTTATAAAGTGCCGACAGATCGAATTAGTTAGGAGGCAGTAAACTGTGGCAAAATCTGAATCATGTAGAGCAGGGGTGCCCAACCTTTTGAAGAGCGAGGGCCACCTAAGCGACTTGGTAACTAGTCGCGGGCCACAATGAGCGGAGCAGGTGCATGGCAGCCCACTCTACTCTATAGAGCCCACTCTACTTTTTTTTTCTTTATGCGGATCGGATTAGAGGTAGGCGTTTGTACAAAGTCCATTTACATCTGCTACTCCTTAGAGGTGAATGGAGGGTCCAATTGGGTCGGACTGACCGTGTGAAAGGGGCCTATGGCTCAGTGCAGGTAACCCTCAGGTGCACTGCTCGGATCAGTTTAAAAGCAGCCCAGTAACCATTGCAGAACAGATATGCCCATATATACACTGTGATTTTTAGTAATAAACGTACTATTAATAACAGTATTCTATTCCATCACAGAACAGGAGGTCGCGGGCCACATCAGAGGGCTCCGCGGGCCACATGTGGCCCCCGGGCCACTGGTTGGGCACCCCTGATGTAGAGCAAAGCTGGAAATCTTTGACAAGTATATAGTGGGGAATTCTACACTGAGCACCAAATGTAATGGGAGATTTATAAACACCACCAATGTGAGGGGGGATTTACACTGACCACCATGTAATGGGGGATTTTACGCCACCCACCAATATAAAGAGGGATTTCTACACTGACACCAATGTAATAGGAGCATTTGCACCAACCACCAGTGTAAGGGGGAATATACAATGACCTCTATATAAGGGGGAATTTACACTGACAACCATTGTTGAGGAGATTTGTACTGACCACCAATGTAAGGTGACACTTCTACACTGAGCACCAATGTAAAGGGGGATTTACACTGACTACCAGTGTAAGGGCAAGTCTGCACTTACCACCAATGTAAAGGGACATGTACACTGATCACCAATGTTAAGAAGAATTTACACTGGCAACCAATGGAATGGGAGATTTTACATCAATAACCAATAAAAGGGGATTTCTACACTGGCCACTAATTTAAAGGGGGATTTACACTCACCACCATTTTAAATAGGGCTTCTACATGGACCACCAATGTAAGTGAGAATTCTAAACTAACCACAAATGCAAGTTTGAATTTTTTTACCGATTACCAATATAAAGAGGAGTTTCTACATTGGCCACTGATGTAATGGGGATTTACACTGACCACCAATGTAATGGGGATTAACACTGACCACCAATGTAATAGGAGCCCTCACACTAACCACCAAAGCAAGGAGGGATTTACACTGACCACCAATGTAAGAGGCAATTTGCTTACCTTTACAGAACAGGCTGGTGGTAGGCTTAATGACAACAGTTGCAGGGACTTTTAAGACTTTCAAGCATGCCCCTTTACCACCCCAGCATTCAGCAGAGGTGATGGTGGATATGACCTCGGGGGGCATGATATACATATACATATCAGTGGTGTTGGACTGCGGCTATTTACAAATTAATGCAAACTATTTACATATCAATGCAGGTTATTTACATGTAAACACAGAGTCTGCAGGTGAGTCATCTGTACACGGCAATAGGGCAGAGATGGGGAGCATTAGTAGCAGAACTTCACACTGAGATATCGGGACACAGCTTGGGACGAAAACTCCAAGGGGCAAGGGAATTGAAAGTGGGATAATTGCCAAGTATGAGCCAGCTGCTTTGGGCCCCACAACAATGATGGGGCCCAGGACAGCTGCCCCTTTTGCCCTGCCTTAAAGGTGGCCCTGCATGCAAACCACCTGTGCATTTGCTCTGCTGCCTAGTGCCTCAATGGCATCACCCCCGACATCTGACTTCCTCAGAAGCTAGCTAAGTGATACACTTGTTGGTGCTGAATGGCTCTATATTAAGGAAGTCATTGGTGGGTAGCCACGTGGGGGGGGGGGGGGAAATCATTTATATACATGTGTTGCTTCACATACTCTACTTATAAAAAGCTTTTTTATTTCTGTCTGTTTTGTTGGAGATTTTTTCTCACTTCCTGTCCTTATTCAATACTTACAAAATGTTGGCTGGGTTTACACTTATGAGGAAGCGTGGACTTGGAGAATATGTAGACTACAATTAAATTCCATAAATGCTAGTGGCCTGGTTGCCATGTTGCTCCAATGGTTCCAGTACTTTCTCAGTACGCTGATCTGAAACAGATGAGGGGTTCTGACTTTATTTAGTGCATAGCTGTTATTGGCTAATGTTTCGGAGTGTATTGGAGAGACACAGCCAGGCATCTAACATTTTCAGAAGGATGTCAGCAATGGCAGCCTCCATATTTCTCTCACTACTGGATACCTTAAAAGTGAAGATGCCTGCACATGGTTTTCAGAGCTTAAGACAGAACTAGAGTAAGAGAGGGCTATAACACCTGTCAGATTTTTAATTTTTTTTGCAATCTGTGTTCCATTGGGAGATTTCCGTTCACTTCCTGTACCATAGCCAAACCAGGAAATTAGAGGAAAGCCCTCTAAAAGGAAGGAAATCCCTGGTAGTCATCAGGGTCACCAAATCTAGGTCTCCATTAAAAGATTTCTGCTCTATTACTCTTCCGGTGACTACCCAAAATAGGGTATTTTCTTTCACTTGATGAAGACGATAAACAGGACAAATAGAGAGGGTGAATCTCTCTAATGGGGACACAGACAGCAATACAAATCCAACATGTTTTTAATCCCTCTCCACTCTAGCTAAAACAAAGAAAAAAAACTTTGCTGTTAGTTATACTTTAAACCAGTGGTCTCTAAACGGTGCCCCTTTGCTTGCCTCTATCTGGCTTTTGGGGCACTATTCCTTCAACTGACACCAACAATGGAGCACCATTTCTCCCACTGACACCAACAATGAGGCGTTATTCCTCCCACCCAACCAATCATGGGGCATTTTTTACTCCCATTGATGTTGGGTATTTTTAGCTTGAAGGACAGTACACTGGCCTTTGTTTTGGGAAGTTTGCAGGCCCCTGCTTTTGACCAAGAAAAGAGCACCAGACCAAATTCATAAAGAAGTCCAAAACAGCTTTAATGATTCACCAATGCGATTTGGGGGTGAAACACGCTGAAGGTTTTGTGAATCATTAAAGCTGTTTTGGACTCCCCTATAAATTTGGTCTGGCGCTCCTTCTTTTCAGTGATGTTCCTGGGTACCCATTGGAGGATAGAAAAATGTCTCACATTGATAGATGACTGGATGACCACTAGCTTCCTCAAACTCAATGGATCGAAAACAGAACTACTGCTCCTCAATGCAAACCGAAGTAAAAAACGAAGACCCCATGGACACCACCAACCATCCTTGGACAGACCATCCTTCCAAGCACCAAAGCCAAAAGCCTCAGAGTCATCTTTGATTCAGAGATGACCATGGAGGCACAAATAGGATTAGTAATCAGTGGATCCTATCATCTTCTCGGCCTGCTTCGCAGACTTATCCCATTCATCCCGGAAAAGGAGAAAGCAGTAGTAGTGGGAACAATCATCAATTCGCGACTCGACTACACAAATTTCCTCTACATAGGACTACCTGATTACCAGATTGCACGCCTACAAGTCGTCCAAAACACAGCAGCAAGACTAGTCACCGGAAAGAAACCCTGGGAATCCATCTCCCCATCCCTGAGGACCCTCCATTGGCTCACGGTAAAAGATAGGATCACATTCAAGACCCTCTGCCTCACCCACAAATGTACACAAGGAAATGCTCCTCAATACCTATGTGAGAAAATAAAAAAATACATACCAAATCGCAGCCTTCAATCAACGAACCAAAACCATCTTCTCATCCCCAAAGCCTGCTACAAATCTAAGGGAGAACGAAGATAAACTTAAAAAGAGGACGTTCAATTACTCCAGCGCCACCTTTGGTCAACTTCTGTATTGTTGTCTGATCTTTTGCATTGGTTCTGAGCATGCGTGTTTGTACTTTGTACAAAAGTCTGATGGTTTTGTGTACACACGGTCGGACTTTGCTCCATCAGACTTTTGTTGCCGGAAAGTTTGTCCGTTCGCACAGCCAACAAAAGTCAGATGAAAACCGAAAAAGTTTGTCCGATGGAGCGTACACACGGTCGGATGTTGCCTTAAAACAGCTAATTTGCATGTTTGTTGTCAAAAAGTCAGATCGTGTGTACGGGCCTTAAAACAATCTTCAGAGATAAGTAGATGGATACTCTTACCAGCTGAGATGGACACACATGTCTTACAACAGTGAGTCAGTGCGGCTTGAGATCACAAAGGATCTGGATCTGGATCCGGTGCTGTGTACAGAAGGTAATCAGATGGATCAAGGTATGAAGTCCCCAGTCCTCCACTGGCGAACACCACGGATATTAGAAAATCCAGATGAATGTATCCAAAGGCAGCTCCTCATAGACTCCAACGGAAAGCGCATATAAAAAGAAAAACTCCAAATAGTGCAGATCAACCAAGTAGGTTTATTTGGAATATGTCATACATCAAATGACAGGATAAAAAAGTGATCACGAATATATAAAAAACTATTTAAAAAGCAATGTGGGATACAGATAAATGTTCGCCTAATGCGTTTCGACACAAGGGGTCTTCAACTGAGGCATATCCATATGGATATGCCCCAGTTGAAGACCCCTTGTGTCGAAACGCGTCGGAAGAGCATTTGGATATTTTCTAATATCCGTGATGTTCGCCAGTGGAGGACTGGGGACTTCATACCTTGATCCATCTGATTACCTTCTGTACACAGCACCGGATCCAGATCCAGATCCTTTGGGATCTCAAGCCCTACTGACTCACTATCGTAAGACATGTGTGTCCATCTTAGCTGGTAAGAATATCCATCTACTTATAATAGAATGGAAGCTGCGCACAAATTAGATAAAATGTAAAACATATGATATCAAGAGTGACTGTTGATGTGACCATATTAACCAATACAACAAATATATAATGCAATATTGCTATGTGCCTAAAAAGTTAGATGAAACCCAGCAAGTAACAAAAAACAAAATACTCATATAGATGAAATAATAAAAAATAAATGCGATATAGAGCCTGTAGTTTCAACACAGCATCAAGACCTCAGATCACCTCTTGCGAATACACTGAGAGCAACACAGGGAGTCCCAAATCGATAGGCAGTCCAAAGGCAGCAATCACAATCTCAGCAAGGAAAGAAAGCTCACCATAGTGTGACTCAATTTCAGGAAACAATTTATTATGCAAAAAAGTAATGCACTTACATTTAAAATCTTTAAAAACGCATGTGTGTAAAATGTAGTTACAATTACTCCCAGAGGCATGATGGGACTTGTAGTTCTGCAACAGCTGGAGGGCCCCAGGTTGCCTACCCCTGCTCCAGAGGTTGCTAGGGGTTCCTTGAGCAATAGACAATTTCAGCCTGTCAGATAAGTTCCCACCGCCACCATTGATCTTTTTAGTGATCTGTATGGGGGGAATACTTCCCCATGACCACAAGTGTAAGGGGCATTCTTCCCACTGACCATCACACTAATAATGAGTTGTAAAGTGGAAAAATGTGATGTCGGTGCCAAACCTGAAATTCTAATACGTCTGATGCTGCACCTGAAGTGACTACTAATAAACATATAAAAGAAAAATAAAGGGCGCAACGAACATTATTATTATTATTATTATTATTATATTATATATAGTTCACATTTAATATTAGTTTGACATAAATTATATATGTTTGTTGCGCCCTTTATTTTTCTTTTATATAATCATGAATTGTAGATACAGTAATTTTTAGCAGGGATTCCCTGAGACCAGAAAACTATTTCAAGGGTTCCTCCGTGTTGAAAAGGTTGAGAAAGGCTGCTTGAATGGATGCCTAATACTGTATAAATGAACTCTTCATGCTATAAAATATGTTTGAATTCATGACCTTGGACCCTTGGATAGTTGATAACTCAACTTCTCATGTAGGGTCTCTCTGGAGTCACTACGGCATGCGCAACAAACAGATTGAAATATGGGTGAATTACCTACAAATACACATAAGGGGTTTGGTTTACCGTATATACTCGAGTATAAGCCGAGTTTTTCAGCACATTTTTTGTGTGCTGAAAATGCCCCCCTCTGCTTATACTCGAGTCAAGCACTTTTCTGCAGCAAAAAATAAAACTTTCCGACCCGATTTTGGGGCCCGGTATCTCGGGGCCACTTGGTGCTAGGAACACCAAATTTGGTGTGCCAAACCCGGTGGACCGAGCACTACAACATATCCAAAGATGCCTAGCAATGGAACTCTAATGCCGTGTGCACACGACCGGACTTTCCGGCAGACTAGGTCCAACGGTCTTCCCGACGGACTTTCTAAATGAACGGACTTGGCCACACACAATCACACCAAAGTCCGACGGATTGGACCGTGATGACATACGACCGGACTAGAATAAGGAAGTTCATAGCCAGTAGCCAATAGCTGCCCTTGCGTTGGTTTTCGTCCGTCGGACTAGCATAAAGACGTATTTTTCGACCGGACTCGAGTCCGTCGGAAAGATTTGAAACATGTTCTAAATCTAAAGTCCGTCTGATTTTTCGACAGAAATGGTCCGATGAAGCCCACACACAATCAAATTGTCCGAAGGATTCGTTCCGTCGGACCTTTGCTGTCGAAAAGTCTGGCATAAGGTTCCACCTGAGTTTGCTAGGGGTTCATTGAGCAGCAGGCAATGAGGAATCGATCTTCTACATACACTAGACACTAGTGCAAGGGACCACTAATGTTAGGGGACACCATCATTTTTACTGTCTGTGTTTCTATTATTATTATTCATTTAATTTCAAGATTACTTCCAAAAATGTCGTTGTACAAAGAAGGAGGGTTGTGAAAAATTGTGAAAAGTATGCCATATTATTTATTTTTGTAGATAAAACATTCTACAATTAACTTTTCATGCTAATGTACTGCAAATTGTAATGCCGCGTACACACGAAGGGACTATCCCGCGGGATTATCCCCTGGACTCAAGTCCAGGGGATAATCCCCTCGTGTGTGGGCCTTCGACTGACTTTTTTTCAAAAAGTCCGGCGGACTAAAGTTTTAAGTTTTGTTTTAAAATTATCCGCTGGACTTGGCAGACCAGCGGACAATCCCGCCGTTAGTAGGCTAGTCCGCCGGACTTTTGAAATGAACGGACTTGCCGCTCATCGGAAAGTCCGTTCATTTAGCACGTGACTTCAGGTTACGTAGCTAGCGTAGGCAGTAAATGGCGGCGTGCTAGCTCCGTCACCTGGCATGGATTTAAAGGGACTCCCCACGCCGAAAAACGGCGTGGGGGTCCCCCCCAAATCCATCTCAGACCCTTATCCGAGCACGCAGCCCGGCAGGCCAGGAAAGGGGTGGGGACGAACGAGCGCCCCCCCTCCTGAGCCGTACCAGGCCGCGTGCCCTCAACATGGGGGGTGCCCTGGGGAAAGGGGGGGCCGTGCGGCCCCCCCACCCCAAAGCACCTTGTCCCCATGTTGATGAGGACAAGGGCCTCTTCCCGACAACCCTGGCCATTGGTTGTCGGGGTCTGCGGGCGGGGGGCTTATCGGAATCTGGGAGCCCCCTTTTATAAGGGGGCCCCCAGATCCCGGCCCCCCACCCTATGTGAATGAGTATGGGGTACGATGTACCCCTACCCATTCACTTAAGGTGTAAAATGTAAAGTAAAAAACACACACTTTTGAAAAAATATTTTATTGCACTGCTCCGGGGGTCTTCTTCCGTCTTGGGGGTCTTCTCGCCGGACTCCTCCGCCATTTACCTAGCTCTTTTACCGAGCGGAGAAGTCCGGCTACCTTCTTCGTCGTCGCCGCCGTCGTCTGGGGGTCTCGATCCGCCTTCGGGGGTCTTCCGGGGTCTCTTCTGTTCTTGCCGCTGTCATCGCCGCCGCCGCTGGCGCCGCCTTCTTCTTTTTCTTCTTGTTCTTCTTCTTCTTCCGATGTTGACTCGTCGCTCCCTCTGGCCGGAATGGCAGAGCCGCGCTGTGCTGGGACTTATATAGGGACAAGGGGACAGGGTCACATGCTCATGTCACATGGTGACCCTGCCCCCTTGTGATGTCACAGTCCCAGCATCCTCCGGGACTGTGACATCACAAGGGGGCGGGGTCACCATGTGACATGAGCATGTGACCCTGTCCCCTTGTCCCTATATAAGTCCCAGCACAGCGCGGCTCTGCCATTCAGGCCAGAGGGAGCGACGAGTCAACATCGGAAGAAGAAGAAGAACAAGAAGAACAAGAAGAAAAAGAAGAAGAAGAAGGCGGCGCCGGCGGCGTAGAAAGCGACGACAGCGGCAAGAACAGAAGAGACCCCGGAAGACCCCCGAAGGCGGATCGAGACCCCCAGACGACGGCGGCGACGACGAAGAAGGTAGCCGGACTTCTCCGCTCGGTAAAAGAGCTAGGTAAATGGCGGAGGAGTCCGGCGAGAAGACCCCCAAGACGGAAGAAGACCCCCGGAGCAGTGCAATAAAATATTTTTTCAAAAGTGTGTGTTTTTTACTTTACATTTTACACCTTAGGTGAATGGGTAGGGGTACATCGTACCCCATACTCATTCACATAGGGTGGGGGGCCGGGATCTGGGGGCCCCCTTATAAAAGGGGGCTCCCAGATTCCGATAAGCCCCCCACCCGCAGACCCCGAAACCAATGGCCACGGCCCCCCTTTCCCCAGGGCACCCCCCATGTTGAGGGCACGCGGCCTGGTACGGCTCAGGAGGGGCGCTCGTTCGTCCCCACCCCTTTCCTGGCCTGCCGGGCTGCGTGCTCGGATAAGGGTCTGAGATGGATTTGGGGGGAGTCCCTTTAAATCCATGCCAGGTGACTGAGCTAGCGCGCCGGCATTTACTGCCTACGCTACCTACGTACCTGAAGTTACGTTCTAAATGAACGGACTGCTCCGTGTGTGGGCAAGTCCGTTCATTTTCAAAAGTCCCGCAGACTTTTTCCCGCGGATTGTCCGCCGGAGAAGTCCGGGCGTGTGTGGGCAAGTCACACGCTCGGAAAGTCCGGTGAAGCCCCGCTGGAAAGTCCGGCGGATTGTCCGCCGGACTAGGTACCCGCCGGACGTGTGTACGCGGCATAAGTATAACTATTTTTTTTTTTGTTTACAATTTTTAAAACATCATACAGAAATGTATGCTCAAATATTCGTCAGAAAATTTTGTAAAACAAGGATGCATTATCCAATGATCCGTGACCCTGACCAATTAAGCATATAAAAAATTATAGCATGGTCAGTTATGTCCCGTACTATCGGACAATGTTGTCGGAAATTCGGACCGTGTGTGGGCTCCATCGGACTTTTTCCATCGGATTTTCCGACGGACAAAGTTTTATCTCCTGCTCTCAAATTTTCCGACAACAAAGTCCTATCGGACTTTTTCCGATCGTGTGTAGCGAATTCCGACGGACAAAGTGCCACGCATGCTCAGATCACATTACAAGACCAAAGCTATTGGCTACTAGCCTCTACGTAGTCCCGTCGTAGGCAACGAACGTCACCACGTTCAGAATGATCGAATTTTCCAACAACTTTGTCCGACCGTGTGTATGCAACACCAGTGTCGGACAAAATCCGTCGGAAAAAATCCGATGGATTTTGTGGTCGGATTTTCCGACCGTGTGTACAGGGCTTTAGACTTTACTGTCCCCCGGCAGCATCCTACCAAGAACTATTATTATGGGATAACAGAACCAATAGCAAGTGAAAAATGAAAAGAAAGAATAAAGGAGTCAGAAAAGCGCAAAGTAGAGTAGAGTAGAGTAGAGTAGAGTAGAGTAGGACACCTCAACCCGGACCTCCCCTCACGAAAGAGCTCAGCATTCAGGGAGCCTGGAGATAAGCAATCCAGGGATTCCACATTTTTTTCAAACCCAGCTTGCTTATCTTATCGAATACTGGACAATTTTTAATTGATCATAATCCAGGATATTTTGTGTTTCACCAACGTAACAATGATTACAGGTGATTTCCGTGCACGTGCTATACCGTATATATACTCGAGTATAGGCCGACCCGAATATAAGCCGAGGCACCTCATTTTACCACAAAAAAAATGGAAAAACGTATTGACTCGAGTATAAGCCTAGGGTGAGAAATGCACAGCTACTATAAGTGGAAAAGAGGGGTCAACAATGCCCATTTGCATTCCTCACTGTGCCCATTTACAGCCATAGGTCCCCAAACTTCAAACTTGGTAGTTAAGGGTTCCTAGAGGCCCCCTAGCTGCAGCCAAAATTGGACCCAAAGGGGAAATAACATTGCTGCAGATGGACAGAGTTGACCGACTTTGGGGTCCCGTATCTTTGGGCCACTTGGTGCTAGGAACCCCAAATTTGGTATGCAAACTCACAACATATGGCACTACAACATATCAAAAAAGATGGGGTTCCTATTACCAAGTAACCCCGAGAGATGGGGCCCCAAATTCGGTTCAGAAAATGTCAAGCACTTTTCTGCAGCAGAGAATGACATTTTCTGAACCGACTTTGGGGCCCCTTATCTTGGGGCCACTTAGTGCTAGGAACCCCAAATTTGGTATGCAAACTCACGACATATGGCACTACAACATATTCAGATGGGGTTCCTATTACCAAGTGACCCTGAGATACGGGGCCCCAAAGTCGGTTCAGAAAATGTCAAGCACTTTTCTGCAGCAGAGAATGACATTTTCTGAACCGACTTTGGGGCCCTGTATCTCCGGGCCACTTAGTGCTAGGAACCCCATCTGGGAAATTTGCATATGTTGTAGTGTTGGTTCCACTGGGTTTGCACACCAAATTTGGGGTTCCTAGCACTAAGAGGCCCTGAGATACGGGGCCCCAAAGTCAGGTCGGAAAATTTCATTTTCTGCTGCAGAAAAGTGATTGACTCGAGTATAAGCCGAGGGGGGCATTTTCAGCACAATAAAATGTGCTGAAAAACTCGGCTTATACTCGAGTATATACGGTAGTTATTTTAGCCGCTAAAAGAATGAAAAATATGAGGGTTCTATGTATAATAATCTTAAGCAGGGGTTCCTCAAAACCTGAAAAAAAAATAACATTTTAAGGGTTCATCTGGGGTAAAAAATAGTTGAAAAAGACAAAAAGACTGTTCTATAGTTTCTGTTGAATATGTATTGATGTAATACTAAATCTATACTGTAGACGGTGTTGTACAGCGTCTCTCCAGATTTCACCTGCCTTAATAGAAGCTGCCTACTGTATGCCAAGAGAAAAGAATATAAGTATAAAAAAATGTAGCGCTAAAATAAACCCACTGTGTAAAAGTGAGTAACATATAAACCAAAAAACCAGGACGTGTGTACAAATAAACACGAAAGAAAGTAAATATCAACAACAATGTGACATATGTGATATATACCAGTGAAAACTCAATATAAAGTAAATTAATATGATATAAAGTCCGAATCAAGTGAAGCGCTGACGCCAGCGGATCCTTAAAGATGACTCAAGAACGGGAAGAGACTGGATGGGGATGACTTAAACAGCTTGACAGATGATATAGAGGGATTAGGTACTCTTACCAAAAAGGTTGGATACAGCTGCCGTACGGCTTTTGTATCACATAGGCTTGTGCGCTAAACCTCTTGCACTGATGGGTACCGGATCGGGCAGGCGGCGATCCATTTTTCACTAGGGTAGCGCAGTTTTTTCCGTATTTTATTTCAAGAGAAAAGAACCCCACTGTTGGGTCAGCTTTGTTTCTCACTTTGTACTGCTTGCACAGCAAAAAAAAAAGAAAGAAAAAAATGGTAAAACCTTTTAAATTAAAAATTTCTAATTAAAAAATTATTTATATGTTCGAATGTTGAAATTGCAAGAAGGAAAAGGTAACTTTTTCCACCTCGTACTGTAGATAGAAATCTGGATTTATAAGATTCCACTGTCTCATATTTAAATAAAACCTCTCCCAGCTTTTCCATCTGCATAGCGGATTAGCCGCCGTTAATACCCTGATGCATATTTATGTGAAATAAATTTGTGTTCTGTCTATAGTTATGTATGGAATGTGTCTGTATGACTCTTTCACCATTACACTAGAGTTATGACCACTTTGAAGACCCAGACTCCTTGCCTGGTGATATTAACGTGGTCCCATATACACCATGCCTAAATTGGTAATGTGTGTGTGTGTGTGTGTGTGTGCATGCATAAAATATTTCCACACGTTAGACTGCAAATGAGTCAGCCGGTTGAAGTAATTCATAATGGCAGCGTGGCTCTTCACTGCATCTAGTGTTTCTTGTCTTGTTCCGAGGTCTGGAAATACTGAGAACATCATTTATGGCCTCCATAAAGATTCTTTTCAGCAGGTCCACAAACATTAATCAAGATCCTCAGGTGTTAAGTTAGCCTCTCTTCCCTGGACTCTGGAGTGTATCTGTGGAACTAATACAACGTGCTCTCCGAAAGTTTCCAAGTCGTTACTTAAAAAGGAATTAAGGGAAGCAAATCCTGTCTGTAAAAACATAGCAAAATCTGCACAAGATCTATCAAAGCACAGTAATCTGCTTCTAGGCAGTGGCGGTGTTTACGTTCAAAGATTTGGTCAAGGTTGTCTGCTGGTTTGTACTTGTTATGGGGCGGGGAGATCACTTTTTCACACTTTGTCTAAAGTATAGGCACGTTCATAGTATACACATAAATTAGTGACTTCCTCAGCCGTGAAATTTTCTTTCTTCTTTTTTTTTTCTTTCAATAGTTTATATGGAGTTTTCATGAACTTATAGGTAAGGACGCATTAGAGCAGAAGTAGTCTTTATGTTGCAATTGTAATAACATTATAAAAAAAAAAAAGCCACACAAGGCTATCGTTCAACACAGGGCAAGTTATTAATCTGTCATGTTGAGGTCATGTTGGTGGGGGGTGGGAGTGGGGCTAAAAGAAGAGGAGAGGGAAGGCATGACCAGTGCTCACTGGCAGGGCAGGACTTAGGGTGGTGGGGGCCCCTGGGCTTGAGTCACTTTCGGGCCCTACCTTCTATACATTACCATATTTATCGGTGTATAACATGCGCCGGCGTATAACACGCACCCCAATTTTAGGAGGGAAGTTTAAGGAAAGAAACTTACATTTAAATGCCCATCAATGCAGCCTTATCAGTGTCCATCTGCAGCCTTGCCCATCCATCTGCAGCCTTGTCCAGTGTCATTTGCAGCCTTGCCCCAGTGTCATTTGCAGTCCTGTGTATCTCAGTGGCTCTCGGGTCCTCTCGGCGGCTCTCGGGTCCTCTCGCAGTCCCGAACTGAGCCGAGAGTAGC
Organism: Lithobates sylvaticus; assembly: GCA_028564925.1. Classification (NCBI taxonomy): domain Eukaryota; kingdom Metazoa; phylum Chordata; class Amphibia; order Anura; family Ranidae; genus Lithobates; species Lithobates sylvaticus. Next base: position 18,673,367 of record CM053028.1, read on the forward strand.
CGAGTGTACTCGGCTTGGCTCACAGTCAAGCCCAGTCCCTGTGTTATGTCCATCATGGGGCGGGACTGGGCGTGACTGTGAGCGGAGCCGAGTACATTCGGCTATGTATCTCGGCGGGGCCCATGGGCTTGAGCCCAGTCAAGCCCAATGATAAGTCCGGCCCTGCTCACTGAAAAGAGTTATCAATGTTGAGGGCTTCATTTAGGAAGCTTAAATAGTAAGAATGTAATATGGGTGACCTTCGTGCTAATTAAAAACTAGAAAGTATATGCACATAAAACGTGTATATAAATATAATAATAGTGTCAAAAATTAGTGAATAAATAGCTGAGTAAAAACAGCTAAAAATGTGCAAAATCTAATGGTAAACACAAATCCACACAGTAACGTAATAACAATAGTGATTTTGCGCTAAAAGAGGAGCACTTATTTAAGTGATGTAGTGAACATGTGATTATTAAAATTAAAAATACTAAATTAGTGCACCAGTGCTAATAATGAGTATTTATATAAGTATATAAATAAATAGTCTAAAGTCTCATAATAAATCTATTAAATAATAAATAATAATAATAATTAGCACAAGATCTGTCTTATTATTTATTATTTAATAGATTTATTATGAGACTTTAGACTATTTATTTATATATTTATATAAATACTCATTATTAGCACTGGTGCACTAATTTAGTATTTTTAATTTTAAAAATCACATGTTCAGTAAATAGTAAGAATATTGTCAAAATAGTAAGGGTATGGTAAGGGTCAAAAGTATTGTGTAATCCAAGTAGCCCATATTTTGTGAAATTTGGATAGCCTATCATCCAGTGTGGCCGCCATTTTCTGGTACCAAAATAAACTTTATTGCAACATCAATTTAAACAAAAATGAAAGAACAGAAGGGACTTTATAGGTTGGCACATATAACCCCTAAATAAAGGAGATGAGTGTGGCTGCCATTTTCTGGTACCAAAATAAACTTTATTGCAACGGAGTTATAGGTATAAGAAAGTGGAGGTAGATACACAGTAGTTGAATATTTCTCAGAGGCCTAAATGGCATAGAAAAGAAAAGTACCTGGAGCTTCACATAATGTTGCTCTGCTCGCCCTTGTTCTGATTGTTGTGGATCAACTATAACCGCTTATATTGGCTACAGGATTAAGGCACAAGATAGGTTAAGTGGCAGTACGGTAATGTAGGTGGCCAAAATATGCAAGAAAGACCGAGAATTAAGAGGCAAAGTAGAATAGTGGAAGAGAGGAAAGGAGAAAAGAAAACATGGTGGGTAGGAGGGGGGTTATCACAGAATGTAGCCGCCATTTTCTTATACAGTGCCTTGAAAAAGTATTCATACTTTTCCACATTTCCACATTTTGTAATTTTACAACAAAAAACGTAAAATGTATTTTATTGGGATTTTATGTGATAGACCAACACAAATTGGCGCATAATTGTAAAGTGGAAGGAAAATGATAAATGTTTTTTAGGGTTGAGCGAACCCGAACTGTAAAGTTCGGGTCCGTACCGGACTTTTGGGTGTCCGGGACCCGGACCCGAACCCGAACTATTGGCTGTAAGTTCGGGTTCGGGTCCGGTGTTCGGCGCTGTATTGTCGCCTTTTTCACAGCTTTAGGCCAGCCAATGGATGATCGTTTTACTTGTGTGCCCTAGAAGCCATCACAGCCATGCCTACTAATGGCATGGCTGTGATTGGCCAGTGCAGCATGTGACCCAGCCTCTATATATAGCCCACACACAGCACACAGCGTCATTCTGTTAGACACACACTGTTAGGCAGGGTCCTGTGCTGCAGATAGATAGAAGATTTTAGGAGTTAGTGTGCTAAAGTCAGTCCACATTCCTGGAATTTTATTCTAATTAGTTAGAACAGTGAGCGATCTAGATAGCTAGAATAGGGAGGGAGTTTCTTTATTTTGCAAAAGAAAGAGGCAGACATATTTATTGAAGAGATTCCTAAATCAATTGTACCCTGGCTGGGGTGCAGTGCAGTCACAGTAACAGTGCCATGAGGCCAGTGCCAGATAAAATCTAAACGTTTTACCTTCAAGCTCAGTGCAACATTACTGCACTGCATATAGTAAGAGATACACCACAGTCTGTGTGTATTCTGCTATTGGAAAAACATTGCATAAAAATCGAATTTTGCTCTTTTTTTTTTTTCCCAATAGCATTTTCTGCGTGTTCCTACATACACTCTGTAGATACTGCCCGTGTAGTCTGATATTGCAAAAACATTGCAAAAAAATAAAATTTTGCAGTGTTCTTTTTTCTTCCCAATAGCATTTTCTGCGTTTTCATAAACGCTGTAGATACTGTCCGTGTAGTCTGATATTGCAAAAACATTGCAAAAAAATAAAATTTTGCAGTGTTTTTTTTTCTTCCCAATAGCATTTTCTGCGTTTTCATAAACGCTGTAGATACTGTCCGTGTAGTCTGATATTGCAAAAACATTGCAAAAAAACGGAAAATTGTATACTTACCTTCCGTAATTTTCCTTTCCTGTTGCATCACATGGCAGCATACACACATGGGTTGTGGCTCCGCCCCCACAACCTGATAGGACCGCGTAGCTATTAAACCTTGAGAGGACCCCCGCCCCTACATTCTCAGTATCCAGATACCTCACCTCAGTGGGTGGGCATTTGTATGCTGCCATGTGATGCAACAGGAAAGGAAAATTACGGAAGGTAAGTATACAATTTTCAGTTTTCCTGTCGCATCATGGCAGCATACACATATGGGGAATAACTCGCAAACTGGGTGGGGCTGAGCAAACAAGGTTTATTTACAAGGTATAGAGGAGTTGGCCTGTATGATAGACCTTCCAAATTCTGCTGTGGACAGCCTAGCGGCGTCCACCTTGTAGTGTTTTTTGAGGACCAAGTGGCTGCCCTACAGATTGTTTCCGCTGAGACTTTGCAGAAGGCTGCCCAGGAGGTCGCCACTGCCCTAGTGGAATGTGCCCTTAAGCCCTCAGGTACTTGTGCTTGGCTAGATGAGTAGGCCCTTTTGATGATCTTCACTAGCCAGGCTGCGATAGTACGAGAAGTTGCTGCTTGTCCCTTTCTGGCACCATAAGGTATTACCAGGAGATTTTCTGCCTTCCTCAGGTTACGTGTCATTGAAAGGTAGGCCAGGATGTTAGTTTTTATGTCTAGCGGATGCGGGTTGCCTTGTTCTGTAGCCAGAGTGGGAAGACATATTTCCTGATTACAGTGGAAGGAGGTAGCCACTTTAGGAACGAATCGATCTGAAGGCCTCAGGACCACTTTGTCGGGATAGATAGTTAAGTATGGCTCCTTTGACAATAGAGCGTGCATTTCGGAAACTCTCTTGGCCGAGGTGATTGCTATCAAGAAGGTGATTTTTAGTGTCAGATCCCATAATGATATATCCTCCACTGGGAAAAATGGTTCGTGTGCCAGGAAGTCCAGTACTACCGAAAGATCCCATGTTGGGAAGGTCGGTTTTCTAGGAGGCCTTAATTTCAGACAGGCCCTCTGAAACTGGGCGATGAGAGGCTCTTGTGCCCACCTTACCCCTGTCATGGCAGATAGGGCTGAGACGTGTACCTTCAGGGTATTCGACCCAAGGCCCTTGTCCAGGCCTAACTGCAAGAATTCCAGGACTTGTGCTATTGTTGGGGAGGATGGATCCCAGGATTGCTGTTGTGCGACTGTAAGGAACTTGGCCCAAATTCTCTTGTAGACATTATTGGTGGAAACTTTCCTGGCTTGGAGAAGGGTATTTACCACCTCTTGTGAGCATCCCTGCGCTATAAATCTAGCCCTCTCAGCCTCTATGCCGTCAGGTGTAGTCTCTCTGGGCACGGGTGGAGAAGCTGTCCCTGAGAGAGTAGGTCTGCTGACACCGGGAGTGACAGTGGTTCTGCTGTGTTCAGCTGGAGAAGGGTTGTGAACCATGGGCGTCTCGGCCAGAAAGGGAGGACTGCTATCACCGTGGACCTTGACTTCTTCAGTCTGAGTAAAAACTTCGGTATGATTGGAATTGGTGGGAAGATGTAGCCTAGGTGGAAGTCCCAGCTGTGTTGTAGACAGTCTGTGCCCTCCGCTGATGGAAAGGGAACTCTCGTCAGGTACCTCCGGCACTTCGTGTTGGCTGGTGATGCTGCTAGGTCTATGTCTGGTACCCCCCAAGTCTCGGTTATTAGAGCGAAGGCCTGTTGGTTTAGAGCCCACTCGTGATTGGATGTGAACTCCCGACTCAAGGTGTCGGCCACCTGATTCTGGGTTCCTGGTACATAAGCTGCTCTCAGCCCGGATAGGGATAGTTGGGCCCATTCGAAGATTGGGATGACTTCTCTGAGCATTGAGCGACTCCTGGTGCCCCCCTGTCTGTTTATGTAGGCAACTGCTACTTGATTGTCCATCCTCAGTAGGACCTCCTTCCCCCTCAGGAAGGCGCTGAAGGCTATTAGGGCTTTGAATGCCGCTCTTATTTCCAAAATGTTGGACACTATGTTGTGCGTCCTGAATGGCCAGCGCCCCTGGGCTGCATAGTGATTGTAGTGTGCTCCCCAGCCCTCCATGCTGGCATCTGAGGTAACCACCTGTTGAGAAGGAAGGACTATGCTCTTGCTCCTCTTGAGATTGCGGGTCTTGGTCCACCACCATAGCGATTGCTTTACCTCTTTCCGGATCACTATTGGCTGTGACATTGACACGCCATTCCATTGTTCCAGAAAGGATATTTGGAGGGGTCTTGTGTTCCATTGAGCCCAGCGGACCATTGGGATAGTTGCTGACATGGTCCCTAGAACACCGAGGCATTCTCTGGCTGGCACCGCGGAGGCCCGCAGTATCCTTTTCACCCTCTGAGTCAGGGTGGGTATCTTCTCTTCCGGGAGTTCTACTGTGTTGAGGCGGGTATCTAACTCGGCCCCTAGAAAAATCATCCTCTGGGTAGGATGTAAGTGGCTTTTCTCCCAGTTTATTAACCATCCGAACTTTTGTAGGGTGGCGACAAGGATTACCCGATGTTGCAGGAGGGAGACCTGGGTGTCCGCCAGCAGAAGGATGTCGTCCAGGTAGTGGTGTACTCTTAGGCCCTGTTCCCTTAGTAGAGCTATTACTGGGAGTAGAACCTTGGTGAACGTTCTTGGAGCCGTGGAAATCCCGCAGGGGAGGCTTTTGAACTGAAAGTGGTGCCGGTCTACCGCAAAGCGGAGAAACTTTTGGAATGAAGGATGGATTGGGATGTGAAGATAGGCATCCTGCAAATCGATGGAGAGCATCCAATCTCCGATATTTATAGCCTGTAGGATTGATTGTAGACTCTCCATCCTGAACGTCTCGACTCGGATTGATCGGTTTAGACCTTTTAGGTCCAGGACGGGACGGAGATCTCCTGTCTTCTTTCTCACCAGGAATAGGGGTGAGTAGACCCCCTTCCCCCTCTGTAGTAGGGGAACTCTTACTATGGCCTGTTTGTGCTTGAGGGTTTGCACGTATTCGGTCATTAGTAACCTTTTCTCTCGAGATGCTGGGGTTTTTGTAATGCAAAACCGGTCTCTTGGCCGTCCCTGGAATCTCCACCTGTGGCCCAATTGAAGCGTGGCTACTGCCCATGGATCCTTTATCATTTCCGCCCAGACCCGCTCGAACTTCGTGAGCCTGGCTCCCACTAAAGCTGGTTGGGCGGACACACCTTCAAAAAGGCTTCTGATCTCCCGGGGTAGGGGTCTTAGGTTTTTGGAGCTTGAGGAAGGATGACTGGGGGTTCTTCCAGTTTTTCCTATACTCTCTCCCGGGTCTATAGGATCTAGCTTCCCTATACCTGTCAGGGAGGTTACGCCTGAAGGCTGGTGGTCTCTGTTGTTTTGGCCTCCTGTCTGAGGGAATCAAGCCTGACTTCCCGCCGGTGACCTTAGAAATGGCCGAGTCTAATTTTTCCCCAAAGAGGTTAGCCCCGTCAAAGGGGATTTTACACCAAATGGATTTTGAGGCTGGATCTGCCGACCATGGCTTCAGCCAAAGTGCCCTTCTGGCCGTCACTGAGCTAAGCATAGCCCTTGAGGTGGACCTTATTATATCCACTGAGGCCTCCGCTACAAAGTCGCCTGCGAGGGAGAGTTCCTGGAGGGCGGCAATTACCTTCTCTTGTTCTATTCCCTCTGCTACCAGCTTTTCTGCATTAGAGGACCAGCTAGAGATGGCTCTTCCAACAGCCGCTAGGGCTATTGCGGGTCGACATGCACCCCCTGCAGAGAGGTAGGTCTTCTTCAGATCGAGGTCTATCTTCCTGTCTAGCCCGTCTTTAAATGTGACTGCATCCTCGATTGGGAGGGTCACATGTCTAGCCAGACGCATCAGCGAGGAGTCCACTACCGGTGCGGACGTCAGGGGGTTAGCATTAGGCTCTTTTAGGGGATAGAGCTTTGTCAGCCTATTGCTGAGGTTGGCCTTCTTCTCTGGCTTCTGCCATTCTTCTTTGATTAGATCCTCCAGCTCGTCGATAAACGGGAAGGTTTCCGGGTCTTTTTTTGAGATTTGGAAAGTATCTCTTCACTTTCTGAGGGGTTTCTTTCTCATCGGCCCAATCTATAGCCTCCTTTATTGATTTAATGAAGGGCTCGACTAAGGTAAAATCGAACCCAGAAAACATTTCCACGTCCTCGTTATCTGACAGGGGATCTGTCGTTTTAGGTGGAGAGGAAGCGGAGGACGAGGTGCCCTGCATAGCTCTGCCTGTTTCTGGCTCTGCGGATTGTAGAGGTAATTCTTTGGTTAACTCCCTCGGCTCTGGCTCTCTGTCCCTGGTTGCTTCATTGAAGCACGTGCGACAGGCCAGTTTTTCTGGCAGCGCTATTGCGCCACAGATCCAGCAGGAGTTCCCAGATGGACGCAGACTTTGTGCGTGTGAGGGGTGCCTGTGCGTGGGCGATCTCCTATGATAGGAATGGCCATGGCGGGAGTAGGACCTTGAGCGACTTCTTCTGCGGCTTGACCCGTAATCTCTGCGTCTTGAGCGGCTTCTACCGCGATCCGAGCGACTTTGTCTATGGCCAGAGCGACTCCTCCTTGAGCGTCGTGATGACCTTGATGACCTGGTAGGGCTGTGCAGGTTAGACAGCGTTAGTGGCAGGCTCTCTTTTTCCTCTTCTTACTTACCCGTCTTCCCCTCTTACCTAGTCGGTGGGCGATGGTCTGCTGGGGCAGTGGCCTCCATGAAGAGTGATCTGTTTAGGCAGGGAAGTCAGTGTAAGCATAGGTAAGGGGGGTGCAGCGGTGAAGGGAAAACCACTAACCTTTAATGGGGAATAGCAGGGGGAGGTGGGTGCAGCTATAAGGTGATTTGTGCAGAAGAAACCTTCCAGAATCGCTCTTTCTCCTGTGCAAGATAGCCACAGGGAAAGGCGATTCTGACATGAATTTAAATTTAGCGCCGTTCCCGACGCGTTGACGTCATTTCCGCGCATGCGCAGAAGCGCCGCGCACGTCCCGGCGCCATTTTGGAGCCTGGCAAGGCTATAGGGGGATGTATTGGCCGCCCGCGCCTGCGCAGAAGCGCTGAGACGCTCGGCACTGGGCGGAAGTGACCTGGGGAAACAAGAGATAAGCCCCCATGGTTTGAAAGGATGCCGGGACGCAATGAAATACACAGGAGAAAGTGCAGGAAAATACACAACATGCCCGAAACCATGGTGCAATACAGAGTTGGAGGCCGCTGCATTATAAACCTATTTAAGGTTGTTTTAAGGTAAGATAGTTTTTTTACATACCCCTGAGACCATCAGAGTGGGGTTCCCCCATTTAGCTCATTTAGAGGCTGTACAGGTAGGACTTCCACCCAGGAGAGGCTTGAACCTGGCTGGGGCGATAGCGGTAAGAGGTGCTGTTCTTCGGTCTTGTCAGGTGAGGAAAAAAAGGAGAATGTAGGGGCGGGGGTCCTCTCAAGGTTTAATAGCTACGCTGTCCTATCAGGTTGTGGGGGCGGAGCCACAACCCATGTGTGTATGCTGCCATAATGCGACAGGAAAATAAAATTTTGCAGTGTTTTTTTTTCTTCCCAATAGCATTTTCTGCGTTTTCATAAACGCTGTAGATACTGCCCGTGTAGTCTGATATTGCAAAAACATTGCAAAAAAATACAATTTTGCAGTGTTTTTTTTTCTTCCCAATAGCATTTTCTGCGTTTCCATAAACGCTGTAGATACTGTCCGTGTAGTCTGATATTGCAAAAACATTGCAAAAAAATAAAATTTTGCATTTTTTTTTCTTCCCAATAGCATTTTCTGCGTTTTCATAAACGCTTTACATACTATCCGTGTAGTCTGATATTGCAAAAACATTTCAAAAAAATAAAATTTTGCAGTGTTTTCTTTTCTTCCCAATAGCATTTTCTGCGTTTTCATAAACGCTTTACATACTATCCGTGTAGTCTGATATTGCAAAAACATTGCAAAAAAATTTAATTTTGCAGTGTTTTTTTTTCTTCCCAATAGCATTTTCTGCGTTTCATAAACGCTTTACGTGTACGTGTATTCTGCAATTTACAAAAACACCCATTTAGGGCGAGATCATAAATTTTGAAAATATGAGGAGATCATCAAAAAGGGGACGTGGCCCGGGTCGTGGTGCTGCTGGTGGCGCTCCTGTTGCAGGGAGAGGACGTGGTCGATCTGTGCCAGCTACACGCACTAGTGAAACACCTTCCGCAGGTTCGAGTAGGCGACAGAGCCTGCAGCAGTATTTTGGCGCGCCTAATGAGGCTGTACGAATGTCGAGGCCAGGACAAGTACAGGCGATAGTAGATTGGGTTGCTGCTGACAGTGCCTCCGGTTCCTTCACATTGTCTCCCACCCAGTCTCCTGATGAAAGTTCAGAGTTGGCACCTGCAGCCGATGTCCATCAGTCTTTCACCTCACCCCCTTGCAAATCAGCCAATCAGTCTGAGCCCCAAATCATGCAGCAGTCTCTTCTGCTTTTTGATGACTCTGTTAGCAGGGTTTCCCAGGGCCATCCACTTAGCCCTGCCCCAGAAGTGGAAGAGATTGTGTGCACTGATGCCCAACCACTTATGTTTCATGAGGAGTACCTGGGAGGACCATCACGTCTCGGATGATGACGAAACACAGGTGCCAACTGCTGCTGCTTTTGCCATTGTGCAGACTGACAAGGAGGGCAGGGGTGAATTTTGGGTGGAAGATGATGTGGAGGACGATGAGGTCCTTGACCCCACATGGAATCAACATCATGCAGGTGACCAGTGTAGTTCAGAGGAAGAGGTGGTGGTCGCACAGAGCCACCAGCACAGCAGAAGAGGGAGCAGGGTGCAAAAGCGGAGCGTCCGTCCCCTAGACAGTACGTCTGCTACTGCCCAACGCAGCAAGGGACTGAGCACATCAAAGCCAGGTCCAAGGAGTTTCCCTAGCGTGGCAGTTCTTCAGACAATGTCCTGATGACAAGACACGAGTGGTTTGCACGCTGTGCAATCAGAGCTTGAAGCGAGGCATAAACGTTCTCAACCTGAGCACAACCTGCATGACCAGGCATCTAAGTGCAAATCACGAGATGCAGTGGAGTAGACACCGCAAAAACCAAGAAAGGTCTCTGGCTCCTCCTGCTTCCTCTTCTGCTGCAGTCTCGGCCTCTTCATCCACCTCTGTAGTGACAGTGACACCTGCCAACCCGCAAACAGAGGATCTGCCAGCAACACTACCACCTGGGTCACCAACCATCTCCACAATGTCCCATGGAAGCTTTCAGCTCTCTATTTCCCAAACACTGGAGCGGAAGAGGAAGTACCCCCCTAGCCACCCGCGATCCCTGGCCCTGAATGCCAGCATTTCAAAATTCCTCGCCTTTGAAATGCTGTCATTCCGTCTGGTGGAGACGCAGAGTTTTAAAAGGCTGATGTCATTGGCTGTCCCACAGTACGTCGTGCCCAGCCGCCACTACTTTTCCAGACGAGCTATCCCTTCCCTGCACAACCAAGTGGGGGACAAAATCAGGTATGCACTGCGCAACGCCATCTGTGGCAAGGTCCACCTAACTACGGATGCGTGGACCAGTAAGCACGGTCAGGGACGTTATATCTCTCTAACAGCACACTGGGTAAATGTAGTGGCGGCTGGGCCTGAGGCGGATAGCAGTTTGGCGCATGTCCTTCCACCACCGAGGATTGCAGGGCACTTCAGTTTGCCTCCTGTTGCTAACTCCTCCTACTCCGCCTCCTCATCCTCTACCGCCTCCTCATCCGGTCAGCGTAACACCTTCACCACCAACTTCAGCACAGCCAGGGCTAAACGACAGCAGGCAGTTTTAAAACTTTCCTGTTTGGGGGGAAAACCCCACACCGCGCAGGAGTTGTGGAGGGACATGGAACAACAGACCGATGAGTGGTTGGTGGCAGTGAGCCTCAAGCCCGGCCTGGTGGTGTGCGACAATGGGCGAAATCTCGTAGCAGCTCTGGGCCTTGCCGGTTTGACGCACATCCCTTGCCTGGCGCATGTGCTGAACTTGGTGGTCCAGAGGTTCCTGAAGAATTACCCCGATATGCCAGAGCTGCTGCAGAAAGTGTGGGCCGTCTGTGCGCACTTTCGGCGTTCTCACCCTGCTGCTGCTCGCCTGTCAGCGCTGCAGCGTAACTTCGGCCTTCCCGCTCACCGTCTCATATGTGACGTGCCCACAAGGTGGAACTCCACCTTGCACAGGCTTGCCAGACTGTGCGAGCAGCAGCAGGCGATAGTGGAGTTTCAGCTGCAGCACGCACGCGTGAGTCGCTCTGCGGAACAGCACCACTTCACCGCCAATAACTGGGCCTCCATGCGAGACCTGTGTGCCTTGTTGCGCTGTTTCGAGTACTCCACCAACATGGCCAGTGCCGATGACGCCGTTCTCAGCGTTACTATCCCAGTTCTATGCCTCCTTGAAAAAACTCTTAAGGCGATGATGGAAGAGGATGTGGCACAGGATGAGGAGGAGGAGGAGGATGAGGAGGAGGAAGAGGGTTCATTTCCAAGGCTTTCAGGGCAGTCATTTACATTGGCTACGAGGGTGGGTTCCCACTTGGAAGCGGGGGTACGGTGGAAGCACAAGGCGAGGGTGGGTTCCTGCACCAACAAGCGCCAGGTACACAATTGTCTGGCAGCAAGGGCACAGTTCTGGAGGATGACGAGGTGGAGGATGAGGAGGAGATGGAGGAGGAGGAGCAACCATGTTCACAGCAGGGTGGCACCCAGACCAGCTCATGTCCATCACTGGTGCGTGGCTGGGGGGATACAGAGGACACAGACGATACACCTCCCACAGAGGACAGCTTTTCCTTGCCTCTGGGCAGCCTGGCACACATGAGCGATTACATGCTGCAGTGTCTCCGCAACGACCGCCGAGTTGCCCAGATTTTAACTGGTGCTGATTATTGGGTGGCCACCCTGCTGGATCCCCGTTACAAGGACAACGTGCCGTCCTTAATTACCTCACTGGAGCGTGATCGTAAGATGCGCGAGTACAAGCGCACGCTGGTAGACGCGCTGCTGGTGGCATTCCCACTTGGAAGCGGGGGTACGGTGGAAGCACAAGGCGAAGGCAGAGGAGGAGGAAGAGGTCGCCAACGCAGCCGGGGCACCGCCAGCACCTCGCAAGGCAGGGTTAGCATAGCCGGAATGTGGAAAAGCTTTGTCGGCACGCCACAACAACCAGCACCACCAGCTGAGATGGAACGTCTTAGCAGGAGGCAGCATTTCACCAACATGGTGGAGCAGTATGTGTGCACACGCGTACACGTACTGCATGACGGGTCTGCCCCCTTCAACTTCTGGGTCTCCAAATTGGACACATGGCCTGAGCTTGCCCTTTACGCCTTGGAGGTGCTGGCCTGCCCTGCCGCCAGTGTATTATCTGAACGTGTATTTAGCACGGCAGGGGGCGTTATCACAGACAAGCGCAGCCACCTGTCCAGAGCCAATGTGGACAAGCTCACATTCATTAAAATGAACCAGGCATGGATCCCACAGGACTTGGCCGTACTTGTGCAGAATAGACACATATACCGGTGTTCTGACGAAAACTGTCTTGCCATCGGATAGTGTCCGGCCACTTACTGCGCAGGTGCAGTGCTTGCGCAGTACGGAGGACAAGGAGATTCACAAAATCTCCAAAGATGAACGTCGCCTGCGCAGTAAGTGCAGGTTCAAGCCCGACCATCCAAGTGGACATACGGTAGCACATAGTAACAGGGCCCCTCACGGGCTCGCTTGGCTAGGCTTCAACCTCGGATGATGTGGCTTGAACCTGGAGTCACCGCGCATCGTCTTCGGAGAGTTTCAAAATCCCCTTGTCCTACGTACTGAGCAAGCGCAGTACAGGGCGGACACTATGCGACGGGGGACAGAATTCGACACATCATTCACCACTAGCCTTACCCAGCCATTGTTGTATTTTTGAACCAGTGTTGGCTACCTCGTCCTCCTCCACCGCCGCTTCCACCTACACCGCCACATCCACCGCCACCTCAACCTCCTACTCCATTTGAATTTCGTCCTCCTAGGTCAAGATTATAATTTTTTCATTTTTTTTTTTTTATTTCCAAGTATTTTATTTTCCCACTATCTTATCCATTAAATTGAATAATTTTTTCCAGAAAGTGCGTATTCTGGGGTATTCCCACCATATGTGCGGCATCGTGCCGTTGAGTTTCTGAGGTTCTTAATGACTTCCTGTACCTCTTCTGCTGAGAAGGGGGCCTCCAGCATTTTTTTTTATGTTTTATTTTTTTTTATGTTATTTAAGTTATTTCCCTATTCACATTTGTTTGCAGATCACTTGCCATGCCCTTAACAACATTTTGTTTGTTTGCAGCCCTCTAGCCCTTTCCATGACCTTTTTCGGGGTCAAGTTCGGTCCCGAACCCGGACTTTTTTCCGAAGTTCGGCCGAACCCGCCGAACCCGAACATCCAGGTGTCCGCTCAACTCTAATGGTTTTCAACATTTTTTACAAATTAATATCCGAAAAGTGTGGGGGGCATTTGTATTCAGTGAATACTTTGTAGAACCTCCTTTCTCTGCAATTGCTAGTCTTTTTGGGGATGTCTCTACCAGCTTTGCACATCTAGAGAGGGACATTTTTTTCCATTCTTCTTTACAAAATAGCTCAAGCTCTGCCAGATTGGATGGAGAGCGTCTCTGAACAGCAATTTTCAGGCCTTGCCACAGATTCTCAAATGGATTTAGGTCTGGACTTTGACTGGGCCACTCTAACACATGAATATGCTTTGATCTAAACCATTCCATTGTAGCTCTGGCTGCTTGCTGGGAGGTGAACCTCTGCCCCAGTCTCAAGTCTTTTGCAGACTACAACAGGTTTTCGTCTAAGATTGCCTGTATTTGGCTCCATCCATCTTCCCATCAACTCTGACCAGATTCCCTGCCCCTGCTGAAGAAAAGCATCCCCACCACATGATGCTGCCACCACCATGTTTCACGGTGGGGATGGTGTGTTCAGGGTGATGTGCAGTGTTAGTTTTCCACCACACATAGCGTTTTTGCTTTTAGGCCAAAAGGTTTGATGTTGGTCTCATCTGACCAGAGCTTCTCAAAAACTGCAAATGGGACATCTCATGGCTTTCTTTCAACAATGGTTTTCTTCTTGCCACTCTTCCATAAAGGGCAGATTTGTGGAGAGCACGACTAATAGTTGTCCTGTGGACAGATTCTCCCACCTGAGCTGTGGATCTCTGTAGCTCCTCCAGAGTTACCATGGGCCTCTTGGCTCTTCTCTGATGAATGCTCTCCTTGCCCGGCCGGTCAGTTTAGGTGGACGGCCATGTCTTGGTAGGTTTGCAGTTGTGAATATCAAAAGAGTGCAGTGCTCATAAAATGTCCGTTATATAATCAATGGACACTCATACAAAAAATTGTGAACTAAATAAATAGAAAACAATACAATACCAATATGCGTGAGTGATTCACTCTCAAAAGAGTAAATGTGAAAATAAGTGTTTTGTCCATAAACACACTATACAATATAACCATGTGAAATCTCTATCAAAGAGACGTGAAATAAACTATAATATATATATATACTATGTTTGACCATAGAAAATAATACAAGATGCCTATAAACAATGTAATAATAGACCTTAATTGTGATACTAAAGTGTTTTTTTTGTGCAGCTTGTCTGATACATATACTGGGGGGAATCCTGTATACACAGACATTCCTATATACATATACTGGGGGAATCCTGTATAAAGAGCCATTCCTATATACATATACTGGGGGGAACCCTGTATACACAGAGACATTCCTATATACATATACTGGGGGGATCCTGTATACAGAGTCATCCCTATATACATATATTGGGGGGAATCCTGTATACACAGAGACATTCCTATATACATATACTGGGGGAATCCTGTATACAGAGTCACCCCTATATACATATACTGGGGGAAACCCTGTATACAGAGTCATCCCTATATACATATACTGGGGGGAACCCTGTATACAGAGCCATCCCTATATACATATACTGGGGGGAATCCTGTATACAGAGTCATCCCTATATGCATATATGTACTGGGGGAACCCTGTATATACAGAGCAATTCCTATATACATATACTGGGGGAATCCTGTATACAGAGTCATCACTATATACATATACTGGGGGGAATCCTGTATACACAGTCATCCCTATATACTGGGGGAATCCTGTATACAGAGTCATTCCTATATACATATACTGGGGAATCCTGTATACAGAGTCATCTCTATATACATATACTGGGGGGAATCCTGTATACACAGTCATCCCTATATACTGGGGGAATCCTGTATACAGAGTAATTCCTATATACATATACTGGGGGAATCCTGTATACAGAGTCATCACTATATACATATACTGGGGGAATCCTGTATACACAGTCATCCCTATATACTGGGGGAATCCTGTATACAGAGTCATTCCTATATACATATACTGGGGGAATCCTGTATACAGAGTCATCTCTATATACATATACTGGGGGGGATCCTGTATACACAGAGTCATCCCTATATACATATACTGGGGGAATCCTGTATAAAGAGCCATTCCTATATACATATACTGGGGGAAACCCTGTATACAGAGTCATCCCTATATACATATACTGGGGGGAACCCTGTATACAGAGCCATCCCTATATACATATACTGGGGGGAATCCTGTATACAGAGTCATCCCTATATACATATACTGGGGGAACCCTGTATATACAGAGCCATTCCTATATACATATACTGGGGGAATCCTGTATACAGAGTCATCCCTATATACATATACTGGTGGAATCCTGTATACACAGAGTCATCCCTATATACATATACTGGGAAAATCCTGTATACAGAGTCATTCCAATATACATATACTGGGGGGAATCCTGTATACACAGACATTCCTATATACATATACTGGGGGGAACCCTGTATACACAGTCATCCATATATTCATATACTGGGGGAAATCCTGTATACAGAGTCATTCCTATAGACATATATTGGAGGGAATCCTGTATACAGGGGGGGTACCACATCTAATGGTTGGGCTCCAATATATTAAATTTTTTGGGGTTTATTTACACTTTAAACAATCGGTTTTGTTTTAGGGTAACAGGTATTTACAGATTATATTTACTATATAGGTAAAGAAAGACGTAGGAAAATAAGACAGTAGATTGTATGTTACATAAATGGAAATGATATGTATGTGGATGTCTAATTTCTCTAATTTCTCTTTTTCTTTTCTAGAATTAAATACCACATTGACCCTGAGCGACTTCAATCTCCATGAGAAGCTGGGAGAAGGTTCCTTTGGAGAGGTAAGTGATCGCACAGATTACACAAAGGGCTGTATTGCAGAGAGCCCCGCTCTCCTCTATGGGGGGATCGGATGAAAATGGACCGCCTGTCCGGTTTCATCCGATCCGCCAGACGGATGGAAAATAGGGTCCCCATCCGTCTGCATCTAGCGGATCGAATGTCAGCGGACATGCCACCGCTGACATCCGTCGCTCCATAGACCTACATGGAGCTTCTTTTCTGCTCAGGTCTGCCTAAAAAAACTGACAGGCGGATGTGAACGGTCTGCATGTGTGAAAGGGGCCTTATGGCCCGTACACACGGTCCGAATATCGTACGACAGATCGTACGACCTTGTACGCTTAATAGTCACAAGTAGAAATTGAATAGGTAAATAAAGTCCCGAAAATTTTCGTACGACAGAAAAAAAAATAATTCGGAAGTGATGTCCTGCTTTATAATGTATTTGTATTGTAGTTTCGGATGACAACTAAACTGACTAAACGAAAATCGGACAATCTGGTATCGTACCAGGAAAATTTTCGTGCTTGTCCAGTCGAATAATATCGGCTGAACTGTCGTGATCGGCTCTCGAAAGTAGTGTACACACGATCTGAAAATCGTACGGCTCTTCCTCGGACGACAGTTTTCGTCTGATATTCGGATCGTGTGTACGGGTCATTACTTTCAGCTAAAGACCCATACACACGATCAGACTTTTCGACAACAAACATGCAAATTAGCTGTTTTAAGGCAACATCCGACCGTGTGTACGCTCCATCGGACAAACTTTTTCGGTTTTCATCTGTCCGCTCTGCAAACAAAGTTTTCGGCAACAAAAGTCTGATGGAGCAAAGTCCGATCGTGTTGACCAAAGGGTGGCGGTTAAGAGCAGAAAAACCACGTGATTTGGTGAAAGTTGGCTGAAAAAGTCCTGCCGTGTGTATGCAATACAAGTTCACGGCCAACGCCCTTTGGACAGAAATCCACGGGAAAGTTTGTTGGAAGTCCGATCGTGTGTGCGAGGCTTAATGCCCCGTACACACGGTCGGAAATTCCGACAACAAAATCCGTCGGATTTTGGCCGACACTGGTGTTGCATACACACGGTCGGCCAAAGTTGTCGGAAAATCCGATCATTCTAAACGTGGTAACGTCCGTTGCGTACGACGGAACTACGTAGAGGCTAGTAGCTTTGGTCTCATAATTTGATCTGAGCATTTGTCCGTCGGAATTCTCTAGTCAGATGGAGCCCACACACGGCCGGATTTTCATGGTCCGATCGGACATTTTCCGTCGGTAATTTCCGACCGTGTGTACGGGGCATTAGAGTGAGAAAACTTTGCCCATCAGGGTGTAGCATGTTCTTCATAGAAAATGATTATGTCAGACCAGCAGGTCACATTACATGCTAGATGACTTGGGGGGTACTATTATCCATGTGTTATTGAAGTGTTATTGACATGTTATTGACGTGTTCTAATTCTCTATTTCTTCTAGGTCTTTTTGGCATGCCATTCTGCCAGTCACCAGCAGGTGGCATTAAAGAGGTTAAAGGGAAACTACAGACACGACCCTGTAGAACTCCAGGTTCTATTGAAGATCAAACATTGTCCCTTCACCACCCACCTATATGGATATTTCTGCACAGAGGTAAGTGAACTATTTACCCATGTTCTTGATCAGCCAATCCTGTGTGTTCTCATGATATCCCCTCCCCATTCTGATGGATATCTAACAGCTCAATTATCAGGGCTTCTCTAAGCATGTCTAACTTTTTCTCTTTCTCTTATTTTTATACAGACTCATCAATACTTTGCCATGGAATACCTGAGCGGTGGGGATTTGTATGAACACATAAAGAAATGTGCTCCATTTCCCCTGGAGAAGTTACGGTAAGATTCATAACCGTGTACTGTGGGTAGAGGGTTGTTGTCCACTAAAGGTGGGACCATTCCATGGTTGGGATCTTCCACCTGAGGCCCAGTACCTCCATACACCTAGAGATTGTTGTGGATAGGGAGAGAGATAACCACCGCTCCAGAGGGATCCTTCAAGGTGAATGTTTCTACTCCTAGTGTGGAGCTCCAGGTGCAGGCTAATAACAAGGTATTTGGAAAGTAACAAGGGGAACTCTGGACAGCCGCACACCAGACGAAGATGAAAAATCAAATGGATTTATTTAAAAACAGGAATCACATCAAAGTCCAAAAACACAGCAAAACAGGGAAGGGGGGCACACAGCTGACGCGTTTCACGCTAAATACATGAGTAAGCGCTGTATTTAGCGTGAAACGCGTTAGCTGTGTGCCCCCCTTCCCTGTTTTGCTGTGTTTTTGGACTTTGATGTGATTCCTGTTTTTAAATAAATCCATTTGATTTTTCATCTTCGTCTGGTGTGCGGCTGTCCAGAGTTCCCCTTGTTACTTTCCAACTACCTCCATACACCTAGATACTTGTACCAAAGGGGTTATAGGACAGATTGTGCCAAAACCACAAAAATGGGATATTTATAGATTAGGTGTAACCTTTCCGAAATACCCCCTGCATCAATGATCAGGTGGTATCCTTCACAAATCCATCACCGGGGCTAACAGAGCAGTAATGGCTTAACCACTTTATGGCCAATTCTGACACTTTGTGTACAAGTAAAAAATCTGTATTTTTTTTTCTTAGAAACTGTACTCAGGACCCCCAAATATTATATATTTTTTTTAGCAGAGGCCCTGGAGAATAAAATGGTGGCTGTTGTAATTTTTATGGTATTTCCACAACGGTATTTCAAATGGAATTATTTTTTCTGAAACAGAATAAACTTTAATGAATTTTAATGCAAAAAATCCCAATAGAATACAAAATTTTTGGTAAGGTAGAAAAGATGATGTTACTCTGAGTAAATAGATACCAAACATGTCAAGCTTTAAAATTGTGCATGCCCGTGTAATGACCCTTGTGATAGCAATAGGCAGTGACAGGTCCTTTTACTGAGAGATCTGGGGGTCTATTAGACCCCAGATCTCTCCTCTGCCCTTCAAAGCTTTGGATCATACCAAGATCTCTCTCATAGCAAAATGCTTTTTGCAAATCACTAATGGTTTGTTTATAACCGGAAAAAACCCAGAAGTGATGAAATGCTTATCGCTTTCAGTTTCTTAGACCATAGAGATGATCAGAGCCGTTCCGGCCCCTGATTAGCTCTATGGTCAGCTGGCGGATGCACTCTCAGGTTCCCTGGTGGGACGGGAGAGCCGTGGACGTCTCCTCCCACTGCTTGTAAAAGCAATCCAGCAGCTAACTAGCCGCTAGACATGTGCAATTCGTTTTTTTTTTTTTTTCGTTTTTCGTTTTTTTTTTCGTTATATTTGTTCATTCGTTATTGTACGAATGAACGAACGATTCGCTAAAATTTTTAACGAATCGAACGAATCGAACGAATACGAACAACGAAAATCCGAAATAACCAAATTAGAAACAACGAAACTACAAAAGAAGAGAATCCGAAAAACGAAAACAGGAACAACGAAAATCAAAATGAACGAAAAAAATTCGTACATTCGTAACTTTTTTTTTTTTGTTGAATTGGTAATTTTCCGTGTCCCTTACAATGGCGCTGCTTAACGTGCTTCGAATGGATTGAACAAAAAAATTCGTACATTCGTACACTTTTTTTTTTTTTCGATTCGTAATTTTCCGTGTCTCTTACAATGGCGCTGCTTAACGTGCTTTGCATGGATTGAACGAAAAAATTCGTACATTCGTAACTTTTTTTTTTTGCGATTCGTAATTTTCCGTGTCTCTTACAATGGCGCTGCTTAACGTGCTTTGAATGGATTGAACGAAAAAATTCGTACATTCGTAACTTTTTTTTTTTTTTTTTTTCGATTCGTAATTTTCTGTGTCTCTTACAATGGCGCTGCTTAACGTGCTTCGAATGGATTGAACCAAAAAAATTCGTACATTCGTAACTTTTTTTTTTTTTGTATTCGTAATTTTCCGTGTCTCTTACAATGGCGCTGCTTAACGTGCTTCGAATGGATTGAACGAAAAATTCGTACATTCGTAACTTTTTTTTTTTCGATTCGTAATTTTCCGTGTCTCTTAAAATGTAATAATAGCATACACATTACATAAAATTATGAATTATGCTCCGATTACGAATCTACGAAAACAATGTTACGAAAGTACGAATAAATCAATCTAACGAAAGTACGAATGTAACTAAATCTATGAAAATACGAATGCGTCTGAATTTCGAATAAACGCAAATTAAACTAACAGAAAAACGAATCAACGAAAAAAATAACTCTTACGAAAATACGAATCGTTACGAATACGAACACCGACGACTTACGAATTTACGAATCGTTACGAATCAACGGAAACGAAAAAAAAAAAACAAAACTAAAATAAACAAATTTTTTCTGTTGTGCACATGTCTACTAGCCGCTAAGAATGTTTTTAAAAAACAGCCGAAAGCTGGCTGAAAAACCAATACCAGGATGGTGCCTACAGCTGGCACTCAAAGTCCAGTGATGTAGCGGTACGTTGCTGGTCCGCAGGTGGTTATTCTGTTTTTGTACGTGTTCCTGAAAATATAGATATGATAAACTATTGTGCAAATATCTTGCGCCAAACAAATTTGCAACTGTCACCATTTTACTGGGCCTCTGCTGTCATAAAATGGATAATTGTTTGGGGTTTTAAGTCATTTTCCTTAAAAAAAAACGTGGAATTGTGGAAAATGACAAAATTGCTCCTGATGCCAAGTTGTTAATACTTACGTGATTTTTTTTTTCTATTTCAGATTCATATCTGCGGAGATCCTGTGCGGTCTTCAACACCTCCACTCCATGGGCATCGTACATAGAGACATCAAGCCAGACAACATCCTTCTGGACAAGGCCGGACATGTAAAAATTGCCGACTTTGGAATGGCGGGAATAGATCCCTATGAAAGTAGGACTGACAGATTCGCGGGAACAGGCGCCAGAGGTAAGAAACGTTCGATCCGTCTTCTGACTTCATTGTGTCTGTATTGCTTCACATTCCTGTTCAATGTCCTAATCCTTCCTTTCTTCTGGATATTTCTACAGATTTGGCGCAGAAAAAAACGCGCGGCTGGGACGTCGATTATTACAAGTTTGGCGTTACGGTATATGAGATGGCGACGGGCAGACACCCGTTTATTGTATACTGTAATGTGCAGAAGCAATTTATAAAAAGACGCCATCCGTATTATTCGCCAGAAATGAACCCTGACCTCAAGAACCTTTTGGAGAGGGTAAGTTTTACCAGTTCTATTAGCTAGGCAAGGAGAGGAGGGGGGTAAGGGAGTTAAAGGATAAGTTCACTTTTAAAAATAAACAAATAAATACACATATTAATGCAGGTTAAAAAAAAAAAAAAAAGTGCATATATTATTGTTTTTATTAGGAGCTTGTAAAGCATTGAATCAGCAGAGCGCAGGTCTAATGCAGGGCTCCTGCAGACTGTCGGTGTAGCCGTTTGCCTGCACCACCTACTACAGGCAGGCAGGGACTGAATGACAGGAAGAATCACTGAACTACTAGAGCACTTACCAGCACCCTGGTAGTTCACTGAGAACTACAATCCATCAGCCCCAATGGTTGACGGTAGTTGTAGTTCTCCCATTTACAGAATTTGGTCAATTAATGATCACCCGGACACTTTTTTTAAAATTGTGACAGCGGGTGCGGGGAGAAGATCCCTGGCCCACTGTCACAACAGGAACTCGGGAGGGTGCAGGGCTGCTCATTTAGTAATATATTACACCCTGGATACGGGTAACATCTTATGAAAGGTGAACTTATCTATACAAAAAACAAATGGAAAGCATTAGAGCACTAGTTAGCAAGACAAGACATGGGGGAAAGAGCAGGCCAACCACATAAAGCACATGAACTGTGTGTGTGGCCAACCCATGGTGGGGCAAATGTTACCGTCCATTATTGGTTATAGAACAGTAGGGACAGTAAAGATGCTGGAAAACAGCAGCAGAGTAGATGAAATATGCAGCTTTGATAGTGACATATTACATATGGGGGTTATACTATCCACACATTGTAATTGTGCTAATTCTGTTCTAATTTTTTTTCTTTCTGTTTTACAGCTCCTCTGTGAAGATAAAGACAAAAGGCAAAAACTGGTCAGAAATCTCAGATCCCATCCATTTTTCCAGTCGATCAACTGGCTGGAGCTAGAAGAAGGGAAGGCTCGCCCACCATTTGTCACGACCAGGATGAGTATATTTGATAACAACTGGCCCTTCATGGGAGTGCACACAAGGTGTGACAGATGTGCCTGGGCACACCCTAATCACATTGCCATGGGCGTCCGCAGAACTTTTTTCAGGGGGGGGCATCAATTTAATGTCACCCATGCTCTGATCCTTTTCGACAATGTCATTATCACATTAGCATGGTCAGAGACTGCAGACGTAGTACAGGAGATAGTCAGAGACTGCGGACATGGCCCAAGAGACAGTCAGTGACTGCATACATGGCTCAAGAGACTGTAAGAGACTGCGGACATGGCCCAAGAGACTGTCAGAGACTGCATACATGGCTCAAGAGACTATAAGAGACTGCGGACATGGCACAAGAGACTCTAAGAGACTGCATACATGTAGGGGCTGATAGAGAGAGACGGGGTGACAGAGAGAGGGGGTGACAGAAAGAGACAGAGGGGATGACAGAAAGAGAAAAAGGGGGTGACAGAGAGACAGAGGGGGAGACAGAGAGAGACAGAAGAGTGTAACAGAGAGAGACAGAGGGGGGTGATGGGGGTCAGAGAGAGGGACCCCCTAGCCCTGTCTGCAGTCCCTCAAGTGCCCCTATGTCCCAGTGGTGTGTGTAATGCTCAGTACGATACCTTGCATGCCACTAGGATGCCCATGATGGCCAGCAGCTGGCAAGACCCGTTTTCATCCTGGGTGAGGAAAGGAGGTGCTCTGTTCCATCCATCGGATCTATTATGTGACATGGAGCGGTCCCTGGCTGCTTGCATTTCCTGCCAGTCCTTGTTCTCTGAACCCCCGGTCAGTCTGTCCCCCAGGCCTGGGAGCAGTGATGAGGTTTAAGGAGTCCAGGGGTTCCAGGCTCTGGGAGGCGCCGGGGACGTTGTACCCACTGTTCCTGGCGTCTTGCTGCTCTCCTTTCCCATGGCTTCCGTCTCCTAGACCACTCGCTCGCACTATGTAGACTGGGTGATGTCATCCTGCCCACCCCTTGAGGCCTTCGCTGTCCCGCTCCTCGCACCAGCTGTCACTGGCCCTGCTAAACTGTGTACAGGTGCGCAGAGGCGTATCTAGTGAAAATGGTGCCTATGGCAAACACTGACACTGCGTCCCTGTCAAAACATTTGAAACCCATCTTTCAGATACTGTGGACAGGACACGGTTAGATGCTGTGGACATGGTAGTTTCCTTCTCTGTCCCCCCCTTCATACCATACCGTTTCACATCAGTCAGTGTCTGTCTTCTGTCCCGTTCACCTCTCCAGTCGGGCACTGTGCACATCAGTGTACTGTCTTCCTCTGCCGGGCCGGCTCCCCCCCCAGTAATGTCCTCCTGTGGCCTGTGTCTCCTCTCTGCACCGTTGCACCACTGCGTCACCGCCGAGAACGAGTGCCTTCCATTTAAAAATGGTGCCAGGCGGCGACATCACGTTACTGCACATGCGCTGCCTGGTCAAGCCTGTACGATCTTTCCTGAGCCCTGCAGGCTTTGGAATCATTGCATGTCCGGCCCACGGCTATCGCTGCCCGTAACAGGCTTTTACGGCAGAAAAGACCATACCTCCCAACTTTGAACTTCAGAATGAGGGACACATGAGGGAGGAAGCATCCGATGGCACGTGGCAAAAGTGGATGTGGTCAAACTCTTAACAGTGAGGGGGGGGGGGGCTTAATGGGCCTGGCTAAACAAAACCCAGGTTTCCTTGTACCTCTAAAATATGCTTTGATTGCTGTGCCACAAGATAAAGTCTCACGGACACATGCAAACCCCAGCACTGTAATAAAGAAAAATCTTCCATTACAAATGGTTTTGCATAAACTATGAAAGTGTGCATTACACAAAGTGTAGAAGGATTCAGGAATGCATTATGTACAGGGTAAGTGAAGTAAGGGAAAGTGGCGATCTGTGCGTGCAGGGTTACACAAGGCTGAAAACCCCCCCTGGGGAGGGGAACACACAATTGCTCCTGACACTTTCCATCTTTGTCCCAGCCAGCGATATATGTCAACTTCTGGCTGAATTGGACCTGCAGCAGTGTGAACATCCAAGGATTGGTGAGCAAGTTGGCTGGATGTGCACTGTGCAGCTCCAATCAGAGACTTCACCTGTCAGATCCAAGCTGTGATGTCATTTATGGGGGGGGGGGGGGGGCTGCTACTCAGACCCGCCCCCTCTGTCAAACAACCAATATAATGAAAGAATTGCCCAGAGCTGTCAGTTTTTTTTTTTCCATTCAGCCTGCTGGTTGAATGAGAAAAATTGAATAGTGTGTACCAAATTAAATTTTCGGGTAAATGTCAGCTTTAATGTGTCCCCACACCAGGGATGGGACTTGGCACAGAGCAAAGCATTCACCAGGTGCCTTACAGACAGACAGATGGCAGTTAAGTGCAGGGAGGGTGTCAGCTATGGAGGCGCTCAGCTCTAGTATTTATCATTTACTTTGATCTGAATGGACGATGACAGATTCTCTTTACTGCCAGACACCCCTCTCAGATCTCCTGTAGGGGGCCCTGAAGCCCACACACTGGACAGGTCCAATCTTCAGAGAGATATAGATCCCACCAATACATACTGAGAGCTGAGGGGGAGGCCAGCCTGACACATCATCCCCCCCAGCACACTGAGTGGATGGAACATCACACAGCATGTTGTACCCAGGAAGTGATGTCCTCAGCACTAGTGGTGGCACAATCACAAACCTCCCCAGAAAACAGCTGACATGCTGGGACCTGTAGTCCCTCCTGTGAATGTCTGATACCCCACTGTCCTATCAGAGCTCAGCCTCCTCTCACTATACACTCACCTTACATTCATGTGCAGTGTTGTCCCTGTGTATACTGACAGAAGCTGTTCATGCTGGAAATGAGGGGGAGGGGCGGGGTTTAGATACAACGTTCTAGAGGGGAGGAGCTGCTGTGCTCTGTGAAAGGGAGGAATGGGGAAGTGTGGTGTGTGGGATGTGATAGGGAGGGGGAGGAGCAATACATGTAGTACCATGTGAGTTTGCTCTTTCATTACATTGGTTGTTTGACAGAGGGGGCGGGTCTGAGTAGCAGTCCAGCTCATACCCGACATCACATCTTGAATATGACAGGTGAAGTCTTTCATCGGAGTTGCACAGTGAACATCCAGCAGGCTTGCTGGCCAATGCCTGGATGTGCTGGGTGTTCACACTGTTGCAGGTCCTATTCAGCCACAAGTTGGCACATAAGCAACATAATTATGCAGGACAAAACCTTGCTGGAACTCCTGATATGATCCCTGATTCCAGGGGAGGGCACCCGCCCCCCCTTGCCCCTACCTGCGGACGCCCATGCACATTGCATGGAACAGATTCCCCATGTTTAGACCCATGAGATTTCACCAAAGTCCCTTTAAAGATCTCCTAAAACAATTGTAAAAAAACACCACCCACTGGGGGGGGGGGGGGGATATAGTGACAGGAGGAGGAGGGATATAGTGACAGAAGGAGGAGGGGGGGGGATATAGTGACAGGAGGAGGAGGAGGAGATATAGTGACAGGGGGAGGGGGGAGATATAGTGACAGGAGGAGGAGGGGGGATATAGTGACAGGAGAAGGAGGGGAGGGGGATATAATGACAGGAGGAGGAGGGGGGATATAGTGACAGGAGGAGGAGGGGGGATATAGTGACAGGAGGAGGGGGGGGATATAGTGATAGGAGGGGGAGATATAGTGAAAGGAGGCGGAGGGGGGATATAGTGACAGGAGGAGGAGGGGAGATATAGTGACAGGAGGGGGAGGGGGATATAGGGATAGGAGGGGGAGAGATAGTGACAGGAGGAGGAGGGGGGAATATAGTGACAGGAGGAAGAGGGGGAGGGGGGGTATAGTGACAGGAGGAGGAGGGGGAGATATAGTGACAGAAGTAGGAGGGGGAGATATAGTGACAGGAGGGGGAGGGGGATATAGGGATAGGAGGGGGAGAGATAGTGACAGGAGGGGGAGGGGGGAATATAGTGACAGGAGGAGGAGGGGGAGGGGGGTATAGTGACAGGAGGAGAAGGGGGAGATATAGTGACAGGAGGAGGAGGGGGAGATATAGTGACAGGAGGAGGAGGGGGAGATATAGTGACAGGAGGAGGAGGGGGAGATATAGTGACAGGAGGAGGAGGGGGAGATATAGTGACAGGAGTAGGAGGGGGAGATATATTGACAGGAGGGGGAGGGGGATATAGGGATAGGAGGGGGAGAGATAGTGACAGGAGGAGGAGGAGGGGGGGATATAGTGACAGGAGGAGGAGGGGGAGGGGGGTATAGTGACAGGAGGAGGAGGGGGGTATAGTGACAGGAGGAGAAGGGGGAGATATAGTGACAGGAGGAGGAGGGGGAGATATAGTGACAGGAGGAGGAGGGGGAGATATAGTGACAGGAGGAGGAGGGGGAGATATAGTGACAGGAGGAGGAGCGGGAGATATAGTGACAGGAGGAGGAGGGGAATATAGTGACAGGAGGAGGAGGGGGGATAGTGACAGGAAGAGGGGGATATAGTTCAGAAGGAGGAGGGGTATAAAGTGACAGGAGGGGGGAGATATAGTGACAGGAGGGGGGGATATAGTGGCGAAGGGGGGGTATAGTGACAGAAGAAGGAGGGAGATATCATGGAGGAGGGGGGATATAGTGACAGGAGGAGGAGGGGGTACACTTTTATAGGGTCTCCAAAGATGCCATCGCATTTTGAGAGACCCGAACCTGGAACCTTTACAGTTACAAATAAAAGTGTAAAAAAAAAAAAAAAAAGTAAAGTAAAACACATTAAAAAAATATATATATTTTAAGCAACAGACAACATGGATTCATGAAAGACAGAAGTGGTCAGACAAACCTGATTTCTTTTTATGAAGAGGTAAGTAAAACCTTGGACAGTTCCGCACACACGGCTAATATGTAAGGTAAAGTCTACAGGTTTGGAAATATCGGTTTGTAAATGGATAGAAAACTGTCTAAAAGACAGAATTCAGAGAGTAGTGGTTAATGATTCTTACTCTGAATGGTCTAAGGTTATCAGTGGTGTACCCCAAGGTTCAGTGCTGGGACCCTTACTTTTTTTTCTCGTTCAATGTTTTTATTAAGGTTTTTCATGAGAAGTACATATCAATCAGTAGGCTTATACATGGGAAACAGTCCAAAATGAATAATAAAAATAAATATATAGATATCACTGTATGATTAACAAGACTCATATCCGAAAACAAGACTTATAATAAAATAGATCCGCTTAAAGAGGCAGAATTGGAACTCTGAAAGTGTTGGCGTATATAATGAAACATGCCTCCAGACCACCCATCCACCCCTAATGGGTGCAAACTGTGGATGGGTGGGGGGCACAACTGTATAAACCAGGAATATTAATGACAAAATTATGTTATATATTGTAAAAAAACATAAAGGGGTCTAGGTATTCAAATCATAAATTACAAATGGCAATTATATTAGATCAAAAAGATAAGTGTTAAGAAAAATATCAGAGAAAAAAATAAAAAAAGACAGTGCTTGTCAATCTCAAAATATGGAACTATATGAGTAAGTATAAAGATTCCCTTATCCATATAGATAAAAAAATAGGAAGAAGAAGAGGGAAAGGGGAAATAAAGAAAAAGGAGTGTCTCCCATGGTGGTAGCGCGGCCCATGCCCAGGAAATGCTTATGGGTAATAATAAACAAAATGGAGGAATTATTGCGGCAACAACAATGAATAATCAAAGTCGTGGGGTAAATGATGTTTGACCCAAGGTTTCCAAATTTTGTTGAATTTACTGATATTATCATCTTCTAATTCCAGTCAAATAGAAGGGCTTTCAACATCCTATGTTTGGCTTCAGCCAGAATTAAAGGGGGATTCCACCCTAAAGTGGAACTCCCGCTTTTCGGAACCCTCCCCCCCTCCGGTGTCACATTTGGCACCTTTCAGGGGGGAGGGGGGTGCAGATACCTGTCTAAGACAGGTATCTGCACCCACTTCCGGGAATAAACTCCCACGGGAGTTTACATCACTTCCTGTCCCGGCGCGCTGTCTGCCGGGACACACACGTGTCCCAGCAGACAGCGCTGAAGATTCTCATTGTGCCGCGCGACTCGCGCATGCGCAGTAGGGAATCGGGAAGTGAAGCCACTTCCTGATTCCCTCACCGAGAATGGCGCCGGCTACAGCAGGGAGCCGAGCGATCGATCGGCCTCTGCTGCCGACACCGCTGGACCCTGGAACAGGTAAGTGTCCATTTTTTTAAAAGTCAGCAGCTGCAGTATTTGTAGCTGCTGGCTTTTAAAAAAAAAAATTTTCAGTACAGTCCCGCTTTAAGGAGGGAGATTTCCATGCCTTTGCTATAGTTTGTTTGGCTGCGGTTGTAAGATTAATGAGAACGGGTGAGAGAAATCGGTTTAAGATTTAGAAGGGCCACAGATGGGTCTGGGAATATAGAGATTTCAAAGGCTTTAGAAGCCAAATCAAATATCTTTCCCCAGAAATCTTGGGTTAGTGGACATTGCCACCAAATATGAAGATGTGTACCTGGTGAAGAACATCCTCGAAAACTATTTTCTGGGTATACTGGGACAAATTTTGCTATCCTTGCTGGTACCAAATACCAACGTGCCATAACTTTGAAGTTGGTTTCAAATGCGTAACAATTTTTAGAAGAAGTTTTGGTGGCCAACCAAATATTGGACCAATCATCTTTATCTAATGTGCGATTCAAATCATGCAACCATTTAGCAGCATATGAGGAAAATTAGTCATTAGGTATCAGTGATGTAAGTAACTGAGTTAAAATAAACTGAGTTACCTAACGCAGTTACTTTAGAGGGTAACGAGTAATCTAACTGATTACTTTTCCCCTCATGGTAACTCAGTTCCCATTACTTTGGCTTAGTTACCCCAATTACATCTACTCCACTAGATGGCAGTAGTGTAATTCCCGTGTCCTGCCGAATAAGTTCCTCCGCCGGATAAGGATCCCCCGGTACTGCGCAGACGCAGGGCTTGCGCAGTACGAAGGACTACGGAGCTTCCGAAAATTGCCGAACCTAAACAGCTCTGAGTGAACTCTACACCGTGCAGATGCAGTTAACATGTAATGGTACGAGGCGATGTCGCATGCATCTGATGCTCGTGCTACTCTGCAAGGGGCGTCTATCGTGTAAGTAAGGGGCGGGTCTAGTATTACTGTAACCAAGGGGCGCATTTATTGTTATATATCGAGCTCTGCCCATTAATTTAACATTCGCCCTCTTCTGTAGCCATCCGCCCCTTACACGATATAATAATAATAGACCCGCCCCTTGCTTACACGCTATAACAGATCTGCCCCTTGGTTAGAGTAATAATAGAGCAGCCCCTTGGTTACACGATATATAACAATAATAATAAATGCGCCCCTTGGTTACAGTAATACTAGACCCGCCCCTTAGTTACACGTATAGAATATTTAAAAAAAAAAGTCACAGTTACTTTGCTGCATAACTAATTACTTTTCCAATGTAGTAACTGAGTTACTAACGCAATTACTTTTTGGGAGAAGTAATTTGTAACTTAACCACTTGCCGACCGGCGCACGACGATATACGTCGACAGAATGGCACGTACAGGCAGGAGGGCGTATATATACGTCCCTCCTTTAGCCTGTCCGTGCCATCGGGAGCGCGCCGGGAGCGGCGCGCTCCCGCGCCGGTCGGGACCCCCGTGAGTCCGGCCGCGGTCCCCGCGGACTCGATCGCCGCGGGGACTCCCGCGATCGTCTCACGGAGCGGCTGAACGGGGAGATGCCGAGATAAACAGCATCTCCCCGTTCTGCCTAGCAACTAGTGACGCCGATCTCTGCTCCCTGTGATTGGAGCAGAGATCAGCATTCACTAGCTGACAGCCACGCCCCCCCACAGTAAAAAAAAAACACCCCTAGGCATACTTAACCCCTACACTGCCACCTTGTGGTTAACCCCTAAACTGCCAGTGTCATTTATACAGAAATCAATGCATTTAAATGCATTAATTGCTGTAAAAATGACAATGGTCCCAAAAATGTGTCAAAAATGTCCGATGTGTCCGCCATAATGTCGCAGTCACAAAAAAAAATCGCAGATCTCCGCCATTAATAATAAAAAAAAAATTATTAATAAAAATGCTATAAAACTATCCCCTATCTTGTAAACGCTATAACTTCTGCGCAAACCGATCAATAATCGCTTATTGCGATTTTTTTTTACCAAAAATATGTAGAAGAATACGTATCGGCCTAAACTGAGGAAAAAAAATGTTTTTTTATATATTTTTGGGGGATATTTATTATAGCAAAAAAATAAAAAAAATGCATTTTTTTTCAAAATTGTCGCTCTATTTTTGTTTATAGCGCAAAAAATAAAAACCGCAGGGGCGATCAAATACCACCAAAAGAAAGCTCTATTTGTGGGAAAAAAAGGACGTCAATTTTGTTTGGGAGCCACGTCGCACGACCGCGCAATTGTCAGTTAAAGCGACGCAGTGCCGAATCGCAAAAAGGGGCCTGGTCCTTTGGCTGCAAATTGGTCCGGTCTGAAAGTGGTTAAGTAATTACTTTTTTAAAGTAAGATGACCAACACTGTTAGGTATAGCGGTAAGAAGTTGATATAGGAGTGAAATCAGACCTCTAACATGTGGGTCACTCTTGCAAATGCGTTCAAATTGTGACATTTGGTTAAGAATCGAACCTGTACTCATAAGAGGTGTATAAAAATTCTTGATTTGCAGATAACTAAAAAATTCAGTTCTAGGAAGCCCAAATGTTTCACAAAGTGTAGGGAATGTATGAAAACCGGTGGAGGATGTCAATTTATGCAGCCGGGTCAAGTTTATAGTTGACCATGTTGCAAAAGACTTTGGGAATTTCCAAGCAGGGTAGAAGGCTGGATTCTTGAGGGAAGAAAGAAGGAGGTTATGTGGAGATCGGAGAGTATGAGAAATTTTAAATTTATCCCAAATAGCCAAGGTATGTTTAGTAATAGGATTGGAAAGGTGGACTCTATCTTTGGGTTGAAGCCACAGCAGATTAGCCACGGAAATGGCGTCACAATCAATGGATTCAACAGCTACCCACAAAGGGATTTCCCTAGTAGCATGATACTTAGGAAGCTGTGATAATTGAGCCGCGTAATAGTAGGAAGCAAAGTTCGGCACGCCCAGCCCCCCTTTATTTTTTAGAAAGATAGAGTGTTGCGAGAGGTATACAAGGTTTGGTAGGTCCCCATATAAATGACATAACCCTTCTTTGTACTAGTCTTAAGAAATATGATGGTAACGAAATGGGAAGTACTCTAAAAAAGTACAGAAATGTTGGTAATATTGTCATCTTTATAGCATTAATTTCGCCCTAACCAAGACAAGGGGAGAGAAGACCATTGTTTCATTAGTCCGGTGGTTTGTTTCAATAATGGAATGTAGTTTGCTGCAAAGAGATCTGTCAAGGAGTTTGTAAGTTGGACTCCTAAATATAGAAGTTGGTGAGATACCCAGTTAAAAGGTAAAGAGGATTTA
This sequence comes from Lithobates sylvaticus, assembly GCA_028564925.1. Lineage (NCBI taxonomy): Eukaryota > Metazoa > Chordata > Amphibia > Anura > Ranidae > Lithobates > Lithobates sylvaticus. Next base: position 18,704,980 of record CM053028.1, read on the forward strand.
GCTTGCATTAGTTTGACGTGTGATAAAGAAACATTTAGTGCATTCGATTTTGTAGAATTAAAAAACAATCCGGAAATATGAGCAAATTTATCCAATATGTCTAGTAAATGTGCGGCAGACACGTGTGGATGAGTTAGGAAAATTAAAACATCATCTGCGAACAGACAGATCTTATGTTGCAATCCCCCCAACTCAATACCTTTAATATCAGGGTTAGCTCTGATTAATAATGCCAGAGGTTCTATAAGAAGAGCAAAAATCAATGGGGAGAGGGGACAGCCCTGTCTCGTACCTCTCCTAATGTCTATGACTCGAGTATAAGCCTAGGGTGAGAAATGCGCAGCTACTGTAAGTGGAAAGGAGGGGCAACAATGCCCATTTGCAGCCTCACTGTGCCCATTTGCAGCCATAGGTCCCCTGAACTTCAAACTTGGTAGTTAAGGGTTCATAGATGCCCCCTAGCTGCAGCCAAAATGTGGGGTCTCTGGACCCAAAGGGTCCCGAAATGACATTGCTGCAGATGGACACAATTGACTGATTTTGGGGCCCTGTATCTCGGGGCCACTTGGTGCTTGTAATGTTGGATCCACTGGATTTGCACACCAAGTTTGGGGTTCTTGGCACCAAGTGGCCCCGAGATACGAGGCCCCAAAGTCGGATCAGAAAATATCAAGCACTTTTCTGCAGCAAAAAATGACATTTTCCAACCCGACTTTGCAGCCCCCTATCTTGGGGCCACTTAGGGCTAGAAACTCCAAATTTGGTGTGCAAATCCAGTGGAACGAACACTATAACATATCCAAAGGTGGAGTTCCTAGGCCCAAGTGGCCCCGAGATACGCTGCAGAAAAGTGCTTGACTCGAGTATAAGCCAAGGGGGGCACTTTCAGCACAAAAAAATGTGCTGAAAAACTTGGCTTATACTCGAGTATATACGGTATTTAACATATGCCTGCGGATTATAATATAGAGAGGAGATCCAGGTCAAAAGATGATTCCCAAAACCCCGTTTACGTAAAATATATTGCATGTATATATGATATCTAAAGAGAGGAGGCAGGTTTGAATACGTCTATTTTTGGCAGCATGGATTAGTGTCCATCGAATATTATCTCCCGCTTGTCGTGTGGGCATGAATCCTATTTGATCACGATGGATTAAGCGGCCTATAATGGAATTGAGACGATTCGCTATTATGTTAGCTAAAAGTTTAATGTCCAGTTTCAATAGAGATATAGGGCGGAAATTGTTCCAAGAGGTGGAATCTGATTTGGGTTTAGGGCAGGGGTGGACTGACCATTCGGCCACTCGGGCACTTCCCGAGGGCCCTGGGCCACTAGGGGGCCCCATCAGGGTTGCCAGCCTCAGTAAAACCAGGGACAGTTTGTAAAAATCTGTTTTTTTTACATCTGTTTCTGAAATGTCCCTTACCGACATCCTTTTTGGTCTAAAAATCCACAGATTATAGCTGTCCCACCTCTCCAGTACCTTCTCCCAATAGAAACATGTCTGTGTATACTGTGTGATTGTATACTGTGTGTGTGTGTGTATACTGTGTGATTGTATACTGTGTGTGTGTGTGTGTGTGTGTATACTATGTGGCCCCATAATCTCTGATTGCCTGGGGGCCCCATAATCTCCTATTGCCCGGGGGCCCCATGAGTTGTCAGTCCGCCCCTGGTTTAGGGAGCATAGTTATTATGGAGGTCAACGTTTCCGTTCTAAACGTGTGTCCGGTAAGTATGGTATCGAAGGCTCTAGTTAATATAGGTGCCAGTGTGGGAGCGAACAGTTTATAATAAGATGCTGAGAACCCATCCGAGCCTGGTTGTTTGTGAGGCTTCAAAGCTTTTATGGCATTTCGAACTTCCAATTCTGTAATGGGACTCTCAAGATGGGCAAGCTGTTCACTGTCTATAGAGGAAAGATTGATAGTATCAAATAGGGTATCTGCTTTTGTCTCATCAAAGTCTGAGGTATGCCTCGTACACACGTACGGACTTTTGCCGGCGGACCTAAGTCCAGCGGACAATCCGCTGGACTTTCCGGCTAGGTCCGCTGGACTTTCCGAGGGTGTGGGGAATAAAGTTTGGCCAAATTAGAACGGAACACCTCAAGTATTGTAACAGGGTTACTAGTATATGCATCTTGTGATGTCTTTAACCTAATTGGTGTCTGAGTATACTTTGTCGCATTTAAACTCCTTGCCATAAAGGTATCGGGTTTATTAGCTTTAAGATATTGGGCATGCGGACGTTTACATATTAGTCTCTCCGCTGAGTCTGTTAAAAAAAGATCTAGGTCAAGACGAGCTTTATCTAGTTTCGCATTATTGGTGGCTGTCGGGGAAGATTGAAAAGCTAAATGACATGCTTTAAAGTTAGCATATAGCTTAGCAAATAAGACCTTACGTGTTCTTTTAACCACTTCAGCCCCGGACCAATTTGCAGCCAAAGGACTAGGCCCCTTTTTGCGATTCGACACTGCGTTTCGCTTTAACTGACAATTGCGCAGTCGTGCGACGTGGCTCCCAAACAAAATTGGCGTCCTTTTTTTCCCACAAATAGAGATTTCTTTTGGTGGTATTTGATCGCCCCTACGGTTTTTATTTTTTGCGCTATAAACAAAAATAGAGCAAAAATTTTGAAAAAAAATGCAATATTTTTTACTTTTTGCTATAATAAATATCCCCAAGAAATATATAAAAAAACATTTTTTTTCCTCAGTTTAGGCCCATACGTATTCTTCTACATATTTTTGGTAAAAAAAAAATCGCAATTAGCGATTATTCATTGGTTTGCGCAAAAGTTAGAGCGTTTACAAAATTGAGGATAGTTTTATAGCATTTTTATTAATATTTTTTTATTTTACTAGTAATGGCGGCGATCAGCGATTTTTATTGTGACTGCGACATTATAACGGACACATCGGACATTTTTGACACATTTTTGGGACCATTGTCATTTATACAGAAATCAGTGCTATTTAAATGCATTGATTCCTGTGTAAATGACACTGGCAGTGAATGAGTTAACCACTAGGGGGTGGGGAGGGGTTAAGTGTGTGTGTGTGTTTTTTTTTTTACTGTAGGGGGGTGTGGCTTTGCGTCTGACGTCACTGATCGGCTTTCCCGATGACAGGGAACAGCCGATCAGTGACAGCGTCACTAGGAAGCACAGGGAGAGGTTTTGTTTACACAGACCTCTCCCCGTTCTTCAGCTCTGTGACCCGATCGCAGGACACCAGCGGCGATCGTGTCCGCTGGTCCCGCGGCCACGGTCACGGAGCTGAGGACCGGGTCGCAAACGCGCCGCCGGCTGCACGCGCGCGACCCACGGCTGGGCTCTTAAAGGGCCACGTACAGGTACGTGGTTGTGCCTAGCCATGCCATTCTGCCGACGTATATTGGCATGAGGCGGTCCTTAAGCGGTTAATAGCTGCACCCTGTTGTATTAATTTGCCCCTATTTACAGATTTGTGAGCTTCCCATACAGTAAGATCAGAAACATCTGCTGTGTCATTAACCAAAAAAATATTCTGTAAGTGCCTTTTCAATCTCTAAACGATGAGAAGGATGGGTCAACGTAGTATCATTGATATGCCAAGTCGTGTCCTGTGACCTGGGTATTAGGGAGGCTATGGTGGTATAGACTGCACAATGATCCATCCAAGGGGAGGGAATGATTTTAGAGGAGAGTATCTCCGGGATCATACTAGATAGGACAGAAATGTGGTCTAGGCGCGAAAAGGAATTATGTGGATAAGAGTAATGTGTGAAGCGTCTACTAGTTGGGTTAAGTTCCCGCCATGTATCAACTAATTTATGTGTGGTAAGTAAATGCTGGAATGTGAATTTATTGGAGTTAGTGAGTGAGACTGAAGGAGACTTGTCAAGAAAAGGGAAAATAGTCGCATTTGAATCTCCACATAAGATTACTGTTCCAAACATGTGCTTTCACAACCTGGAAAAGATGTGATGAAAAGGCCACTGGGCATTTATTAGGGGCATAATAAGATACAATTGTGATCGCCATATCCAAAATATAACTTGTGAGTAGAAGATATCTACCCTCAGGATCTTTCAATTGTGAGGTAAGAGTAAACAGAACGTTACGATGGAAACCAATCAATGTACCTCGTTGCTTGACTGTGGCTGAAGTAGACATGTGCGATTAGTTTTGTACGAATCGGAAATTAATACGAATTTTTCAAAATTCGTACATTTGTACGAATCCGAAGTACAAATTTTTTCGAATACGAATTTTGTACGGAATACGAAATTCCGTTTACGAATTTCGTCTCCAAATTATTCGAATCCAACTACCAAATATCGAATTTCAACTAATACGAAAGAAATTATTATAGCGGATATAACGAATGATTCGAATGAATTAGAGATTCAGTATATCGAATATCGACACTCTACGAATAATAACGAATTATCCAAAAACGTATTAACGTTACAACTCTGTAGTATGTCTGTGAAGGGGCGCATGTTTCCCGTGCTTAGAACTGTCCCTGCACAAAGTGTCATTTTTACAGGAAAAAAAGCTATTTAAAATCACTCGCGGCTAATGAATTGCCGACTCCCGTAACACAGAGAACAGTCATTCATTGAAAGTCATTGATAAAAAAAAAAGCGTGGGAGTCCCCCCAAATTCAATTACCAGGCCCTTCAGGTCTGCTATGGATATTAAGGGGAACCCCCGCTTCAAATTTAAAAAAAAAATGACGTGGGGTCCCCCCTAAATATCCATACCAGACCCTTCAGGTCTGGGATGGATTTTAAGGGGAACCCCGGCCAAAAAAAAAAATGGCGTGGGGTCCCCCTCAAAATCCATACTAGACCCTTATCCGAGCACGCAACCTGGCAGGCTGCAGGAAAAGAGGGGAGACGAGAGCGACCCCCCCTCCTGAACCGTACCAGGCCACATGCCCTCAACATTGGGAGGGTGCTTTGGGGGTCTGTGACCCCTCAAAGCACCTTGTCCCCATGTTGATGAGGACAAGGGCCTCTTCCCCACAACCCTGGCCATTGGTTGTGGGGGTCTGCGGGCGGGGGGCTTATCGGAATCTGGAAGCCCCCTTTAACAAGGGGACCCCCAGATCCCACCCCTCCCTGTGTGAAATGGGAAGGTACACCTACCATTTCACCAAAAAAGTGACAAAAATGGTAAAAATTACAGGAGACGGTCTTTGACAATTCCTTTATTAAAATCTTCTTTCATTTTCTTTCTTCTGGTCTTCTTCCTTTCTTCATCCTTCGGTTTCTTCATCTTCTCCTTCCGGCATCTTCTTCCAAGGTGCTTTGAGGGGTCTCAGACTCCCAAAGCATCCTCCCAATGTTGAGGGCATGTGGCCTGGTATGGTTCAGGAGGGAGGGGGGGCCGCTCTTGTCCCCCCCTCTTTTCCTGCGGCCTGCCAGGTTGCGTGCTCGGATAAGGGTCTGGTATGGATTTTGAGGGGGACCCCACACCATTTTTTTTTTTTGGCCGGGGTTCCCCTTAAAATCCATCCCAGACCTGAAGGGTCTGGTATGGATATTTAGGGGGGACCCCACGTCATTTTTTTTTTTAAATTTGAAGCAGGGGTTCCCCTTAATATCCAAAGCAGACCTGAAGGGCCTGGTAATTGAATTTGGGGGGACCCCCACGCTTTTTTTTTTTTTTTTATCAATGACTTTCAATGAATGACTGTTCTCTGTGTTACAAGAGCCGACAATTCATTAGCCGCGAGTGATTTTAAATAGCTTTTTTTCCTGTAAAATTGACACTTTGTGCAGGGACAGTTCTAAGCACGGGAAACATGCGCCCCTTCACAGACATACTATAGAGTTGTAACGTTAATACGTTTTTGGATAATTCGTTATTTATCGTTACGAATATCGACACTCTACGAATAATAACGAATTATCCGAAAACGTATTAACGTTACAACTTTATAGTATTTCTGTGAAGCGTTGCATGTTTCCCGTGCTTAGAACTGTCCCTGCACAAAGTGTCATCTCCTGTAGTCCCTTCATTGTGAAATGACATCCACATACTTGCCCTGTAATTTGTTCTCTTGCCCTATTTTGATTGTTATATGCTGAAAAAGTTTTGATACTGTGCTCTCCACCCTAAAACATCCTTCTGTGTGCCTGCAGCAGCTACTGGCAGGAGAGGAGGGAAACCAGCAGGGGAAAGGGGCGCACAGTGGGGCCCAGAGATGGAAGGGATGTATGTGCTAGAACCACTCCCCTGCAGTCCAGCCAGAGGGAGAAGCTTGCAGCGTTGAAGAGGAAGGCAGAAAAGGATTGGTGTCTGCAATAGGACAGTACAGCTGGCCCTCTTGCTCAGCAGGTGCCTGGGCCCCCCTTTTGAACTGATGGGGCCTGAGCCCAGTACAATAGGGCTGGCTGTACTGCCTTATCAGCGGCCCTGGGTGGAGGGGAAAAGGACACCAGTGTCATTGGCTTTTTCTTTTAAGTGAATGGCTTGACTTTTTGATAAGGTTAAGCCTTATTCCACTCTTACAAAATATAGAAGATTGGGCGTGTGCACCTTTTTAAAAAGAAGAAACCTTATCTTATTTGTTCTAATGTATGTGCCCACAGGTAAGAGGAAAGCATACAGTAAATGTGAGAAACATAAGTACACTAGTAAACCTTGGCCGTCATGCCAACTAATCACAGAAAGGCTTTTTATACCCTTTGAACAACACAAACTAAATGAACCCCTGTTGGCCTCCGAATGGTAATTCCCTTGGAAGTGGTGAAAAATGCCAGTGAACCATCTCAAAGACTTAACATAGCACAGCCTCTGGCTCTGTGCAGAATGCAGCGGATTAAATAAGGAAACTCTTCAATGTTACCGGGGCTGGAATAGGCATGCTTTCATTGGCATCTGTCAAGGGCTCAAATCAAACACTGCATGCATGCAGAATGCTGAACTATGAAGTCATGATTGTGCGCGGAGACTCAATGTAAGGATATCTGTTATGAAGCTGCTTTTGAAGTGAAGCTGGCTCTCAATTTATTGAAAGCTATTATAAATAGGCTGTTCATAACAGGAACCACAGAAGCTGGCTCCCTGTTAAGTACTTCGGCAAGGTTGGGACAGAGTTTAAAGCTATTATGTTACAATATGTCAAAGCTTTACATTTTCTTATGAGGTGTTCACTAAAGCTGTTAGCCAAGATTTTCCTTATGGACGTTTAGATCGTGCTAAACTGACCCGAAATAACAACATTCAAATATTTATTATGTATTTCCATCTTCCATACAATATAGAGATTGTACTGGGTGGGGGGGGGGGGACGACAATGAAAACAAGCGATGGAAATGTCACTGGAAAATAAATAGTCGTGGCGTCTTCAGTTCATATTGATTATTTTATTAAAGCGGGGTGACACTGTCTGCAATGTTTTCTTTTTTGTACAATGAGAAGGATTAGTAAATGTAAATGCATCACTCACTTGTTCGGTTTTCAAAGCAAACTGCTGCCGGTTTTCTTCACATAAAACAACTTATAAAAACGGATGCTGCTGGCTGCCATCTTGCCTGTGTGAAACCACACAGGCACCCTCTTCCGGGTTGCTGTGCTTCTGATGGACCAGCATGCACCGCCGTTATTTCGCCGATCTCGCGCGCGCGCAGTAACGGCAAAGTCTCCTGAGATTGATTACGCGAGATCCCAGGAGACACAGCGTGAGATCCCAGGAGACACAGCGGGAGATCCCAGGAGACACAGCGCGAGATTCCAGGAGACACAGCACGAGATCCCAGGAGACACAGCGTGAGATCCCAGGAGACACAGCGGGAGATCCCAGGAGACACAGCGCGAGATTCCAGGAGACACAGCACGAGATCCCAGGAGACACAGCACAAGATCCCAGGAGACACAGCGCGAGATGACACAGCGCGAGATCCCAGGAGACACAGTGCGAGATCCCAGGAGACACAGCGCGAGATCCCAGGAGACACAGCGCAAGATCCCAGGAGACACAGCGCAAGATCCCACTAGACACAGCGCAAGATCCCACTAGACACAGCGCAAGATCCCAGGAGACACAGCGCAAGATTCCAGGAGACACAGCGCAAGATCCCAGGAGACACAGCGGGAGATCCCAGGAGACACAGCGCAAGATCCCAGGAGACACAGCGCAAGATCCCAGGAGACACAGCACAAGATCCCAGGAGACAGCGCGAGATCCCAGGAGACACAGCACGAGATCCCAGGAGACACAGCGCGAGATGACACAGCGCAAGATCCCAGGAGACACAGCGCGAGATCCCAGGAGACACAGCGCGAGATACCAGGAGACACAGCGCGAGATCCCAGGAGACACAGCGCGAGATCCCAGGAGACACGGCGCGAGATCCCAGGAGACACAGCACGAGATCCCAGGACACAGCGCGAGATGACACAGCGCGAGATCCCAGGAGACACAGCGCGAGATCCCAGGAGACACAGCGCGAGATGACACAGCGCGAGATCCCAGGAGACACAGCGCGAGATCCCAGGAGACACAGCGCAAGATGACACAGCAAGAGATCCCAGGAGACACAGCGTGAGATGACACAGCACGAGATCCCAGGAGACACAGCGCGAGATCCCAGGAGACACAGCGTGAGATCCCAGGAGACACAACGAACTGGACTGAACTGACGACGATCACCGTTGAGAGCCCGCTCACCGCCACAGGGAGAAGAATACAGATGAAGCCATCAGTAAAAGTAAGTGTAAAAGATGCAGAATTGAACCATCAATTCTGTCATCTTGAATGCTAGGGAAGCCATAGAGACAGACTTCTATGGTTGAGTGCAGAACCGCTTTAAATATAAAAAGGGAATTCGCGCTTATGACATGTTGATTTAAAATAATTAATAAAGCACCCAAACTAACATTTTGCTACATACAAATGTAGTAAATGCCGCCATTCTCTACAAACGTACAATGTTGCTATCAGAGGGATCACTGGAGGACAGGAGACTAAGGAAATGCTTCTACCAGCCTGCAGCAAATTGATGACATCTTCCCAGATTGCACCTCATTGCTTGGGCACAGTCAGATTTCTGGTGACAAAATAATATTTATTAGAAAGTGCTTTGAGTTTATATTTGTGGGAAAGAGTGCAGTAAACGTAAAATGTGTGAGCACTAGGGTATCATCCTGATATAGTATCAAATTGACAGTTTTTTGGGACTTTAAATATACCCCAGTGTGCACACTTGCCATGCAAAAACAAAAATTTGTATAAAAATTGTTCTTGTAACTTTCTGTACTTGTGAAAAACTTAATAAAAATTATTGAAACATAAAACATTTTTTTTTTATTGCATGCAATTATAAAAACACATATTGTTGCCTGTGAAATACATTACAAAGATAAGTGCATTAAATCACCCTAGAAGGTCAACACGTTTCACAGATCATCTGCTTCATCAGAACCAACAGAATTGGGTGTATTGAGAACAAGTAAATCAGACAGTTAAAAACAAATCCAGGATGGATGCAATATAGCAGGGGTAGACAACCTAGGGCCCTCCAGTTGTGGAACTACATTTCCCATGAGGCATTGCAAGGCTGGCAGTAACAATTACTCCCAGAGGCATGATGGAACTTGTAGTTCTGCAACAGCTGGAGGGCCACAGGTTGCCTACCCCTGCAATATAGTGTGCTCAATGCATTGATCTTTGATTGGCTCACTGATCTTCGCAGACATTTGCACTAAGACTCAAGTAAAACTTTGTAAATCGTTTTTGTTAGCAAGACTGAGCATTGAAAGTGGGATAAGCTCAAGGTTCAATCCAAATGCATGTTTGGACCCAACTTTGGCTGTTCGGGCGTTTGTCAAAATGCCGTAATTTTTGCTTTTGAGTCGTATATAATAGCAGTATTTCTGCCACTACTATATATGACAGCTTCCTTCCTCTCATTGGTTGTTAAGGAAGTGGCACGTGCCAGCACCTGCTGCATCCCTAGCAATGACCCCATTAATATATCATATGGGAAGACTTGGTAAACAAAGGGGCGGGGGGTGGTTCTGACATCACCGATCAAATATGGCCACATAGACATGTTTGGTCAATGTCATTGCCAAATATGGCTAAGATCATATTTGGTCAATTACATTACCCAGAAGACTCCACCCTTTTGTTTACTTTTAGCAGTGGGATACTGGGAGATGTAATTTGGTGGCGAGTGAATGATAGGAGTAGATCTTGCCAGCGGTTAGCGTTTTTTAAAACAATTGTATTGGGTGGTGTTCATCATGATTGGCAAAGTTCTGCATTGTTGGATGACATGATTGGCAATGGATGGATTTTTTTTTTTATTAAAGGACTGTCAAAGTGTGGTGTGTATTGCTTACATTTTCTTGTGAATTCACATGGGAAGCCACTTATCTACACCACAGAATCCCACAGCCACCAGAACAGGGTTGTGGGGAAGAGGCCTTTATAGTTGCGTGGAGAAAAAGTGTTTGCCCCCCACACCTTTCTTAGCCTTTCAGGCTGCATGCTTGGATAAGGGTCTGGTATGGAATTTGGGGGGGACCCCATAACATTTATTTTTTCTTTTTAGTGTGGAGTCTCCCTTTATCAGGGATAAGTAATGTATTTTTACGACTGACCCCAAGCTGTTTTCTTTTTGGAGTGGGGTTCCCCATTGACATCTATACCAGACCTTTATCTATGATAAAGATCTAATATAGATGAAAGGGATCCACGTCCATTTGTTTGCAGACAGAAATTAAGTGGCTGGGAACTGTCATTTTATGGCAATTTAATTGGCCACTTCATATACAGGTACATTGTACCCCTAGGCATGTTATTTAAAAGAATATTATATTTTTATTGTTGCCCTAAGAAATTGCTGCTCCCCATCAGAAGGATTTTTTAAATAAAATTTAGCTTTGACCATGTTGCTCAGGACAGTCCCCATTCCCAAATGCCATTTATTTCACAAACTTCAGCAATGTTTGCCAAACCCACCTGGAACCGAACCCAGGAATTCCTACTGAATACATGAAATTGTCAGCTGACCAGTAGGTGCACCCAATCAGATGCAGCTATTGTTTGGATGTTCTCACAGCCACGGGTGTCTGTCAAAATGCAATAGCGGGTGTGGGCAGGGCTTAGAGGACCCTAGTGGGGACACTGCAGAACTGCACCTGCTAATGCCTGAGCTGCTTTCAAGTGAAATCAACATTAGGGCAGCATTCTAATTTAGAAGCTAAACAGTTAACTCTCTTATTCCGTGGCTGTTATACTTGATGATTCTATCCTTAGAGGAAACCACATCCCAGGTGTGCAGCATTTAGGGACCGGAACTGCTGGGCCTGTACTGGTCTCCAGCAATTCATGTCACCTCTCTCCCTGTGACTAATCCCACTGTTGGTACAGGATACAGGAAAAGCTCCCACTCTCGCTCCATGCTTGCTCTCTCTCCTGGGCCCCTCTGCATCTCTCCTTCATCCATTAATCCAAGCTGGGTTCCTAGGCACTCTGTACCACAGGTCCGATCCCAAATAGTGGGGAACAGGCTGCTAGTGGAGGTGCTAAGCACTTAACCTCCTTCACTATCAGAGTGACTGTCACCTGTGCCAGCCCTCAAAATTTACACTCGCTTGCTCGCATTTGGCAAGTGGAAATAAGTGGAGGGCGAGTGTGGAGCATGGGAGGACTAAGCTGACAGTTTCCTGGCTGATTGCTTCTGGCAGAAGTGGTGTGACGATTAGAGCAGCCCCGAGTCGCTCTGATGTTCTGTAAAAAAGGCTGCACCACTTCTGCCAAAAGCGATCAGCCAGGAAACTGCCAGAAGGATCTGTCAGCCAGATCACATGTCTTGTATATGAATAGCCGGTTTCTGTCAAACAAAGTCCCGCCTCCTGGACTGGCATTGGAACAGTGTGATGTCTATTAAAGTAGCCCATCCTGGAGGCGAGACTTTGACAGCGGGCGGCTATTTACATACCAGCCATGTCACAGTGGGAGATCTATATGATCTGGCCAGCAGATCATTCTGATTCCTTCCTGTTGCAGTGCTGGGCACTGATGTGGCTGCACTTTTATAGGGAATGATAGGCTGCATTGATGGGTACTGATATGCTGCATTGATGGTCACTGACGGGCAATAATATGCTGCACTTATGGGCAATGATATGCTGCACTTATGGGCACTGATTTGCTGCACTGAGGGGAACTGATTTGCTGCACTGATGGGCAATGATTAGCACTGATGAGACTGCACTGATGGGCACTAATAGGCTGCACTGATGGGCACTGATAAACCTGCACTGATGACCACTGAGGCGGAACTGATAAGCTGCACTGATTGGGCTGCACTTATAGGGCAGCACTGATATGCTGCACTGATGGACGCTGATGGGACTGTACCGATGAGCATTGATGGGTACTGATAGGCTGCACTGATGGACACTATTGAGGCTGCACTGATTGATACTGATATGCTTTATGTTAATGTTAATATTGTTAAAGTGTTAATATTGAACTTTTATGCTGTATCTCTCCAGTAAAGTTATATTAACCGTTCTAAACCTGGTCTGAAGTTATTCAAAGGGTTGCATGTTGGTCTGGCGTATCCAAAAGGACCAGGGTCTGAAACAGCACTATGAGGTATAAAGTAACACTGTTACCTAAGGATTAACTCTGCAAATCAAGAAGGAGTGTAGTTGCTAAGAGTAACCAAGTACACATTCAAGACACAAGCAACCAGTTGTTAGGAGTGTTACCTGGTAACAATCCTCTATTCTCTTTACTATCTGGGGACCTTTTTTAGGTGTCCACATCACTGCCTGCATGATGTGGACATAGATTATTGGTGGAGGCAATGCTTGCAGCGGCTGGGTCCTTTCTCATAGGCTTCAGAGCCAGGAGAACTCAAGGGGTGGTGAGGGGGGGACCAGTGCTCACAGAGGTTCCTAGTGAAGGATATTAGCTTTGCTCATAGAGGAAACTGATTTTGTTCCATTACACTGCAGGATGGCTTAGGAAGAGGTGTTTGGAATCACGACTGAGGAGTAAGGCAATTAATTGATGCACAATGCACTATATAAATTACATCTTTCCCTGGAGTTGATCTTTGCATCTAGACTTCATATAGCGTCTAGTTGGAAATCATGTACCCTATTGTTTGTAAGAACATCCTTTCTCTTTTCCGCCCCTCTGTAGAACATGAATACCTGATGCTGTTCTTTATCTTTGCAAAATCTCACATAAATAAATAAAAAGGAGAGTGACTACCACTAATATTGAGGGTACGTCCTCTTCGTAATTAGAGTAGGCAAAGTCTAGAGGTGCATTGAGGTCATGGTGTTCCAACCACTTTTGTTTTGGCCCTGATAAACACAGATGTGCTGGTCTATAGCTTAAATAAAAAAAAAAAAACATATTATTCTAACTTAAAATTCCCTGCAAAACAATCTGCGCAAGAATTAAGGCTCTCTGGGCTCCACTCAATCACATCAAACACGAAATGAGGCTGCTCTACAGCTGACAACATGGACAGATACGAGAAAACAGACTGGTTACGTCAATCAACTTTTTCTTACATCTTCTTCTAATGTTCTCCATGTGCTCGAATTCCATCAGCTTTGTAAAAATTCTGAAACGAAATACACCCTCACTAATGAGTCTGAACTAGGTTAACTATTTCACTTCTAGAGTAAGTAGTATGCATGGTTGACCAAGCATCACAGTATTGTATACACTCCAGTACCAAGCCGAAAAAAAATGAGCCATTTCCAGCAGGTCTGTTAGAATTTCCGTACTGTAATTGTGCATGTCTAGACTTCCCTATCCTGGCTACAGGTGGTAGATGGGATAAAGTTGAAACACCTGAGTAAATAAAGGGCTCCAAAGTGTGTGAATATATTGCAGACTATAGAGTCCTCTCACAGTAATGAGATGCAAATTCTATGCAAATGACCCTGCTTTCCACTCAAATGTCTTTTCTGCTCTCACATATTGTTTCCATCATATAAATTAGTGTTGTCCATGTGTTTCCATGGAGAGTGATATGCGTATGTTATTTTTGGGTGGCCACAGGCCAAATATTTTTACTAACAAAGATCGTTGTTATAAAAATGACGGGTACAAAGTATATGAGGAAAGTCCAGAACAAGATGTTTTTTTATGGGTAGGCTTGGAATTTAGTTTTATATAGTATGAAAGATGAGATAGTTAGTCCACCCATATCTCAATCTGCCCCAGATTGTATAATTTATGATTCATTGTTAATATTATTATAAGTAGTAGTGTAGTGTAGCAGGGGAGCACATCTACTCTGTAGCCTATTGAGACCAGGCTGGGTGATCCACCTGGCACACTGGAGTCCGAGGGCTTGTGGAACGTGGCACAAGGCTTGGGGCTCACAGGGTTCCCACTGGTCCAACTGACGGAGGGACACCCCGAACGTGACTGAGCCTGGCGTATCTGAGACCCATGTGTCCTATTCCAGCCTATCAGCCTTGCCCTCCAACAGACCCCACTAAGCCCTAGGGCAAAGGATTATTTGTAGGAGAAGTCCCCACAAAAATGAGTGCATTCCACACTAGGAAGTGACTTTTTCAATAGTTTACTAAATTAATAACGTAAAGTACAGGTCATCTTCCGGCACAGCTTTAAGGTTGATAACAATCTATAGTAGAGTTCACAGAGAGTATAAGCAAAAGGAGAGGTTCACACCTACAACAGAGGCACCCAGGAGTCCAAAATCCCCAAGAAGAAGATGTGAGTAGTCAATAGTGCAAAGTCTTGTCTCACGCTCCCAACTTTCCCCTCGAAGGGGTAAGCACCCCAGTACAAGTCTTGTTAATACATACAGTGCTTTGTTGGTTCAAACACAGGGAATACAGATTATCACTTCTCCCACCTCTTGCTTCCCACCAAGCCATACACAGTACCTATAATGTAATATCAATAGTGCCCCCGCTAGAAAATGGCAGGGCTGGCACCTAATGATTCTTAAAGTCACAGTTCACACTCTACTTATGGAGTATCTAGTGGCCAACCAGGGTAACTACCAAAGGCCACATCCTTGCCATAGCTTACAGTAGCAAGAGTAGTATGTTGGGTCCGCTATATATCCTCTTTGAAGTGAACTCAATGTAAAATAAAACCATACTAAAACCAATGCCACACCACATAGCAGGCATCTCCAGGCTGGAGGACAGGGGGCATTTGACCCCAGGGTCTGTACTAAAAGCATACTCTAGTCTGGTGGCCCTGAGTGGAGATACTTCACTATTCAGACATTGATTAGTGTGAGACCTGCTGAAGTGGTTTATGCTGGGCATTATATACTGTAACTATCTGGTCCCAATTCAGACCTGTGATCACAGCATCTGATGGCATGTTACTTATTACTGAAGGTGCAAAGAATGCTGATAAAAAGACGATATGTCACAGTAACCTATATCCTCTGGAACACCCACCTTTCACTTTGACTATTAATAACTGTGGTACCATGGCACACTTTTCAAGGTAAGCCTCCTTTAGCCAACATAAATATGTCCCTACCATGAAAGAGCCCGCTGACTGTCAGGTAAGTTCCCATACTCAGTGCTTAGGGTGTCCCGAAACCCTACCAACTTCAAAGCCCACAACTACTGGAAACCATTAATAAGATTTAGTAATAATAGTGTTCAAGGTAAGACATGTTGGTTAGAGATAAGGAATGCTCCAGATGTGCCCTGACCTCCACTTTAAGTACATAATGTACTGTATATATAATAGAAATTTTGCTGGTAGATATGATAATACCTAAAGAAGGATCTCTTTGGTGTAATTGTCCAGCGTGTACCCTTGCAGTCTTTTCTAGAAGTACAGTTGCAAAAAAAAAGTATGTGAACCCTTTTGGAATGATATGGATTTCTGCACAAATTGGTCATAAAATGTGATGTGATCTTCATCGAAGTCACAACAATAGACAATCACAGTCTGCTTAAACTAATAACACACAAAGAATTAAATGTTACCATGTTTTTATTGAACACACCATGTAAACATTCACAGTGCACATGGAAAAAGTATGTGAACCAGGATTGGATAACTGGTTGAACCTCCTTTTGTCAGAAATAACTTCAACCAAACGTTTCCTGTAGTTGCAGATCAGACGTGCACAACGGTCAGGAGTAATTCTTGACCATTCCTCTTTACTGAACTGTTTCAGTTCAGCAATATTCTTGGGATGTCTGGTGTGAATCGCTTCCTTGAGGTCATGCCACAGCATCTCAATCGGGTTGAGGTCAGGACTCTGACTGGGCTACTCCAGAAGGCGTATTTTCCTCTGCTTAAGCCATTCTGTTGTTGATTTACTTCTATGCTTTGGGTCGTTGTCCTGTTGCAGCACCCATCTTCTGTTGAGCTTCAGCTGGTGGACAGATGGCCTTAAGTTCTCCTGAAAAATGTCTTGATAAACTTGGGAATTCATTTTTCCTTCGATGATAGGAATCCGTCCAGGCCCTGACGCAGCAAAGCAGCCCCAAACCATGATACCTCCACCACCATACTTCACAGTTGGGATGAGGTTTTGATGTTGGTGTGCTGTGCCTCTTTTTCTCCACACATAGTGTTGTGTGTTTCTTCCAAACAACTCAACTTTGGTTTCATCTGTCCACAGAATATTTTGCCAGTACTGCTGTGGAACATCCAGGTGCTCTTGTGCATACTGTAAACGTGCAGCAATGTTTTTTTTTGGACAGCAGTGGCTTCCTCTGTGGTATCCTCCCATGAAATCCATTCTTGTTTAGTGTTTTGCGTATCGTAGATTCGCTAACAGGGATGTTAGCATATGCCAGAGACTTTTGTAAGTCTTTAGCTGACACTCTAGGATTCTTCTTCACCTCATTGAACAGTCTGCGCTGTGCTCTTGCAGTCATCTTTACAGGACGCCCACTCCTAGGGAGAGTAGCAGCAGTGCTGAACTTTCTCCATTTATAGACAATTTGTCTTACCGTGGACTGATGAACAGCAAGGCTTTTGGAGATACTTTTATAAGCCTTTCCAGCTTTATGCAAGTCAACAATTCTTAATCGTAGGTCTTCTGAGAGCTATTTTGTGCGAGGCATCATTCACATCAGGCAATGCTTCTTGTGAAAAGCAAACCCAGAACTGGTGTGTGTTTTTTATAGGGCAAGGCAGCTGTAACCAACACCTCCAATCTCATCTCATTGATTGGACTCCAGTTGGCTGACACCTCACTCCAATTAGCTCTTGGAGATCTCGTTAGTCTAGGGGTTCACATACTTTTCCCATGTGCACTGTGAATGTTTACATAGTGTGTTCAATAAAAACATGGTAACATTTAATTCTTTGTGTGTTATTAGTTTAAGCAGAGTGTGATTGTCTATTGTTGTGACTTAGATGAAGATCAGATCACATTTTATGGCCAATTTGTGCAGAAATCCATATCATTTCAAAAGGGTTCACATACTTTTTTTTGAAACTGTATATTAGTATCTTATGGATTCATAAATGTTGTTGGATGTGGTTTTACCCCTCTAGCACAGGATTTCTGAACCAGGGGATATTGGGACCAAATGATATTTGTATAGGACTGGATTTTTTAATACATATAAAATTATCACCTATCACTGTTATTAATATGGACAAGGGAATATGGCTGCTAACCTATCTGGGTTTAGATCACCTAGCACCAACGTCTTTCTACTTCCCAGTATTGCCAAAATCCAAAATCCCACTAGCTGTAGCTTGTGTATTTGCAGTAACATATTATATAATCTTTTTTTTACTAGGGGTTAGGGTTCCTTGTTGACAGCTGAATGTAAAAAAAAACATTGCCAGCAATAAAATAATTGTGAAAAAAAATGTGGGGGTGCCCCATCTATACAAGGCATTTCAGGTCCGGTATGAATTTTTTAGGGTACGCCAAAATTTAAGAAAAAAAATGACGTGGGGTCCCCCCAAAATCCATACCAGACCCTTATCATGGCAGGCCAGGAAAGGGGGAATGGCGAGTGCCCCACCTCCTGAATCATACCAGGCCACATGCCCTCAACATTGGGACAGGGGTGCCCTGCCCCCCAAAGCACCTTGTCCCCATATTGATGAGGACAAGGCCCTTTTCCCCACAACCCTGGCCAAGTGGTTGTGGGGGGTGCTGGGGGTGACTTATCAGAATCTGGAAGCCTCCTTTAACAAGGGGGCCCCAGATCCTGCCCTCCCCCAATGCGAATAAGTATAGGGTACATTGTACCCCTACTCATTCACCAGAAAAGCGTCAAAAAGTAAATAAAAACGCACACACAGTTTTTCATAAGTCCTTCATTAAAAAACAAAACAAAAATAATGTCCCGTGTGTAGATCCGTTGACATTTACAATGACCTAAAAAAAGTGCAAGTGCTGTGGTCATATGAGACCAAAATCAAGCTCTTTGGCACCAACTCAACTCGCGTGTTTGGAGGAAGAGGAGGAATGCTTATTATGACCCCAATAACACCATCTCCACCATCAAACATGGAGGTGGAAAGATCATGCTTTGAGGGTGTTTTTATACTTATGCCCCGTACACACGGTCGGAAATTCCGACCACAAAATCCGTCGGATTTTTTCAGACGGATTTTGTCCGACACTGGTGTTGCATACACACGGTCGGACAAAGTTGTCGGAAAATCTGATCATTCGGAACGTGGTGACGTTCGCTGCGTACGACGGGACTACGTAGAGGCTAGTAGCCAATAGCTTTGGTCTTGTAATGTGATCTGAGCATGCGTGGTAGGACTTTGCTGTCGGAAAATTTGAGAGCAGGATCTCAAACTTTTTCCGTCGGAAATTCCGACGGAAAAAGTCCGATGGAGCCCACACACGGTCGGAATTATACGACAACATGGTCCGATAGGACATTTTCCGTCGGAAAATCTGACCGTGTGTACGGGGCATAAGGGGACAGGACAACTTCACCGCATCAATGGGACGATGGAGGGGGCCATGTACCGTCAAATCTTGGGTGAGAACCTCTTTCCCTCAGCGGGGGCATTGGAAATGGATCATGGATGGGTATTCCAGCATGACGATGACCCAAAACACACGGCCAAGGCAACAAAGGAGTGGCTTAAGAAGAAGCCTGTCTCCAGACCTTAATCCCATAGGAAATATGTGGAGGGAGCTGAAGGTTCGTGTTACCAAATGTCAGCCTCGAAACCTTAATGACTTGGAGAGGATCTGCAAATAGGAGTGGGACAAAATCCCCCTGAGATGTGTGCAAACCTGGTGGCCACCTACAAGAAATGTCTGACCTATGTGATTACCAACAAGGGTTTTGCCACCAAGTACTAAGTCGTGTTTTCCCCCTCCAGTTGTTGGGGAACTACAAGTCCCATCATGTCACTGCCTGTGGGAGTCATACTTGTAACATTCAGCCTTGCAATGCCTCATGGGATCTGTAATTCTGCAACCGCTGAAGGGACGCCAGTTTGACACCTGTGGATTAGCACATCGGTTTTTATTACTGTCTGTGTCCCTGTTAGGGATAGTCACCCTTTTTATTGGTTCTGTTTACTCTATCAGTGAGTGAAAGTAAAATCCCAAATTGTGGGTTGTCACCAGAAAAGGAATAGGGGGGGAAATCTTCCAATGGGGACACAAATTCTGGTGACAACAGACTTAGTCAGTCAATCACATAGGACTACTTAGGACTACCTAAATTCCAGATTGCACACCTACAAATCGCTCAAAACACGGCAGCAAGACTAGTCACAGGAAAAAAACCATGGGAATCCATCTCCCCATCCCTGAGGACCCTCCATTGGCTAACCATAAAGGATCGTATCACATTCAAGACCCTCTGCCTGACCCACAAATGCACACAAGGAGACGCTCCTAAATACTTATGCGAAAAAATACAACACTACACTCCCAATCGCAACCTCTGATCTAACAACCAAAACCTCCTCCTCATCCCCAAGTCCCGGTACAAATCAAGGGGAGAACGAAGATTTGCAATCCAAGGACCGCGGCTATGGAACGCTCTACCTACAAACATCCGCTTGGAAAAAGACCATCGGGCCTTCAGGAAAAAACTCAAGACCCACCTCTTCTAAGAAGGAATCAACGCAGATCGGATCAAGCGCCTCGAGGCGATTCAGTTCGCAGTTTGCATCGCTATACAAATCATTCATTCATTCATTCATTCAGACTTCAGAGGGATTTTCTTACACTTCCTGTATAGGCTATGAGAAAAGGAGTGAAGGAATATCTCCCCAATGGGACACAGATAGCAAAACAAAATGTCAGGGGGGTCATAACCTCCATTACGCTATCCAAACTGAGAAATCAATTGCCTTCAGTTCTACTTTAAATTCATCATATACAGTGCCTTGAAAACTTATTCATACCTCTTGAAATTTTCCACATTTTGTCATGTTACAACCAAAAACGTAAATGTATTTTATTGGGAATTTATGTGATAGACCAACACAAAGTGGCACATAATTGTGAAGTGGAAGGAAAATGATAAATGGTTTTCAATTTTTTTTTACAAATAAATATTTTAAAAGTGTGGGGGGGGCATTTGTATTCAGCCCCCTTTACTCTGATACCCCTAACTAACATCTAGTGGAACCAATTCCCTTCAGAAGTCACCTAATTAGTAAATATAGTCCACATGTGTGTAATTTAATCTCAGTTAAAATACAGCTGTTCTGTGAAGCCCTCGTAGGTTTGTTAGAGAACCTTAGTGAACAAACAGCATCATGAAGGCCAAGGAACACACCAGACAGGTCAGGGATAAAGTTGTGGAGAAGTATAAAGCAGGGTTAGGTTATAAAAAAAAATTATCCCAAGCTTTGAACATCTCACGGAGCTCTGTTCAATCCATCATCCGAAAATGGAAAGAGTGCAGGCCCAAGTGTGCACTGAAGGTCACCATCACAAGCAAGGGCAAGGCGACAAATAATCCATATTCTTCTAATTTCAAAGTATTTTATTATGTTTGACAAAGTGTATACAATGAAAAATGACAGGATATAAAACCAGAACATACTGAACTATAGCAAAAAACTGGCATCATATGTAAAACGTCAAAGAAATGTGGCAAAAGTTGAGGAGATACGTGGTGGGACCCGCAGGTCCAACGTAGGGGATATGGGAGGGGAAGGCCTGCTTGGCAGTGTAGCGAACAGTGACCCCCCACCATCAGGCACCCCAAATGGGAGCTAACTGTGCCCGGTAGGGGGGATCCCCGCCGCCCCACCACCCCGCCTTATTGTCGATTATCAACAAATAGGGCCTTCTCCTCTGGTTTGCCAGTAAATAAGGAGGCTTCCTAAAGTAGGGGCCAGACATTGTCCCAGTAAACTTCAACAAGGAAGGAGAGCATGAAGCGGGAAGCGGAAGAAGAGAGAACAAGAGGGGGGAAAAACAGAAAGGATAAAGAGAAGTTGGAGGGGAGGTAGATAAGGATATTCGGAACATCAATTTCAGGATACAGGTGATTCAAGGAGGTATTGAGTTAGTGAGCCGCCATGGCGCACCAATATAAATGGCCCAGGGTTCCCATGTGGATTCAAAAGTACTAACTGTGTCTGAGATAATGTTGGATAGCGTCTCTTGTGACATTATCCAAGAGACTTTCCTGATTACTGCTGGGAAGGAGACCCTGGGGTTTTTCCAGGCTTTAGCAACCGTAAGTTTGGCACCTAAAAGTATAAACCTGATAAGTCTACTGGAGGCCTTGGATAAGTTTGGGACGTGAGCTTTGAGGAGGGCCACCAAAGGAGATCTGGGGATCTGGCGTCCCGCAAGCTTATCAATCAAGTTAAATACTTTTCTCCAGAACGATCGTATTTTGGGGCACTCCCACCAAACGTGAGACATGGTGCCCACGAGAGTACACCCTCTAAAGCACATGGGGTTTGCTGTCGGAAAAATTGAGGCGAGACGCGAGGGGGTATAGTCTGGAGATGATTTTCAGGCTTGCTTCTATTAGCGTAGTGTTTAGGATACCTTTGAAAGAGTCAAAGCTTGCTTTCTGCCAGACCCCCAGATCCCATTTGAACTGGAAGTCTGACTCCCAGCGTTGCATGTAAGGGGACTTAGTGGTCGGCAAGGTGAGTAATAATCCATATTCTTATCTCCCACAACAGGGTCTGCAAAATCAAAGAGGTGAGTAACTGGGAAGACCACACAATATTGGGATGTGACATTATCAATAACCCAAGGACAGATATGGGAGCAGACACACCCCTCCCGCCTCCTGCTCCAGACTAGTCAGAGAAATGTTGTGAAAATGGATTACTCTACAGTCACCATGTCCGGAGACATTATTAATAAATCTGGAAAGAAATTGGGGACACATTCGGAGTTGAGATGGAGAACATCTTTCCCTTAAAATTGGGGACAGTCCCCAGAAACAAGGGATGTCTGGTCAACCGGCATTAGATGCCAGCGATTGTTCATCCCACCTGCCTCCTCCCATAACTGAGACATTAGTTGTGGGCCAACAAGCCCTTTGATCCTTGAAAAAAACTGGAAAAGCCACATTTGCTAGATTAAATCGACCAAGATCTTAGCTGTCTGCACACTTCTCTGTTACATCAAGGCTTTAAATGGAAAGTGATGTATTTTATTCTGTAATCCCAGGGCAAATATAAAGGAGACAGGATTTCTGCTTTACATGTAAAAAGTCTGACGGAGTCTCAAAGCCTCAGAGTGCACTTAGGGGATTTCGGAAATTGTTGCTTGGCTGTGAGTTAACACCAGAAGCTGCCATTTTGCAAATGGAGTGGCGGGGAAGCCGTATGGCCTCATTCATAATTTCACAACCACTGCAAATATCAGCTGATGAATATTTATGTTATACCTGGCAAAAGCCAGAAAGGAAAACAGGAAAACAATCCAAAGTTAGGAAAAAGGTCATCTAAACTCTGTGGGATTTTCTTTTCCAGCTCTTTCCATGCTTGGCCAGGAGCTACTGAATGAAATCATTATATGTACGCACCCCGAATGACTGAGAAGAAACGGGTTAAGGTTGTGTTCATAAGAAATTTGCTCAGTGATCAGATCCTGAATGTGGCTCAAGAGGTTCATGACAAACTGATTAAAGCATTTCAGGAATATGGGAAAACATAAGCAGCATTGTAGTGTGTGTAATTCAAAAAAAAATTCAAAAAGATCAAGAGACTTCAATGCAATAAAATGGATTCAGTACATACAGTATATACTATATTAAAGAAATAGAAAATAGGTGTGCACCCCAAAGCTCAAACACACATGCGTGGGTATAATTATAAGATATATATATATATATATATATATATATATATATATACATATATATGTATATATATATATATATATATATATATATATATATATATGTATATATATATATATATATGTATATATATATATATATATATATATATATATATATGTATATATATATATATATATATATATATATATATATATATATATATATATATATATATATATATGCATATATATATATATATATATATATATATATATATATATATATATATATATATATATGTATATATATATATATATATATATATATATATATATATATATATATATATATATATATATATATATATATATATATATATATATATATAATCTTTATATACACACAGGGGTTGATTTACTATAGCGCGAATATGCAAATGTGCAAATGAAATACTCTCAAAATAGCCAAATCGCGATAATTAAAATCGAATTCACTATAGAGCTCGGGAAAAAATACTTCCAAAATCGAATTCACTATAGGTCACAGAGACTGTCCAAATCATTACTCCTGCTAGAAACATGTGAAATGCACATGGAAATAATGTTTAGAGCATGATTTGATAGCCTATGCGTTATATTGTTTAACCACTTGAGGTCCGCGCTATAGCCAAATGACGGCCACAGCGCGGACCTGAATTTCTGGGAGGCCGTCATATGACGGCCTCCCCTTTGCGCGTTCCCCGCATGCCCCCTGCAGGGCGTGCTGTGGTCACCGAGACTCGGGTGATCACCGAACCGAGTAAGGAGCCGATTCTGGCCCCTTACCACGTTATCAGCTGTCAGCCAATGATAGCTGATCACGTGTGTAAACAAAAGCTCGGTAATCGGCTTTTTTTTTCTCCTCACACTGACAGCGTGAAGAGAAAAAAAAAGCTGATCACCGACTTATGCTCAAGGGACATCGGTCCCGAAGAGGAAGGAGGCACATCTGCCTCCTCTGTGCCTGCAAGTGCCACCTCCCATTGCCCACAGTGCCCACCACTGCCCCCTATCAATGCCCATGAGTGCCACCGATCAATGCGCACAAGTGCCACCTATCAATGCCCACAAGTGCCACCTATCAATGCCCACCAGTGGTGCCAATCAGTGCCTCATCAGTGCCACCTAGCAGTGCTGCCTTTCAGTTTAACATATCAGTGCCCATCACTGCCACC
Organism: Lithobates sylvaticus; assembly: GCA_028564925.1. NCBI lineage: Eukaryota > Metazoa > Chordata > Amphibia > Anura > Ranidae > Lithobates > Lithobates sylvaticus. The sequence goes on from CM053028.1 coordinate 18,729,411, forward strand.
CATCAGTGCCCATCACTGCCACCAATCAGTGCCACCTATTAGTGCCACTTCTCAGTGCCCACCAATGCCACCTATCAATGCCCATCAGAGCCACCTCTCAGTGCCGCCTATGGGTGCCCATCAGTGCAGCCCATCGGTGCCCATCAGTGCAGCCCATCTGTGCCCATCAGAGCAGCCTATCAGTGCCCATCAGTGCAGCCTCATCAGCGTACATCAATGAAGGAGAAAAATTACCTGTTTGCAAAATTTTATAACAAAATATAAAAAAATATAAAATTTTATTTTTATTTTTTTAATTTTGGCTTTTTAAATTTTAACAAAAAATAAAAACCGCAGAGGTGATCAAATACCACCAAAAGAAAGCTCTATTTGTGGGAAAAAAATTATAAAAATGTAATTTGGGTACAGCAGGGGTCTCAAACTGGTGGCCCTCCAGCTGAAACTACAAGTCCCATCATGCCTCTGCCTGTGGGAGTCATGCTTGTAATGGTCAGCCTTGCAATGCCTCATGGGATTTGTAGTTTTGCAACAGCTGGAGGGCCGCTAGTTTGAGACCCCTGGGGTACAGTGTTGTATGACCGTGCAATTGTCATTCAAAATGCATCAGCGCTGAAAATTGGTCTGGACAGGAGGGGGGTTTAAATGGCCAGTAAGCAAGTGGTTAAAGATAATCTGCATTTAAACTGCTGAAAAAATTGATGTATAAACTGAAATATCATTGAGAGTCTGAGAAAAGTTAAATTCCCTTTCTTTCCAGGGCCATCTTTAATATTGATTGGACCCTGGGCAAACATTTTCATGGGCCCCCCTTCATGCAATTTCCTGCTCCGAGACATACAATAAATAGACTAGACTCAAAATCAGTTTACTGCAGCAGATCAGGCAACAATTGCGATTGGTTGCCAGAGGTAACAGCATATTATTACCACTCACTGATTAGTATCTAGAAGTTACAGCACATCATTACCGCTCACTGGTTGCTTGAGGTTGCAACTCATCATTACTGCTCACTGATTGGTAGCTAGAGGTTGTAGCTTATCATTACCGCTTACTGATTTGTTGCTAGATGTTACGGCACATCAATAGCACCCATTGATTGGTTGTTAGAGGATATTGCACATTACTGCTCACTAATTGGTTGCTATTGGGTACTGTTCATCATTACCACTTACTTATTGGTTGCTAGAGGTAAGAGGCACTAATATGCAACACTGATGGGCACTTATAGGCGGCACTGGTGAGCACTGATGGGTGGCACTGATGGACAAAGGTGGGCAATGATAGGCATTGCTGCTGGGCTATGACTGGCATTACTGATGGGCACTGATTGGCATCACATGCGGGTACAGGTGGGAACTGATTGGCATTACTGGCAGGCACTGATGGGCATCAATGGTGGGGCACTGATGGGCATCAATGGTGGGATTAATGGTGGGCATCGCTGATGGGTCTGCACTGATAATCAATGCACTGATTGCCAGCGCAGACCTTCCCTGTCAGGAGAGCAGCTGATCGTGTCTCCTCTATCCATGCCTTGTCAACGTGTATGATCACGTGGTAAAGAGCCTATGTCATTGGAAAAAATACACTTTTATGAATAAAAAAAAAAAGTTAGCCCCGATTTTTTTGTATAATGTGAAAGATGATGTTACGCTAAGTAAATTAATACCTAACATGTTATGCTTTGAAATTGCGGACACACGTGGAATGGCGACAGACTACGGTTAAAAATCTCCATAGGTGACGCTTAAAAAAAATGTAACGGTTACCAACTTAGAGTTACAGAGGAGGTCTTTTCCTATAATTATTGCTCTCACTCTGACGATGGCGGCAATACCTCACATGTGTGATTTGAACATCGTTTACATTTGCGGGCGTGACTTACATATGCGTTTTCATTGCTTCGCAAGCTCGAGGGGTACTTTAGAAAAAATAAATACATTTCTTATTTATATTATTTTTTGTTTTTAACATTGTCCCTTTAAAAAAAAAAAATCTGATCACTTTTATTGCTGTCACAAGGGATGTAAACATCACGTGTGACAGTAATAGGTGGAGACAGGTAGACTTTATGGAGTCTAAAAGACCCCAAATCCCTCCTTTGCACTTAAAAGTATTTAGATCTCCAAAATTAGTGTTTCTGAATGCTGTCAGTTTTTTTAAATCAACGCCATTGTCGGCCGAGTAAACCAGAAGTGAGGTTGTGACGTCGCTTCCGGGATTTTACATCAGAGACCCGATCAAAGCCAAATCCAGCTTTTCGTGCGGGTCTCAGCCTAGGTGGCGGATGTGCCGAATGGTGACTCTGGTCTCCCGGCGGGACAGGAGGCCCGGGAAGAGCGGCGGGAGGGGGGGACTCCTTTAGGATAACAGCCGTGCTTTTAGCCACATCGGTTATCAGTAAAAAGCCTAACGCTGGCTCTAAAAAACAGCTGCAGACATTACCCCAGTATAACCCCTTCAAGCCATATATTTGCGTACGGTCGGCGTGAAGGGAGTATTGTATGATCAGAAAAGTTGTAGTCTCAGATTCACCAGCAGATGGTGCTGCTGATAAATGATGAGATAGCAGCTTCAGGTCATTGACAGCCAGGGAGATGCAAGTGGCAGATATTCTTCGGTACAGGAAATGCATAGCATTTTTTTTTACTTTTTATTTCTGTATTTATTTTGATTAAAATTAAAAAATACAAATTTAAATATGATTTTTCTTTTATTTATTTTTTTATTTGGGGACATTTTTGCTTATGCACATCATTTATGTTTAGATTCAGCTAACATATAGCTGATGTATTTCTTGTTTTCTAGTTTCTCCCGTACACCCCGTAGGGAAAGATACATTTTCTGAGGTTCAGTTCACTGGGATTCATCAAATCTTGTTTGATTTCTGTGAAACCTGAAATTAGCACAAGTCTATTAAAGTCTAGGGCAGCCTCTTTCAACCATGGTGCCCAGGCACCCTGGGGCGCCTTGAGGTTTCTTTAGCCACTTAAGCCCCGGACCAATTTGCAGCCAAAGGACCAGGCCCCTTTTTGCGATTCGGCACTGCGTCGCTTTAACTGACAATTGCGCGGTCCTGTGACGTGGCTCCCAAACAAAATTGGCGTCCTTGTTTTCCCACAAATAGAGCTTTCTTTTGGTGGTATTTGATCACCTCTGCGGTTTTTATTTTTTGCGCTATAAACAAAAATAGAGCGACAATTTTGAAAAAAATTCAATATTTTTTACTTTTTGCTATAATAAATATCCCCAAAAAATATATAAAAAAACATTTTTTTTCCTCAGTTTAGGCCGATACGTATTCTTCTACATATTTTTGGTAAAAAAAAATATTGCAATTAGCGATTGATTGGTTTACATAAAAGTTATAGCGTTTACAAAATAGGGGATAGTTTTATAGCATTTTTATTAATATTTTTTTTTTTTACTAGTAATGGCGGCGATCAGCGTTTTTTTTTTTATTGTGACTGCAACATTATGGCGGACACATCGGACATTTTTGACACATTTTTGGGACCATTGTCATTTATACAGCAATCAGAGCTATTTAAATGCACTGATTCCTGTGTAAATGACACTGGCGGTGAAGGAGTTAACCACTAGGGGGCGGGGAGGGGTTAAGTGTGTGTGTGTTTTATTTAACTGTAGGGGGGCGTGGCTTGGTGTTTGACGTCACTGATCGTCTTTTCCTATGACGGGAACAGACGATCAGTGACAGGCTCAGTAGGAAGCATGGGGAGAGGTTTGTTTACACAGACCTCTCCTCGTTCTTCAGCTCTGTGACCCGATCGCGGGACACCAGCGGTGATTGGGTCCGCTGGTCCCATGGACACGGAGCTCAGGACCGGGTCATGCCGCGCGCGACCCACAGCTGGGCTCTTAAAGAGACACGTACAGGTATGTGCTTGTGCCCAGCCGTGCCATTCTGCCGACGTTTATCGGCGTGAGGCGGTCCTTAAGCCGTTAAAGGTGCCTTGGTAAAATGCTTAAAAATACCAAAAATTGCATACAAGATAGTGTATGAATGAAGCCTACCTTTTGAGTTACACTAAGCCACAGTTTTCATTGTGCACCATTACATCCTTCTAGCTGCCGGCGTCCTAACAACCAATGGCATCATCATGTGATAAGGAGGATGTCAGTCACCTGTATATCAAAATGCTGACCTGTCTTTGAACCCGATGACCATATGGGAAGTGCACAAATGTGTGGTACGGGGCGAGTTGATACAGATAGGGACTTTGAAGAAGCGGGAAAGGTCTAGTCAGATTGATTCGTTAATATCCCAGGTGCGCTCTCTCTCGAGCTACTACACAAACATACACTGGCGGAAGCTCATGCCAAGGCCCTACTGAAGGAAAGAGAGGAGCTGAAAGATCTGCTCTATCAAAAGACTGCTCAAAGCTTGGCTTGGGAGAGACGCTCCCTATTTGAATTCTCAAACAAACCGGGGTCAATGCTTGCGAGGAGCTCTTCGTGGCCCGAGGAAGCGCACCTTCATTCCATAGATTACAACTAGGCAGGGGACCAAGGTAAATACCTCTAAGGATATAGCAGGGGAATTTTGTTACTTTTACCAGAAATTTTATAATTTACACCCGAGGAGTCTCATGAGACCACAACAGCCAGGACAGGGTTGGCTAGTTAATACATCAGAGCCTCAGGCATGCCCACATTACCGGATTAAATCCGAGACTCCTTAGAGTCTCAGATTACAGATCAGGTATTCCATGCAGCCTTAGCGCAAAGAAAACCACGGAAGGCGCCGGGCCTGATGGCTTCGCTCTGACTTATTACCATACCTTCTCGACCTCTGACGTCACATTTCTTGACAGCTTACAATGCCCTGAAAGGTGAGGGTTCCATGCCGGCGGACTCACTGAGGGCTTATATATCTCTTATACCCAAAGAAGGGAAGGACCTGTCCCAGTGTGGAAATTATCAGGTATTATATAATAATATAATATATTATACAGGTATCTGCACCCCCCCCTCCCCCCCTGAAAGGTGCCAATTGTGGCACCGGAGGGGGGGAGGAATCCGATAAGCGGAAGTTCCACTTTAGGGTGGAACTCCGCTTTAAACCCCCTTCCTAACCAGACATATTTTCAGCTTTCGGTGCTCTCACACTTTGAAGTACAATTACTCAGTCATGCAACACACTGTACCCATATGAAATGTTTTGTCCTTTTTTTCACACAAATAGAGCTTTCTTTTTGTGGTATTTAATCACTGCTGGGTTTTTTTTATTTTTTGCACTATAAATCAAAAAAGACAGAAAATTTGGTAAAAACATAAACAAAAATTCTTTGTTTCTGTTAAAATTTATTGGCGAGTATTGGCAGTATTGCACAGTATTGGCAGAGTATTGCACAGTCAAGCCCACAGCACTGCTGCCATCTTTCCCCCTCTCCTCTCTCACTGTACCGATCGGTACAGAGAGGGGAGGGAGGAACCGGTGTCATGATATGACGCTGGTTTGTTTACAAGTGATCGCTCCATCATTTGACGGAGCGATCACGTGGTAAATGACCGATATCAGTGGCAGTTTACCGTGATCTGTGATGTGCTGGGTCCTCTAGACCTGGCGGTCACGGATGTTTCCGGCCACGCGGGAGCAAGATTCTGTGAGGACGTCCCACGGACGTCCACCCAGAATAAGCCGACCGCGCTGTAGCCGTATTTGGCCCGGTCGGCATGTGGTTAAAAACCAGTACCAGGGTGATGCCTACAGCTGCCACTCAAAGTCCAGTGATGTACTGGTACGTTGCTAGTCTGCATGTGGTTATTCTGTTTTTGTGCACCAAAATTCATGTTCCTGAAATTATAGATATGATAAACTATTGTGCAAATATCTTATGCCAAACAAATTTGCAACTGTCGCCATTTTACTGGGCCTCTGCTGTCATAAAATGGATAATTGTTTGGGGTTTTAAGTCATTTTCCTTCAAAAAAAAACAACGCAGATGTGTGGAAAATGACAAAATTGCTCCTGATGCCAAGTTGTTAATACTTACATGATTTCTTTTCTATTTCAGATTCATATCTGCGGAGATCCTGTGCGGTCTTCAACATCTCCACTCCATGGGCATCATACATAGAGACATAAAACTAGACAACATCCTTCTGGACAAGGTCGGATATATAAAAATTGCCGACTTTGGAATGGCGGGAATAGATGTCTATGAAACTATGACTGACCGATTCGCGGGAACAGACGACAGAGGTAACGAGTGGGATGAACATTACGAGTGGGATGAAGATTATTTCAAGTTTGGTGTTACAATGTATGAGATGGCGACGGGCAAACATCCATTTATCGTATACTGTAATGTGAAGAAGGAATTTATAAAAAAACGCCATCCGTATTATTCACCAAAAATGAACTCGGACCTCAAGGACCTTTTGGAGACGGTAAGTTTTACCCGTTCTATTAGCTAGGCAAGGAGAGGAGGGGGTAAGGGAGTTAAAGGATAAGTTTACTTTTATAAATAAATACACATATTATTGCAGGTAAAAAAAAAAAAAAAGTGCATATAAAAAAAAAACCTGGACCCTAATTTTTGAAGTTCGGGGGACCTATGGCTGCAAATGGGCACAGTGAGGCTGCAAATGGGCACTGTTTTCCACTTAAAGTAGCTGTGCATTTCCTACCCTAGGCTTATACTCGAGTCAAGTTTTCCCATTTTTTTGTGGTAAAATTAGGTGCCTTTGCTTATATTCGGGTCGGCTTATATTTGAGTATATACGGTATTGTAATATTTTTTTTTTGTCATGCAGCCTGTGGGCTGAACGAAAAAAAGAGATTGATCAGTGGGTATGCCACTTCTAATGATGGGCATACATGCACCATTTTGTTTTTAATTGTGGTGAAATCACCTCCAACAGCGCTGGAGTCACGGCTTTATATATCGTGGGAGCAAACGCTGTTGCTGTCAAGATAAATAAATCTGCGCTGCAGCTGAATGGCGTACCTGCTAAGCAAATGATGGTTAACAATAAAAAAAAGTAACATTACAGTATAACAGTAAGACATACCATACCTGCAAAGCAAATAAAAAAAAAAACATAGTAAAAAATGAAAATTTTTTTAACGCAACCTGTGCATAAAATATATATATATGCCGAAGCATGGGGGCATCCTCCTGCAAAAGGTAGGAGCAAATCACTCCTCTGCCCCTGCTGCCCCCATGCCTCGGCATATATGCTCTTTTTTTTTTTAACTGTGGTGGTGAAATCACCTCCGACAGCACTGGAGTCACTGCTTTATGTATCGTGGGAGCAAATGCTGGTATCGTGGCTCCGGCGATGTGATTGGCCGGAGCCGCGATACCCGGAAGGAAGATGGGCGCTTCGTATATACTCCAGGCTTTGCCAATCCGGGTCCCCTTGGTATTTTTCAAACAGCTTCAGGTAATAATCAGACTTTATTTGGGCCCATAAGTCACCTAGGATTAAAATGCAATTATTATCTTTACCTAAGGAGAAAGGAGGCATAGGTCTCCCCGACTTCTTCAAGTACTACAGGGCGGTCTACCTTTCAAGGGTCGTGGATTGGCATTGCAATGGGGACTCCAAACAGTGGGTGGGGATGGAGATTCAGGATGCTTCCATTTCGCTATTGACGTCACCATGGCTCACTTCTCCACCTCCAGAAGACATGAGAAACCATCCCCTGATTGGCGCTACTCTTGCAGTCTTGCAGTCTCTTACTCTTATTACTGGGACACTTGCCGAAGCCTAACTGGGAATTTACGTTATGACTTTGACGTTAAATACTGGGGTTTTGGCTGTAGCTAGATGCCATAATCCCAGTATTTTCTTTTCACTTAGGTGGCAGGCTTTCAAAAAATTCATAGGTGTGAACCTGGCCTTACTGGTTGAGTCCATGATGGTAGTATCCATGATTGGCTATAGGGCAGACTGCAGGTCCCAGTAATCTCCCTATGCTGTACAAGACTCCTGAAGCCTCTTGTTCATTAGCAGGCCCTCCGGTTTTGGCATACTTCAGCAGGCTAGCAAGATGGACTCCGGCAATGATGACCACGAACAGCAAGCTGTGACAGCTCCAGGGTCCAGACCATTTTCCCGATTTATAATACACAAAACCAGTGGGTCGAACCCAAAAAAGCCTGCCAAAGAAGACCAGAGAAACGTAATTTACTCTAAGCTACCCGGTTGGGGTGGCCTCTAGCTGGCTGAACTAGGCAACCTTCCTATGAGCACCTCAATATGATTAATTTCATGTTGAATAAAGAGCTTAGGGAGTTTTGGCTTTGATAACTGCATTTTTTTTTTATCAAGTGTTAACAGGCCTAAATTGGCCCACCATCTTCTCTTGATATGTCAATAGGAGCTGATTGTCTCTTCCTGGTTCTTGTAGCCTGACCCCACTGATGTGTTGCCAGCCCCCACTGATGTATCCCTGCCTTTGAAGCCTCTTGAGATATGTGATGGGGATACCCCAGCAGGCTGCAGGACACATCATTCTCACCTAGGGGGAGAATGGACACAGTGGGTAGGCAGGAGCTTTTTTATATTTTGGGATGAAGAAGCGATGTTGCAAGAGGAAATGTTCATTATGGGAATTAAAGGTCCACTTTAAGAGTGGGTTGGCATTACACAAGTTGACAGTGTTGAGTCACATCAGCACATTTTTATTACCAACCGGTTCATAGTGAGTCAAAGTTGTGAGTCAAATTCCGATATTACAAGTGGCAAAAAGCCAAGCTATAAAAATAACTCTCAAAAATACTTTGTTAAAATATTCTTAAGTGGTTTTATTAGAACAATATTCAATGAAATTAGATAACATTGTGGTTATAACAAGTGCAGAGTAAAACACAGATACCTTCAATAAATGTTCTACAAATGTATGCACCCACTGCAAACAATAGGCTTCCTAAACCACTGGTTTATGACCACTGCAACTGTACTGCTTGCAAAAACAGGGGTGAACAGCGGCGCTAGATATGGTGATAACATAAAATTATATAGCAACTGGAATATAAGTATACATAAAATGTGTGTGTGAATAAGCACACATAATATTAAAACATTTGTTTAAAATATAATGTCCATAAATGATCCAAGATCTTGTATGATTAGCACCTGGAAGCAGCTCCCTTAGCGTGAAGCGATGGGCTCTGTGTAGAAATGGGAACAGAGGGGCGACAGACTGAGTGCAGTATAAATCATATATTTAATAAAAGCAAGTAGTAACTCACAGGTTAAATTAGATAAGTTCAGTATGTGGTGAGAATCGCCAGTCCTGGAGTCTCATAGATGTCTTCCCTTTGCAGCCTGGGGCACTGGTGTGATCTTACAGGGATCCAGAGAATGCTGGGAACCAGGAGGCAGGAAACAAAAAGCAGCTGGTTGTGCCTTCACAGGAACAGGAAATGTGATTATTCACAGTGACACGGAATGGTAATGCATTTCAAAGCTACAGCTTCTTCATCAGACCATGATTGGCTGGCAAACCTGGCAGTCTTAAATACAGAGGAAATAGAAACAGAGAGATCTGATGGGCTGGCCAGCCCGTCAATCAGTAAACAGATTTAAAGAGGCAGACGGAAACCGAAATTAATTTAAATATGAGTAAAAAGTTTGCTGATTAATAGTGGATGATGATAATTTTATGACGTTTGAAGAAATCAATCAAATAATGAATTGATTAAATACATAAATATAAATGTATAAATATACCACAGATTTAAAATGAATACATTTTTATGAATAAATTAACTGAAAAATGAATTAAGAAAATTATTATTAAGTTATTAGCAATTGGTAATGTTGTGCTTTTTTAAGGACAGTTTCCCGCACATTTTTATTAAGTACTTTTTTAACGAAGATATTTTTAAGATACAAAATCAATCTATATGACACAGTCTATATATGCGAAACTTGTTCACGGAGACGAGTGATCATACTTAATAGTCACATTTATTGGTTGACAGAAAACAAATATTTACATGAAATTAAAATACAGATTGCATTATTTGAACATTTTGACAATTAATGGAAATACCCTCAAAATGGGCGTAGCACCTTGGACACAATATCACCATGATAACTTCTTCAGTAGAATCAATAACCTGATACTTGACAATTTAACAGAATGTCTGTATTTCACACACCCAGCCGTTACTATGCTGCAGGTAAGTAACGTTGAACAATGTGAAATAAATTAGACGTTTGTTTTGTCAATAAAATTTGGCCAATATGCAAAAATAATATATAATGAAAAAATTGAATATTAGAGAAAAATGTCTAAAAGGCGGTTATTGATTCTGGAGAATGATTATCAATACTAGAATATTCAATACATCAAAAATTAAGAGAACATACCAGATAAAATCAACATGTTATATTTACCCATTCCAAAATGGCTATTAGTCTGGATTTAAGATAGCTACCGGGTTCAGGAATCTCCTTGGAGGTTAAAGTATATTTCCAGGCATGGCTGTCAGTCTATCTGGGAAGATGTTTCTCCCATTGTCCCTTCCCCCAGGGTGAGGGTGAGCCTCCTCTCAGCTGTGTTTTCCTCCTCTCCACTATCTCTCTTGTTTCTTAAATACCCTCTCACACAATAAGATTCTAAAACTTGTAATATGTTCAGCCCAAAAGGTATGTGTCTCTTTCCTATTGGCAGGCAGACTTAATCACCTTTCCTAGTAGCCTAAATGTTTTTAATGTAATTGCACCTTCAACCACCAGGTGTCCCACATGTGTTTCGATGCTGCTTTGTAAATTAATATATTTTTTATTTTATATGGTATATTGTACCTTAGTGAAAATATCTATATCTTTAGTGTTTGGGAATTCTACTAACCCCATACTATCAAATACGCTTAGCATGATTATTGATTAATCACTTGCATAAAATGGTGATACATATGCATATCATTGTATATCTGTAAAATTTTAGTCCATTTGAAAAGAACACAAGTTATATATATATATTAATCAACATCACATACAATTTTTTATCTATCTGGATACCTGTATAATTTGGGTATCCAATCAATATTTGTTTATCTAGCATAGTTAAATTCTTATACATTCATAGCATAATCATATATTTGTCTTAATACTAATTTGTTCCTAAAACAATTCTATTAATAATCACCCTTTATTAATTATGTTTTCTTTATAACCGATTTTATAACCTGGAGATGGACTTGTAACCTTGAGATTTTTTATATTCTTCCACAATTTTGGTTCTCAAGTCCTCAGACAGTTCTCGTCTCCTCTTTCTGTTGTCCATGCTTAGTGTGGCACACACAGACACACAATGCAAAGACTAAGTGCCGGTTCACACTGGGGCAACACGACTTACAGCGCGACTTAGCAAGGCAACTTGGAAGCAACTTCAACGTGACTTGGAAGCAACAAGGAAGCAACTTCAACGTGACTTTGAGTTATTTACAACACAACTTCAAGTCGTCCCCAGGCCAGGTGACTTTGGCTGTGGCCAATCACAGAATAATCAGCTCTCTGGGAGGGTGGGGTTTGCCTGAGTAAACAAATTTCTTTTCCTGTAAAGTCGCTTCAATATAGATGGAGATCTGACTTGGAGGCAACTTCCATGGAATTCTATGGGTACAAGTCACCTAGAAGTCGCCTTGAAGTAGTACAGGAACCTTTTCTGAAGTCGGAGCGACTTCAGTAGTGTACATTAAGATGGCTCTCATTGATTATAATGTAATTCCTAATGTCAAGCGACTTGGGGCGACTTGAGGTCTGACAAGTCGGATCCCAAGTTGCGGTAGTGTGAACCGAGCCTCAGTGAACTTCTCTCCTTTTTATCTGCTTTCAGGTGTGATTTTTATATTGCCCACACCTGTTACTTGCCCCAGGTGAGTTTAAAGGAGCGTCACATGCTTGAAACAATCTTATTTATCCACAATTTTGAAAGGGTGCCAAGAATTTTGACCACCCCATTTTTGTAATTTTGTGTGACATTATGTCCAATTAGTTTTTTTCCTCCCTTTTTTGTTTTGTTCCAATACACACAAAGGGAATAAACATGTGTATAGCAAAACATGTGTTACTCCAATACTTTTCTGTGAGAAATACTTGATTTTCTGGAAATATTTTGCCAACAATTTCGGCCATGACTGTATATATTTTCAATTTTGCTTTTAGTTATGGCTTTGTGTGATGTTTGTCTTAAGCAGGACCAATCAAGCACTCCAATATCATTCAGCTGTATCATGACTATTTAAGGTATGAGATGGCTAGTGCTTTTGGGTTATGACTAAGCGAAGAAATTTGTGAAACGCGCCAACCATGCTCCCCTCTGTGCGTACCATGATGCTGTTGCTGTAATCATTTTTTATGTTGGATGTTTTTTATACAATAAAGCTCTTTTTCCTCCATTTTTGGAGTGTGGTCATTCGACACACATAAGGCAGCCCGTTGATTGCAATGGGCTGCACCACACATGGCAAAGTAGCTCTGCGTGTTTTTTACTGCATTCGTCACCTGTTTTTTCATGTGGAAAAATGTTTGTTTGCTTCTTTGTTTGGTGTTCCCTTAACAATTAATGACACTGAAAGCACAACTAGGTCAATTTAGGTGTATAAATGTGTCCATACACTATACAATCTGATTGTACAATGTCTGTATGACCTCGTTTAGATGTACCAAAACGATATAATAGGTGGGCACATGATCTATTCAATCCCTCTGTATCCAATCAGGCAGGCCCTTGCACTACATCAGGAGAGTCCTGTGGGCTGCATGTGGCCCCAGTGAATTTAGCATGCACCCTGAGCCCATCTGAAGTAACGCTGGGGAAGACAGGCAAATGAGGCTGTGAAAACTTTGTTGATGGGTGAAGGTGTGCTAATGAGGTCAGCTGGTAAACTTTTTCCTGTGTCTTACTGGCTTGTCTGTCTCTGTCTGTATACCAGGGAGTTTCTGAAGTGATCTGCGAAATATAGCCATGGATGAGGTAAGGCCTTGTGTTCAAAATCAAAGAAAACTTGTATTTTTGTGCAACAGAGGTATATTATTATATTATTATACACGATTTATATAGCGCCAACAGTTTACGCAGCGCTTTACAGTGTATAGGGGGGACAGCACAACTACAGTACATTTCAATACAAAAGATACAGGAGGGCCCTGTTTATAGAGCTTACATTCTAAAGGGACGGGGTGGTGGTACAAAAGGTAATAGCTGCAGAGAATATTTTGATGGGGGTGGCTTGGGGACATATATATATATATATATATATATATATATGGTACATAGGGGAGCTGGATTTTAGAAAAAAAAAAGTGAACTTAGCCTTTAACTCATCCCTACTGGTGAGTTACCTATCAAAAGCAATTGTGTGTTCCCATATCATGTACAGCAGGGGTGCCCAACCAGTGGCCCGGGAGCCAAATGTGGCACACGGAGCCCTCGCATGTGGCCCGCGACCTCCTGCTATGGGATAAAATAGAATAGAGTACTGTTATTAAAAGGTCAGTTTTATTAATAAAATCACTGGGTATATATGGGCATATCTATTCTGCAGTGGTTACTGGGCTGCTTTCAAACTGATCCGCAGGTACAGAGCAGTGCACCTGCGGGTTACCTGCACTGAGCCATAGACTTCTGTTATTACCTGCGAGTTTGGTGAGCTTTCTGAAAGTGCACCAAACCTGCAGAATATAATAGAAGTCTATTGCAAAGTGCAGGAAAGCCAAAGGTACACTGCGCTGCACCAGCAGTGCAGGTAAACTGCAGTGCATCTGTGTGGAAGCAGCCTTGGGCCCCTTTCACACGGTCAGTTTGACCCAATTGGACTCTCCATTTACCTCTAAGGAGTAGCAAATGTAAACCGACTTGTGTCCTACCTCCAATCCAATCCGAAAAAAAAAAAAAGGAGTATTAGTGGGCTGTGTCAGTGTATATACAGAGCAGACCTGCCATCGGCCATTGTGGCCCGCGACCGTTTACCAAGTAGCTTAAGTGGCCCTCGCTCTTCAAAAGGTTGGGCATCCCTGATGTACAGAGAGTATGTGCAGAACCTGATCAGGACTGAATGATGACAGAAGGGCATTCCACATTTGCAGCTGATTGGGATGACTGCACGTACTCTTTGTGCATCATATGGGGGACACACAACTGCTTTTAATAGGTAACTCATCAGTAGGGATGAGCTAAGGTCCTAGCTGAACTCAGTTTGGACCAAAAATATGGGAAACTGTCAAATAACAGTGGGCCGCCATGTGCAGAACATGATTGGGTCTGAATAATGACAGAAGGGCCAATAGGAATTCCACAGTTGCAGCTGATTGAGACGGTGGCCCACTGTCATCTGAGTTTCCTACAGGTTTGGTCCAAACTGCGTTCAGCTAGAACCTAAGCTAATCCCTACTGATGAGTTACCTATGAAGAGCTATTGTGTGTCCTCATATCATGCACAAAGCATATGTGCAGAACCTGATCGGGTCCAAATGATGACAGAAGGGCCAACAGGAATTCCACAGCTAATTGGGATGGCGGCCCACTGTTATTGGACAGTTTCCCATATTTTTGGTCCAAACTGAATTCAGGTAAAACCTTAGCTAATGAGTCACCTATTAAAAGCAATTGTGTGTCCCCATATCATGCACAAAGAATACATGTAGAACGCGATCGGGTCTGAATGATGACAGAAGGGCCAATAGGAATTCCACAGTTGCAGCTGATTGGGACGGTGGCCCACTGTCATCTGAGTTTCCTACCGGTTGCGTTCAGCTAGAACCTTAGCTCATCCCTACTGATGAGTTACCAAGAAGAACTATTGTGTGTCCTCATATCATGCACAAAGCATATGTGCAGAACCTGATCGGGTCCAAATGATGACAGAAGGGCCAACAGGCAGGACCGGGACAAGGGGTGGGCAGGAGGGGTGGCTGCCCCTGGCGCAATGGTATATTGCAGGGATGGGGGCACCCTGAGCCTAACCCTAAGGGAAAGGGGGGCGCAGTTTGGCATCTTTGCCCTGGGCACTGGATGACCTTGTCCCAGCACTGCCAACAGGAATTCCACAGCTGATTGGGATGGCGGCTCACTGTTATTGGACAGTTTCCCATATTTTTGGTTCAAACTGAATTCAGGTAAAACCTTAGCTAATGAGTCACCTATTAAACGCAATTGTGTGTCCCCATATCATGCACAAAGAATACTCGTAGAACGCGATCGGGTCTGAATGATGACAGAAGGGCCAATAGGAATTCCACAGTTTCAACTGATTGGGATGGCGGCCCACTGTTATTTGACAGTTTCCCATCTTTTTGGTCCAAACTGAGTTCAGCCAGAACCTTAGCTCATCTCTACTGGTGTGTCACCTATAAAAAGCAATTGTGTGTCCCCATATCCTGCACAGAGAGTCCATGCTCATGCAAGACCTGGCCAGGTCTGAATGATGGCAGAACAACCAATAGGAGGTCCCTAAAGTAATGTATGCAAAAAAAAAAATGACATTGTCTCTA
Source organism: Lithobates sylvaticus (assembly GCA_028564925.1). Taxonomy (NCBI): domain Eukaryota; kingdom Metazoa; phylum Chordata; class Amphibia; order Anura; family Ranidae; genus Lithobates; species Lithobates sylvaticus. The sequence goes on from CM053028.1 coordinate 18,744,891, forward strand.
ATAGACCTTGGCGTAATGAAAGGCCAGCTACAGAATGTTTTATGGAAAATTTAATGGTTTATTTAATTTGCAACTCTTCCTGCCTGGTCAAATCTAATTAACTTAGTGTGTCAACTGTGGTTTGTTCATGAATTTTCCATCATTACTGTAGCTCTTTAGTCACTTCCCTGCCTCATTCAATCATTCCCCTCCCCAGGCGCCTCACCTTCCGCGCACTTCAAAGCAAATGACCACACACAAACAGAGTGAGCACATTCAGTTCCCAGGGATGCTGTCATATTTTTTAAGTTTAATGTTCAAATTTTAAAGCCGATGACATTTTTTATTTTGGTTAGGCGCTAAAATAAAACGGAATTTTAGACAAAATATTTACTTCGCTGTTTTCAAAGAATAAGCGGACACGTTATAATTCAGTGACATAATCTAACATGCTTAGCAGAAGGTGGCATGGCATGCAAAGCCATCAACCTTGTAAGTAGAATATGTATGGTGAGTTTCCGTCTTTTCCATTGCTTAGATGACAAATAGATATGAATTTACGTAGCCGTATAAACATGTTTCAGTTGGGTTTACTACTATGGTTGGATTATTACTATTACCTATTAGTGCAATCCTGCTAAGTAGCACTGTACATCAAACATTAATATGCATTATATAAGGGGAATATAAATCCAACTGATCAAATTCAAAATACTACAACAACATAAAGAACCATCCAAAACTCTGCCCGAGCTACATCACCAAGCTCATCTCAAAATATCAACCACACCATCCTCTCTGTGGCTCCGAAGACCTCCTGCTCTCTAATTCCCTTGTCCCCCCCTCCCATGCTCAGCTCCAGAACGTCTCTATTGCCTCACCCATCCTCTGAAACTCTCAACCGCAATCTGTCCAGCTATCTCTTCCTCTGTCCACCTTTAGGCGATCCCTCAAAACTCATCTCTAAAGGCACATGTGTCAAACACAAGGCCCACTGGCCAAATGTGGTCCTCCAAGCTATTTTATGTGGCCCTCACACCTCTCCTGCAGCTTCAGCACCCCCCTCATCTCTGCTCCCAACTTGTCTCAGCAGAGAGCAGGACAGAACCCCTCCGCCAGATTCTGCACTCTTTGTGCAGCTGCGGAGAGTCTCATCTCCTCCCCCTCATTTCAGCAGTTGGCAGACTCAAGGCGCAACACAAGGTAAGGGGGGTGCACTGTGATGTAAGGGAGGGTGGGGGACTCTTGATTTCTGATTGTGGGGGGGCTCTTGACATCTGATGTAAGAGGGGGGGGGGGGTGGGTGCTCTGGACATCTAGTCTTACAAATACAGGGCCGTGCAAAAGTATTCACCCCCCTTTGCTTTTTACCTATTTTGTTACATTACAGCCTTTAGTTCAATGTTTTTTTAAACTGAATTATATGTGATGGATCAGAACACAATAGTCTAAGTTGGTGAAGTAAAATTTGAAAAATATATACATAAAACTGTTTTTCAGAAATAAAAAAATGATAATTGGCATGTACGTATGTATTCACAATAATAGAAAAAAGCTGCTCTGTGTAATAAACTATTGATAAACCATACAAATAAAAATTTTTTTAAAAATTTGATGGAAAAAAATGATATTATAACAATAAAGTTCAGTGAAGTCCATATACAGAAAATCCAATAGTGAATAGGTGACTGGTGTAGAATGATAACGTGAAATCCAATAAAAGGTAAGTGACTTGTGTGAAATGATAACACCAACACTGTGATCCACCACCACACGGATATTGTGCTTACCAGAAGGTAAGCTATGAAAAGCCTGTAGGATTATAATATCCTGATGACAAATCAGCAGCGGAAATCCACACCTCAACTCCACACATCCACTGGATAGTGACCAATATCAGGCTGTAATATTAGGATGGATCAACCTGGATATGCTCATAGGGAGGATCAGACTGGACGACTCCCTTCCTCAGCTTAACCACAAAGACTCCCAAGAGGTCCAAAAATCGAATGCCACCAATCAAACAGTTCCAACAGTGTGTAGAGAGCAGGATTCAGCCGAACTGCAGAGAGGGGTAGAATGCGGCCTGGCCATCTTGTGCCCAATCAGGCAGATGTCCAGAGAAGTTGCGAGCCCTATACTTTCTCTGCTCGTCAAGTACCTTTCTCTGTCGCTTGTTCCGTCTCTACCAGGCGGGTAACCTGTCCGTATTCTGGGGTTGTGTATATCTCACATTTTTTAGCTTCTGCTAGGTTATTATTACATTCGTTATCACTATGACCATTTTTGTTTGTTTAGATATTTGAGCGTGGTGTTTGCTTTGTATTTTTCCACGTATGTATTCACCCCCTTTGTTATGAAGCCCATAAACAGCACTGGTGCAGCCAATTACCTTCAGAGGTCACATATTTAGTGAAATGATGTCCTCCTGTCTGCAATCTAAATGTCACATGATCTGTCATTACATATACACACCTTTTTGAAAGGCCCCAGAGGCTGCAACACCTAAGCAAGAGTGTCAAGAAAAGCGTTCAGTACCTTTTTCTGCCAGCAGGAGAATCGGCCATGGTATGTCCAGCAAAAGAGCCGCTCAGCGCGCACGGGAGCGCGCACGCGCGCACGGGAGCGCGCGCGCGCGCGCACGGGAGCGCGCACGCACGCTGTTTGAGTCCGTTTTGGCGCCAGAAGCGCTATTTAAGGAAGTGCTTGTCCATGCTGTCTGGCTGTCCGGTCTACAGCGTTCCCGTGACCCCCAGCTACCAGCTACCTGTGAATTACCTGACTTCTGATACCTGACTACCCGGCTTGTTCCTGATACCCCGTACCTGCTGCCTGTCCTCGATCCCGGCTTGTCCTGACTTCTCTTCTGCTTGCTCCTTGGTACTCTGCTGTCCGCCTGTTAAACGACCCGGCCTGCTTCACGACTACGCCTTGCCTGCTGATTTGGTACCGCACCTGCCTGCCCGTGTTTGACCCGGCCTGTCTGTGACCTGCTTGCCTGTCTGCTACGACTGGGTTCCTGCCTTAGCCCTCTACTGGTCGTCCTACAGTACTCCAGACGTCGGGACCAGCCCTACACCTGTAACCCGCCAGGCACTTGTGCCCCTTTGTGCTTCCGAGCCCCTGTCTATTCTACCAGGGGTTCCCGAGCCGGAGGTATACGAGACGCCGCTCCCTGCATTCGTGGGCTCAACCACCAGGTACGTGACAGTACCGGACAGCCATGTCCGAGCCCACGCAGGGAGCCGCTCCAGTGGATGATCTGTGTCGCCATCTGGCTGGCCTAACCCAGGCAGTAAAGAGTCTTCAGGAAGGCTATACCCGGCTCGAGGAACGTGTTCAGATCCTATCCACAGTTACGTCACCTTCACCTGCGATTCCTGCTGCTCCTTCAGTAGTGATGATGCCACCTGAACCTAAGGTTCCCACTCCTGAGCGGTTTTCTGGGGACCGTAGCAAATTTCGAGCTTTCCACAATGCTTGTGAACTTTTCTTTGCTCTGCAGCCTAGGACTTTTTCGCTTGACGCCACCAAAGTAGGCTTTGTCATTTCCCTGCTATCAGGAGATCCACAAGCTTGGGCCCATCGGCTTTTGGAACAGAAGGATGCCGCCCTTGACAATTTGAACTCTTTCTTTCATGCTATGTCCCAGCTCTACGAGGACCCGCAACTAACAGCCACTGCAGAAACGGCCCTGCATTCTCTACAGCAAGGTCGCAGACCAGCGGAAGATTATGCGTCTGAATTCAGGCGCTGGAGTTCCGATACTAACTGGAATGACTCCGCTCTGCGTTACCAGTTCCGTATGGGCCTCTCTGAATCATTGAAGGACGAATTGGCCAGAGTGGATACACCTGAGACTTTAGACGCACTCATTAATCTGTCCATACAGATTGACAGGCGACTACGACAACGGAGGTCTGAACGTTCCGCCGGTCCCTCCCGACCAATCTGGATGCTTCCCCGTGTACCCAGTCAGCCTCCACCGAATCCCAGAACTCCCGTGGCCTATACCTCTGATGCTCCGGAACCTATGCAGCTAGGATTGCTGCGCCCATCTCTGACACCTGAAGAGCGACAACGCAGGCGATCCAATAATCTGTGCCTCTACTGTGGCGAATCGGGACATTATGTGAGATCCTGTCCTGCTAAACTCCGTAAGTCCTGCACTACCTCTTTTGCTCTTACTCCCACTCTGCCGAATAATACGTCTCATCTGGCTGTCTCCGTTCTTTTTCAGCTTCCCAGAGGGAATATCCGGGTAACCGCTATCATTGACTCTGGAGCCTGCAGCGGTTTCATGGACTCAACTTTCGCCACCCGGCATCATGTTCCTCTTCGACCAAAAGCAAAGGGCCTCTCTATACATCTGGCAGACGGCTCGGCTCTTAAATCTGGACCTGTCACACAAGAGACTGTGCCAATCTCTACCACTATGGCCGGTAACCACCAAGAATTATTATGCCTGAACATCATCCAATCCCCTCTGTTTCCAGTCATTCTAGGCATGCCCTGGTTGAGGGCTCACAACCCATTCATTGATTGGACCACTGGGGAGATCAGCTTTCCCTCCTCCTACTGTCACCAATATTGCCTACCTGAGACGGCCCAAGCACTTTCACCCCTACTCTGCATGGAAGCTGATGAAGAGACCCGTCAAGCCGTGCCTGAAGTCTACCATGAGTTTTTAGACGTCTTCAGCAAGAAGGGCGCGGATACTCTTCCTCCTCACAGGCCTTATGACTGCCCGATTGAAATCCTTCCTGGCGCAGAAGTTCCATTTGGGAGAATCTTCCCCTTAACTGAACTTGAACTTGGCACTTTGAAGGCCTATATTGATGACAATCTGGAGAAGGGGTTCATTCGGCCCTCCACTTCCCCAGCAGGGGCAGGAATTTTCTTCGTAGAGAAAAAAGACCATTCCCTACGCCCCTGCGTAGACTACAGGGAACTTAACAAAGTCACCATCAAAAATCGGTACCCTCTCCCTTTGGTGCCTGAATTATTCCAAAGACTGGGATCTGCAGCAACGTTCACAAAACTGGACCTTCGCGGGGCATACAACCTTATCCGCATCCGGAGTGGTGACGAGTGGAAGACTGCCTTTCGCACCCGATTCGGGCATTTCGAATATTTGGTTATGCCATTCGGACTCTGCAACGCCCCTGCTACGTTCCAGCATTTTGTGAACGATATCTTCAGAGACTACCTTGACCTGTTCGTCATAGTATATTTGGACGACATCCTGATCTTCTCGCCTTCCCTGTCAGAGCATCGCCAACATGTTAAAAAGGTGCTAACCAGACTTCGTCGCCACGGCTTGTATGCGAAACCGGAAAAATGTGTATTCGAGCAACAGAGCATCCAGTTCCTAGGATTGATTATTTCCGTGGAAGGTATCAAAATGGACCCACAGAAGGTCTCTGCCATCCTGGACTGGCCAGCTCCTACCGACAGGAAGGGTGTTCAACGCTTTGTGGGATTCGCAAATTTCTACCGGAAATTCATCAAAGGGTTCTCCACTATCATTTCACCCATCACGAATCTAACCAAGCAGAGCACTAGGTTTTCTTGGTCTCCCGGAGCGCAGGCAGCCTTTGCAACTTTGAAAGATCGATTCACGTCGGCATCAGTTCTGAAGCATCCTGACCCAGCGTTACCGTACATACTTGAGGTTGATGCCTCGGAAATCGCAGTCGGGGCAGTGTTATCTCAGAGACAAGGGCCTAAAGCTCTGTTGCATCCAGTTGCGTTCTTCTCCCGCAAACTATCTGAGGCGGAACGAAATTACGACGTGGGAGACCGAGAACTATTGGCCATCAAAGCGGCCCTTGAAGAATGGCGATATCTGTTGGAAGGAGCGACACATCCGATTCTTGTGTATACGGATCACAAGAATCTCGAATATTTAAAAACCGCTAAGAGACTGAGACCACGCCAGGCCAGGTGGGCACTTTTCTTCACGCGATTTTCTCTCCACATAACTTACAGGCCCGGGTCGAAGAACACCAAACCAGACGCCCTCTCTAGGATGTTTAGTGAACCTGAAACGTCTTCTCCTCCGGACACCATCTTGTCTTCTGGAAGTTTTCTTTTGCTCCAAGAAGATTTGCTGGCTCAGATAAAACAGGCTTCCGCAGGAATTTCTTCCCCACCTGATACCACTCTACAAACTAGAGACGATCTGTTATGGTACGGAGAAAAGATCTTCGTACCTAAGGAGGTGCGAGTGGCTGTTCTGAACTTCTGTCATGACCATGAGTTAGCCGGTCATTTTGGGGTGCACAAGACATCTGAATTGCTCCAACGCATGTTTTGGTGGCCACAGCTAACAAAGGACTGTAGGGATTATGTGGAATCATGCATCGTCTGTATCCAGAACAAAGGCAGCAAATCAAAAGCTTGGGGGCTGTTGAAACCATTACCTGTCCCAGAGAGACCATGGAGAATGATCTCTATGGATTTTATTGTTGAGCTGCCTCCCTCGGAAGATCATTCAACCATCTTCGTAGTGGTGGATAGACTCTCTAAAATGGCTCACTTCCTTCCCATGAAGGGTACTCCTTCTGCGGCCGAAACTGCAAGAATTTTCATTAAGGAAATCGTAAGACTTCATGGCATTCCGGCAAACATAACCTCAGATCGTGGGGTACAATTCACCTCAAAATTCTGGAGGGCATTATGTGGCTCTCTGAAGATCAATCTGTCCTTTTCTTCAGCTTACCATCCTCAAACAAACGGCCAGACAGAAAGGACGAATCAAACATTGGAGCAGTACTTACGTTGCTTTTCATCATTCTCACAAGATGATTGGGTTCCTCTATTACCGCTGGCCGAATTTGCCTATAACAATTCAATTCATTCTGCTACAAAACAGACTCCTTTCTTTGCAAATTATGGTTTTCACCCTTTATTTCTATCAAACAGTATACCGGAATGTCCTGTACCTGCTGCTCAAGAAACGCTGAATTTTTTTAGTGCCAATAATAAACTACTCCAGGAGACAATGACAAGAACTCAGGAATATTACAAGGAGGTCTTTGACAGGAAGAGAAGGGGAGAACTCAATTTAAAACCTGGAGATCAAGTCTGGCTGTCTACATTAAACTTGAAATTGGCATGCCCCTCCAAGAAGCTTGGCCCTAAGTTTGTGGGTCCTTTCCCTGTGGAAAAGAAAATCAATAGTGTAACTTATAAATTAAAACTGCCCGAATCATTCCGGATCCACCCAGTCTTCCATGTAGCTCTGCTCAAACCTACTGTCCCAGATCCTTTTGTTGGCCGAAATGCGGGGCCTCCTGAACCGGTACTCATTGATGGGGAAATGGAATTCGAGGTGGAGTCGATCTTGGATTGTAGGAGAAGAGGCGGGCGTGTGCAGTATCTGGTGAAATGGAAGGGGTACGGCCCGGAAGAAAATTCGTGGGAACCGGAATCCAACATTCATGCAAAGAGGTTGATTCGGGCATTTAATAAAGCACACGCACGTAAGATGGTTCAGTTGGGCATCCGGAGGCTGCCCCTTAGGGGGGGGCAATGTCAAGAAAAGCGTTCAGTACCTTTTTCTGCCAGCAGGAGAATCGGCCATGGTATGTCCAGCAAAAGAGCCGCTCAGCGCGCACGGGAGCGCGCACGCGCGCACGGGAGCGCGCGCGCGCGCACGGGAGCGCGCACGCACGCTGTTTGAGTCCGTTTTGGCGCCAGAAGCGCTATTTAAGGAAGTGCTTGTCCATGCTGTCTGGCTGTCCGGTCTACAGCGTTCCCGTGACCCCCAGCTACCAGCTACCTGTGAATTACCTGACTTCTGATACCTGACTACCCGGCTTGTTCCTGATACCCCGTACCTGCTGCCTGTCCTCGATCCCGGCTTGTCCTGACTTCTCTTCTGCTTGCTCCTTGGTACTCTGCTGTCCGCCTGTTAAACGACCCGGCCTGCTTCACGACTACGCCTTGCCTGCTGATTTGGTACCGCACCTGCCTGCCCGTGTTTGACCCGGCCTGTCTGTGACCTGCTTGCCTGTCTGCTACGACTGGGTTCCTGCCTTAGCCCTCTACTGGTCGTCCTACAGTACTCCAGACGTCGGGACCAGCCCTACACCTGTAACCCGCCAGGCACTTGTGCCCCTTTGTGCTTCCGAGCCCCTGTCTATTCTACCAGGGGTTCCCGAGCCGGAGGTATACGAGACGCCGCTCCCTGCATTCGTGGGCTCAACCACCAGGTACGTGACAAAGAGGCACCACTAACCAAACACTGCCATGAAGACCAAGGAACTCTCCAAACAAGTAAGGGACAATGTTTTTAAGAAGTACAAGTCAGGGTTATGTTATAAACAAATATCCAAATCTTTGATGATCCCTAAGAGCACCATCAAATCTATCATAACCAAATGGAAAGAATATGGCACAACATCAAACCTGCCAAGAGACGGCCGCACACCAAAACTCATGGACCGGGCAAGGAGGACATTAATCAGAGAGGAGCACAGAGACCTAAGGTAACCCTGGAGGAGCTGCAGAGTTCCACAGCAGAGACTGGAGTATCTGTACATAGGACGACAATAAGCCGTACGCTCCATAGAGTTGGGCTTTATTGCAGAGTGGCCAGAAGAAAACCATTACTTTCAGCAAAAAAACAAAATGGCACGTTTTGAGTTTCCGAAAAGGCATGTGGGAGACTCCCAAAATGTATGGAGGAAGGTGCTCTGGTCTGATGAGACTAAAATTTAACTTTTTGGCCATCAAAGAAAACGCTATGTCTGGCGCAAACCCAACATATCCCATCACCCAAAGATCACCATCCCCACAGTGAAACATGGTGATGGCAGCATCATGCTGTGGGGATGTTTTTCAGCAGTCGGGACTGGGAAACTGGTCAGAGTTGAAGGAAAGATGGATGGTGCTAAATACAGGGATATTCTTGAGCAAAACCTGTACCACTCTGTGTGTGATTTGAGGCTAGGATGGAGGTTCACCTTCCAGCAGGACAATCACCCCAAACACACTGCTAAAGCAACACTTGAGTGGTTCAAGGGGAAACATGTGAATGTGCTGGAATGGCCTAGTCAAAGCCCAGACCTCAATCCAATAGAAAATCTGTGGTCAGACTTGAAGATTGCTGTTCACAAGCGCAAACCATCTAACTTGAAGGAGCTGGAGCAGTTTTGCAAGGAGGAATGGGCAAAAATCCCAGTGGTAAGATGTGGCAAGCTCATAGAGACTTATCCAAAGCGACTATAGTATTGACTTTAGTGGGTGAATAGTTATGCACATTGTCTTTTTCTGTTATTTTGTCCTATTTGTTGTTTGCTTGCCCAATTGTGGGCATGTTCTGTAAATTAAATGATGCAAATTCTCAAACAATCCATGTTAATTCCAGGTTGTGAGGCAACAAAACACGAAAAAAGGCCAACCAGCCCATTGAGGGCAACCTGAAATGCTTATGCTGATTGAGTTTGACACCTCTGTCTTAAGGGAAGCCTACCCCACTTCTTCCTTTCTTTCTTCATCAACTCATCCCCACACAGTTATTAACATTTTGTATCAATTGCCCCTTACTTTTAGATTGTAAACTCTCATGAGTAGGGCCCTCCTAACCCTCTTGTCTTTTTTTGAATATTCTTTATTTTGGTTTTCAGAGAAAAAAAAAAACATACAATAAGTAATGAAAAAAGAAAGCACCCAGAAGGGCAACAGACCATAAATCACAAACTTTCAAAGTTTGCATCAGGTTCTCGTTGGTACATGCAAATGTGAACATCATGTAACTCCACCATTTTTTTTACTCAGTAACACTAGGGGTAGTACTTATAAACTAATGCTCCAAACAAGAACTAAACACCCATCTGCAACGGAATGTGACATGGGACAGGAATAAGAGGGATTGTAGGGAGTGGGAGAGGGGGGTATAAGTTAAAGGGCAGGGGAAGAGAAAAACTGGCATAGGGGAATAGGCTATGCCTACCAACCTTTAAAAAAAACAAAAACACTATAACCAGGAAATAAAATAGACGGTAGCAAAGGTGTTCTGGGTGTTTTTAGCAAGCCCGCCTTAGTCTCAGTAGCATTATACAAAGTCAATTCAGTTTTTGGGTCTTCGGCAATAAAAATTGAGACAAATAGGGTCCAGTAGACATGTGCAATTCGTTGAGTTCCAAATGAGTTTTTCAACGAATTTGGACAAAATCGTTAATTTATAAACCTCAGAATTAACGAAAACCCATTTAACAAATTTTTCTGAATATTCATAAATTTGAAAATTCGTAAATTTGAAAATCCGAAAAACCCGAAAATTTGAAAATCTGAAATAATAACTAACTATTAAATTATAGGTATTGGAATTTCCTTTCAAATTTGGCTGTTAGTGAACGTAACGAATGCGAATTTATCCGAAATTACAAATTATGCGAAATAACGAATGCAGTATCTAAACTAATGGAATGTAACTAATTAATAATAATAAATAACAATAATAATAATAAAAACTTTTAATTATTATTTTTTTTATTATTAAATTGATCCGTTCCATTTGTTTAGATGCGGCATTCGTTATTTTGGATAATTCGTAACTTCGGATAAATTCGTATTCGTTCCGTTCACTAACAGCCAAATTTGAAAGGAAATTCTAATACCTATAATTAAATAGTTAGTTAGTTGTTAGTTATTATTTAGAATTTTCGTATTTTCGTTCTTATTTTCGTATTTTCAAATTTTAGTATTTTTGAAATCTCGAATTTACGAATTTTCTAATTTATAAATTTACTAATTGTGATCATAGCGGATGACCCGAAAAACAGAAAACAAAAACAAAACAAATGATTTGAAAACGAACACGTTTTACGGCAGTGCACATGTCTAGGGTCCAGAGTTAAAAGGCTAGGGTGCCTGTGGGGCACTAGAAGTATAATGTATCCTAACCCTCTTGTCCTGAATTATACTATAACTGGGCCGTCTGAACCTTATATTGTAAAGCGCTGCACAAACTGTTGGAGCTATGCACATCCTGTATAATAATGGAAATGTTGAAAGTCTGAGGGGTCGAGCTGTATAATATGGCTATTAGAAGACAAACGGAAGTTGATCAATCAGATGCTTATTTTCATTTTTTAGCCTGATTGGGTGCAAAAACCCAGAACTTATTACTAATTTCTACACATAATTTTTGCCAAAGTTGATAATGTTCTTATTGGGCCCTTTGAACGTTAAACTTTCTGTGTCAAAAATATTTACACATGGAAAAGACCAATAAAATCAAGTTACATTGCATTAAAATATAAACTTTTAAGCCTGAAAGTTTAAATGTACTGTACCAATAATCCAATAATGTCAACCCAACCCTGTTCCTTAAATTGGAATTACTATATAACTACCGGTATATAATTTTGGTCTCAACTGACCAGAGCACCTTGTTCCACATGTTTGCTGTGTCTCCCTCATGGCTTCTAGCAAACTGCAAACAGGACTTCTTATGACTTTCTTTCAACAATGGTTTTCTTCTTGCCACTCTTCCGTAAAGGCCAGATTTGTGGAGAACACAACTAATAGTTGTCCTGTGGACAGATTCTCCCACCTGAGCTGTGGATCTCTGCAGTTCCTCCAAAGTTACCATGGGCCTCTTGGCTGCTTATCTGATTGATGCTCTCCTTGCCCGACCTGTCAGTTTAAGTGGACGGCCATGTCTTGGTAGGTTTCCAGTTGTGCCATACTCTTTCCATTTTCGGTTGATGGATTGAACAGAGCTCCGTGAGATGTTCAAAGCTTGGGATATTTTTTTTATAACCTAACCTTGCTTTAAACTTCTCCACAACTTTATCCCTGACCTGTCTGGTGTGTTCCTTGGCCTTCATGGTGCTGTTTGTTCACTAAGATTCTCCAACAAACCTCTGATGGCTTCACAGAACAGCTGTATTTGTACTGAGATTAAATTACACACAGGTGGACTCTATTTACTAATTAAGTGACTTTTTAAGGCAATAGGTTCCACTAGATTTTAGTTAGGGGTATCAGAGTAAAGGGGGCTAAATATAAATGCACGCCACACTTGATTTATTTGTAAAAAATTTTGAAAACTTTTTATAATGTTTCTTTCCACTTCACAATTATGTGCCACTTTGTGTTGGTCTATCACATAAAATCCCAATAAAATATATTTACGTTTTTGGTTGTAACATGACAAAAAGTGGAAAATTCCAAGGGGTATGAATACTTTTTCAAGGCACTGTAAGCATATATTCCTTCCACAGGCTAGTTAGAATAGAAGTTATATGGGAGGGTGTTAGCAGGTTTAGAAATAGTTAGTAATAGCCTGGAATTCAACTTCAAGCTAGGTCTTGTACTAATAAATGGGAACCAGCTTTCTATCCCATGATCGCTATGATAGCCTGTGTTTGGCTATTACAGAGATCACAGTCTCCCCAGTACTCTCTTTCTATTCTTGAAAAGAGAAAAAGCTACATTGTACATTGCTAGATGAAAAAAAAAATAAGGATAAATTTGTGAGATCAGGGTTTGCTCTAAGTCAGTGCTAGGGTTAGGTTTAAGGATCAAAGGTCAGACTCAGGGTCAAAGGTAAGGGTCAGGGTGTTTTAGGGAGGATTTAAAGAAAAAAGAGTATTTTCCTATATACTGCACTTAGTTGGCGCTCTCTGCTGTTTCCTTTTTATATTGCAGAGATGACTTCAGTCTCATTGAGGAGCAGCCACAGATATCTTCAGACCTATGGAATTTTTGGTATAATTCTACACCCCCATAGCACATTCATGTGCATGAATATGTTGTAGCTTGGCTACATGGGCGTCCGCAGGTAGGGGCAAGGGGTGCCCTTCCCTGGAATCAGGGATCGGATCAGGAGTTCCCCACTCAATCTTTATCCTAGCGCCAGCGGCCGGCCCTGCCCGCACCTGTACACAGTTTAGCAGGGCCAGTGACAGCTGGTGCGAGGAGCGGGACAGCGAAGGCCTCAAGGGGTGGGCAGGGTGACATCACCCAGTCTACATAGTGCAAGCGAGCGGTCCAGGAGATGGAAGCCATGGGAAAGGAGAGCAGAAAGATGCCAGGGACAGTGGGTACAACGTCCCCGGCGCCTCCCAGAGCCTGGAACCCCTGGACTCCATAAACCTCGTCACTGCTCCCAGCCTGGAGGACAGACTGACTGGGGGTTCAGAGAACAAGGACGGGCAGGAAATGCAAACAGCCAGGGACTGCTCCATGTCACATCATAGATCCGGTGGAAGTAACAGAGCACCTCCTGTCCTCACCCAGAATGAAAACGGGACTTGCCAGCTGCTGGCCATCATGGGCATCCTAGTGGCATGCAAGGTATCGTACTGAGCAATACACACACCACTGGGACATAGGGGCACTTGAGGGACTGGAGACAGGGCTAGGGGTTCCCTCTCTCTGACCCCCCATCACCCCTCTCTGTCACCCCCTCTGTCTCTCTCCATCCGACCCTCTGTCTCTCTCTGTCACCTCCCTCTGTCTCTCTCTGTCACCCCCTCTGTCTCTCTCTGTCACCTCCCTCTGTCTCTCTCTGTCACCCCCTCTGTCTCTCTCTCTGTCACCTCCCTCTGTCTCTCTCTGTCACCTCCCTCTGTCTCTCTCTGTCACCCCCTCTGTCTCTCTCTCTCTGTCACCTCCCTCTGTCTCTCTCTGTCACCCTCTCTGTCTCTCTCTCTCTGTCACCTCCCTCTGTCTCTCTCTGTCACCCCCTCTGTCTCTCTCTGTCACCTCCCTCTGTCTCTCTATGTCACCTCCCTCTGTCTCTCTCTGTCACCTCCCTCTGTCTCTCTCTGTCACCCCCCTCTGTCTCTCTCTGTCACCTCCCTCTGTCTCTCTCTGTCACCCCCCTCTGTCTCTCTCTGTCACCTCCCTCTGTCTCTCTCTGTCACCTCCCTCTGTCTCTCTCTGTCACCCCCCTCTGTCTCTCTCTGTCACCTCCCTCTGTCTCTCTCTGTCACCCCTCTCTGTCTGTCTCTCTGTCACTCCCTCTGTCTCTCTCTGTCACCCCTCTGTCTCTCTCTGTCACCCCCCTCTGTCTCTTTCTGTCACCCCCCTCTGTCTCTTTCTGTCACCCCCTCTGTCTCTTTCTGTCACCCCCCTCTGTCTCTTTCTGTCACCCCCTCTGTCTCTCTCTGTCACCCCCCTCTGTCTCTTTCTGTCACCCCCTCTGTCTCTTTCTGTCACCCCCCTCTGGCTCTTTCTGTCACCCCTACATATATGTGGTATTGCCATGATTGTTAAGGGTAAAAAAATGTATTTTGGGTTGTATACTACTAAAGCTCAAAAAAATAATATATATATATATATTTTTTACTACGTTGGGACAGTTGTCCTTCATAATAAAAATAAATCAGAAGATATTTATTAACATTTGCCACCAAAAAGGCCCAATTTGTCCTTAAAAAAAAAAAAAGTATATTTCACCAGGAAACACTAAGTAGTTGTGATTATTCGTCCAGCTTTATTAACATATGCCAAAGTTGCAAATCTGTGTTCAGGCATTAAGATTAGTTTTCACCTTTGTCATTAAAGGGTTAAACTAAACCTAACCTCTAACCCTAATACTCAAAGTATATCTAAAGCTAAACCTTTTTATTTTCATAGAATGTGGGAAGCCAAGAATCCATGTCTGTGTCCTCGCTGGGGACATTTGTCCTGGTGATCATTGTCACCATGGGAGGAAGTAATAGGAACAGGGGCAGCTCGTCCATTAAGGGCGCACGGGCACCACCCCCTCTGTCCATGCCACCCCCTATAGGATTAATGCATATCATGAATCTATCCATGGCCACCACGGCCGCCCTCTATTCATGCGCCGGTCCCCTTTCAGGACACCTGGTGCCAGTGATGTAAGTAACTGAGTTAAAATAAACTGAGTTACCTAACGCAGTTACTTTATAGGGTAACAAGTAATCTAACTGATTACTTTTCCCCTCATGGTAACCCAGTTCCCATTACTTTGGCTTAGTTACCCCAATTACATCTACCGCCACTAGATGGCAGTAGTGTAATTCCGGTGTCCTGCCGAAAAAGTTCCCCCGCCGGATAAGGACCCCCTCTACTGCGCAGGCGCAGCGCTTGCGCAGTACGAAGGACTACGGAGCTTCCGAAAATTGCCGAACCTAAACAGCTCTGAGTGAACTCTACACCGCGCAGGCGCAGTTAACATGTAATTGTACGAGGCGATGCCGCGCGCTCCCGATGCTCGTGCTACTCTGCAAGGGGCGTCTATCATGTAAGTAAGGGGCGGGTCTAGTGTTACTGTAACCAAGGGGCGCATTTATTATTATTGTTATATATCGAGCTCTGCCCATTAATTTAACATTCGCCCTCTTCTGTAGCCATCCTCCCCTTACACGATATAATAATAATAGACCCGCCCCTTGCTTACACGCTATAACAGATCTGCCCCTTGGTAAGAGTAATAATAGAGCAGCCCCTTGGTTACACGATATATAACAATAAATGCGCCCCTTGGTTACAGTAATACTAGACCCGCCCCTTAGTTACACGTATAGAATATTTAAAGAAAAGGTCAGTTACTTTGCTGCGTAACTAATTACTTTTCCAATGTAGGAACTGAGTTACTAACGCAATTACTTTTTGGGAGAAATAATTTGTAACTTAACTAATTACTTTTTTAAAGTAAGATGAACAACACTGCCTGGTGCATGAATTACAGTGGCGGGGTGTTTTTTTTTAACCGCTTCCCGACCGCCTCCTGCACATATACGTCTGCAGAATGCCACGGCTAGGCAAAACCACATACGGGTACGTCCCCTTTAAATCCTTCCGGGCTGAAGTGGTTAAAAGTAGGCAAATCTTTTTTGTGTGGGACCGATGCTGCATCCACCTAGGTAAGTATGATTTTGGAACAAAAGAAAAAAAAAACATACTTCTCTTTTAAAGCGGGAGACCCGCAAAAAAAATTTTTTTTAATAGTCAGCAGCTACAAATACTGCAGCTGCTGACTTTTAAAATAAGGACACTCACCTGTCACAAGGTCCAGCGATGTCGGCACCCGAGGCCGAACCGTTCCTCGGTCCTCGGATGCTGCCGCTGCCATCTTGGGTATGGGAATCAGGAAATGAAGCCTTGCGGCTTCACGTACCGGTTCCCTACTGCGCATGCAATGGGAATAGTCCGCGCTGTCTCTGGGACCCGTGTGTGTCCCAGCAGACAGCGCGGTGGGACAGGAAGAGGCATAGACTCCCGTGGGAGTCTATGCCCGGAAGTGGGTGCAAATACCTGTCTTTGACAGGTATTTGGTTAACGAGTAACGCGATTAACGAGCGTTTTGAAAGACGAGCAACTTTTTTTTTTTTTAAATCCTAACTCGGTTTGCGAGTGTTGTCTCTCAAAACGTGCAGAATCAAGCTAATGGGGTGGGCAGTACCACATTTGGCCAGAGGTGCGGGGCGCCGGGTACACTTCGGAGCTGTTCGGAACGGTTCGGAGCTGTTCGGAAATACTCAGAATCACTCGGAAATACTCTGAAACACTCGAAAATACTCTGTTCCTGAGTGTTTCTGAACCTTTCTGAGGATTTCAGAGTTCAGCCGAGCTGTTCCCTAAGTATTTCCGAGGCTCACCGGTGCCCCCCACCTCTGGCCACATGCGGTATTGCATGCAATAGAAGTCAATGCGGAACAAATTATCTTCGTTTCCATTGACTTCTATGGGGAAACTCGCTTTGATATGCGAGTGCTTTGGATTACAAGCATTCTCCTGGAACGGATTATGCTCGTAATCCAAAGTAATATAGACATGGATGAGGGAGTTTGGGGTGGGGTAACTTGACTGGCCTGCACAGAGTCTTGACCTCATCCCGATAGAACACTTTTGGGATGAATTAGAGTGGAGACTGCGAGCCAGGCCTTTTTGTCCAACATCAGCGCCTGACCTCACAAATGCCCTTCTGGAAGTATGGTCAAACATTCCCATAGACACACTCCTAAACCTTGTGGACATCCTTCCCAGAAGAGTTGAATCTGTTATAGCTGCAAAGGGTGGGCCAACTCAATATTGAACCCTACGGACTGAGACTGGCCATACACCTATAGATTATCTGCAGATTTTCTATGGTCAGATGGAAAAAGTGGAACAGATTCCTCCATCTACGTTGAACTGTGTGGATGGAAGAATCTCCCACTGGCCCAAGCTTCCATATCTTGCTAGTCGGCCCCGCTGGCTCTCACAATACCTGAACATTCTGGTTGGGTGCAGGCATTGTTTAGGTTGAGAGCCAATGGGGCCCACTAGCAAGATACTGAAGCTTGGCCTCCATCCACACAGTTTAGCATACATGGAGAAATCTGTTGCACTTTTTCCATCTAACCATAGAAAATCTGCAGATAATCTATAGGTGTATGGCCAGCTTAAGACTGGGATGTCATTAAAGCGGTGTTCCGGCCGAAATTATACTTTTTAAATAAAAATACCCCTATAATACACAAGCTTAATGTATTCTAGTAAAGTTAGTCTGTAAACTAAGGTCTGTTTTGTTTGTTTTTAGCAGTAGTTTGTTATTTTATAAACTTGCAGCAGGCCGTGGCCATCTTAAGTGTGGGCATCTGAAGCCAGACTGTATTTCTTCCTGGATCTCATCCTTGCAGATCTCGTACATGCTCAGTGCAGCATAAGCAGTGTAATAGGTTTCAGGTCAGGTTTCCATAGCAACGGCAGTTTGAGAGGAAGTTGCTGCCCCTTCCCAAGAGGCATTGCAAACAGGAAATGATGCAATGGGCCGCGGCCAGGGAGGAGGAAGTGAAAAATGAATACAGCAGATGTACAGTCTGTGCTGAAAAAAAAATAAAAAAAATATCCAATTTGTTTACAGTGCACAGTTTAGTGAGGGATGCTGAAGAGTTGTAAAAGTGGGTGGAACTCCACTTTAAAGTTCATGTGCGTGTAAAGGCGGGTGTCCCAATACTTTTGGCAATATAGTATATTTTGTGCATTTAGAAATGCATCCAGCTCTTTTTTTAACCACTTTCAGACTGGACCATTTTGCTGGCTTAAGACCAGACCACTTTTTGCGATTCGGCACTGCGTCGCTTTAACTGACAATTGCGCGGTCGTGCGACGTGGCCCTAAAACAAAATCGACGTCCTTTTTTTCCCACAAATAGAGCTTTGCTTGCGCTATAAACAAAAAAAGCAACAATTTTGAAAAAAAATGCATTATTTTTAACTTTTTGCTATAATAAATACCCCTCAAAAATATATAAAAAAACATTTTTTTTCCTCAGTTTAGGCCGATACGTATTCTTCTACATATTTTTGGTAAAAAAAAATCGCAATAAGCGTTTATTGATTGGTTTGCGCAGAAGTTATAGTGTTTACAAAATACGGGATAGTTTTATAGCATTTTTATTAATAATTTTTTTTACTAGTAATGGCGGCGATCAGCGATTTTTATTGTGACTGCGACATTATGGCGGATACATCGGACGTTTTTGACACATTTTTGGGACTATTTAAATGCACTGATTCCTGTGTAAATGACACTGGCAGTGAAGGGGTTAACAACTAGGTGGCAGTGTAGGAGTTAAGTGTTCCTAGGGACGTGTTACTAACTGTGGGGGGGGGGGCGTGGCTGTGATTTAGTGAACACTGATCTGTGCTCCAATCACAAGGAGCAGAGATCGGTGTCACTAGTTGCTAGGCAGAACTGGGAGATGCTGTTTACTTCCGCATCTCCTTGTTCAGCCTTCCCGTGAGACGATCGCGGGTATTAGACATGTGCACAATAGAAAAATTTGTTTATTTTCGTCTCGTTTCTGTTCGTTTCCGTTGATTCGTAACGATTCGTAATTTCGTAAGTCGCCGGTGTTCGTATTCGTAACGATTCGTAATTTCGTAAGTCGTCGGTGTTCGTATTCGTAACGATTCGTATGATTCGTTGATTCGTTTTTCCGTTTAATTTTCGTTTATTCGAAATTCGGACGCATTCGTATTTTCGTAGATTTAGTTACATTCGTACTTTCGTTAGATTGATTTATTCGTACTTTCGTAACATTGTTTTCATAGATTCGTAATCGGAGCATAATTCATAATTTTATGTAATGTGTATGCTATTATTACATTGTAAGAGACACGGAAAATTACGAATCGAAAAAAAAAGTTACGAATGTGCAAATTTTTTCGTTCATTTTGATTTTCGTTGTTCCTCTTTTTGTTTTTCGGATTTTCTTTTTTCGTAGTTTCGTTGTTTCTAATTTGGTTATTTCGGATTTTCGTTGTTTTTCATATTCATTCGATTCGATAATTCGTTATTCGTAAAAAAAATTTGCGAATCATTATAACAAATTTTAACGGAAAACGAAAAAAAATGAAACGAATTGCACATGTCTAGCGGGTATCCCCGCGGCGATCGAGTCCGTGTGACCTGCGACCGAACCGGCGGCGGGCAGGCGATGGTACGGCGGCAATCTTAAAGAGGATGTACCTGTACGCCCTTTTGCCTGTCCGTGCCATTCTGTCGACGTACATCGTCGTGCGCCAGTCTGGAAGCGGTTAAACAATCTACCGCCCCCCCACCTCTGGCCACATGCGGTATTGCATGCAATAGAAGTCAATGCAGAACAAATTATCTTCGTTTCCATTGACTTCTATGGGGAAACTCGCTTTGATATGCGAGTGCTTTGGATTACAAGCATTCTCCTGGAACGGATTATGCTCGTAATCCAAGGTTCCACTGTAAAATGGAAAGTGGTTGGAGGGAAGCTTCAGAATGGCAAAGATGTTTTTATTACAAATTATGTGAGCAGACTGCAGTTCCTCTTTAAGATGTCATGCATACAATAACAGGCATAATTAAAATGTAAAATAAATACGTTGAATATATTTATGGAGTGATTTTTCCTGTTAGCGGCGGTGAAAACTCTTCGCTCTTCCCACTTTCATGACTTAGTTTGTTATGTCTACATAATAGATCACTGACAGAGCTCCCGCCGATCGCCGCGTACACGCCGAGGGTCCCCCCGGCGCGGTCTGACAAGTCCTCTCTCCTCTCCCTTCAGGTGTTGAAATAAAGTACTCCAGAGCCGTGAGCTGCTTAAGATTACACTGTAATTCCTGGCGGCAGGTGATGCGGCCCGGCCTGAGATCTTGATTCATACTTGGATGTTTAACAATTGCAAATATTGTTTGCGAAGCGCGAACTGTGATCTGGCAGTGTTCAGAGAGCGGCCGATGCCAGGAGCTGACGACGAGCGCAGAGAAATGGCTCAGGCTTTTTTTTTTTATGGGGGGGGGATTCTGGCGAAGGGCCCCGCAATTATAATGGCGCTTTCACCGAAGGTTCACTTTGAGCTTTCATACATTTATCATGTCACAGAGAATAATGGTGGATTTGTAGTTTTCTTTCTTATACAAGCGGAGACACAAAAAAAAAAATATATATATTTTTTCTAAACATTTTTTTTATTTGCGATGTTTAACCTCCTCCCATACACATGTAGGATATGCTTTCTATATAGCGGAGCCTCCATTATGTAGACATGTGCGCCGTCAATACATTTGTTTTGTTCCGTTCTGTTTCGTATTAGAATTAATTCGTATTTCGTAATTCGTGTCCAAAATTTCGTACGAAATACGAATTATTGTTACAATTACGAATGTTCGTTATGATGAATTTATCATTATGAGGGGCTCCCATCATCCCTGTGCTGTGCTCATTATGAGGGGCCCCCACCATCCCTGTGCTGTGCTCATTATGAGGGGCTCCCACCATCCCTGTGCTGTACTCATTACGAGGGGCCCCCACCATCCCTGTGCTGTGCTCATTATGAGGGGCTCCCACCATCCCTGTGCTGTGCTCATTATGAGGGGCTCCCACCATCCCTGTGCTGTACTCATTATGAGGGGCCCCCACCATCCCTGTGCTGTGCTCATTATGAGGGGCTCCCACCATCCCTGTGCTCTGCTCATTATGAGGGGATCCCACCATCCCTGTGCTGTGCTCATTATGAGGGGCTCCCACCATCCCTGTGCTGTACTCATTATGAGGGGCCCCCACCATCCCTGTGCTGTGCTCATTATGAGGGGCTCCCACCATCCCTGTGCTGTGCTCATTATGAGGGCCCCCCACCATCCCTGTGCTGTGCTCATTATGAGGGGCCCCCACCATCCCTGTGCTGTGCTCGTTATGAGGGGCCCCCACCATCCCTGTGCTGTGCTCATTATGAGAGGCCCCCACCATCCCTGTGCTGTGCTCATTATGAGGGGCTCCCACCATCCCTGTGCTGTGCTCATTATGAGAGGCTCCCACCATCCCTGTGCTGTGCTCATTATGAGAGGCTCCCCCCATCCCTGTGCTGTGATGACTTCCTGACTTTTAGGTTCGTTAACTTTTCGTAGCAATTACAAATGTTCGTTAGGAATTTGGATCCAAAATTCGTAAACAAAATTTTGCATTTCGTACAAAATTCGGAAGCATAGCGATTTGTATTTCGGATCCTCCCAAATGTACGAATTTACGGAAATTCGTACGAATTTTCAATTCATGCGAAACTAATCGCACATTTATGGTCCATTCCATATCGTACAGCAGAATAGTAAATGAAGTAAATGAAATGAAATGAATTTAGGGGCTTTATTCCAAACATCGGGGGTTAAAGTGATTGTAAAGTTTTTTTTTTTTTTTTACCGCTTCAGCCCCGGAAGATTTTACCCCCTTCCTGACCAGAGCACTTTTTGCGATTCGGCACTGCGTCGCTTTAACTGACAATTGTGCGGTCGTGCGACGTTACGCCAAAACAAAATTGACGTCCTTTTTTTCCCACAAATAGAGCTTTCTTTTGGTGGTATTTGATCACCTCTGCGGTTTTTATTTTTTGCGCTATAAAAAAAAATGCGACAATTTTGAAAAAAACATTATTTTTTACTTTTTGCTATAATAAATATCCCCCAAAAATATATAAAAAAACTATTTCTTCCTCAGTCAATAAGCTTATATTGATTGGTTTGCGCAAAAGTTATAGCGTCTACAAAATAGGGGATAGTTTTATGGCATTTTTATTATTCATTTTTTTTTTTTACTAGTAATGCCTGACGATCTGCGATCCGGACTGCAACATTATGGCGGACAGATCAGACAATTTTGACACATTTTTGTCAATTATACAGCGATCAGTGCTATAAAAATGCACTGATTACTGTAAAAATTTCACTGGCAGGGAAGGGGTTAATACTAGGGGGCGATTAAGGGGTTAATTGTGTTTCCTGCTACGTGTTTCTAACTGAAGGGGGAGGGGGCTGACTAGAGGAAGTGACAGATTGTGATTCCTAGCTAATAGGAACTCATGATCTCTCCCGCCTCTCAGAACAGGGATTTGTGTGTTTAAACACACACGTCCCTATTCTGCCTCTCGTGATCACTCGTGGCCAGTGGTCATCGCGACCGTCGGCCACAAGCATCGGCACCCCTGCTGTGCGGTGGGTGCGTGCGCGCGTGCGTGCCTGCTATCCGATCCCACAAGCCAACGTATAGCTACGACGGTTCGTGGGATCGTGCCGACCTGCCGCCGTAAAATGACGGCGGCTGGTCGGCAAGGGGTTAAATAACAAACAAGTTATACTTACCTCCTCTGTGCCAGGTTTTTGCACAGAGTGGCCCGATCCCCTTCTTATGGGGTCCTTCTTCTTCTCCAGTGCCCCGTTGGAGAGCAGATTTCCATGGGGGGCACTTGTGCGGCCACACTGAGTCCATAGGATGCATTAAGGTGAAAAACCTTGAGGATTTGCAACCCCTTTAATTTACTAAAACTGGAGAGTGCAAAATCTGGTCCAGCTATGCATGGTAGCCAACCAGCTTCTAATTTCAGCTTGTTCAATTAAAGTGGTTGTAAAGTCTTGTTTTTTTTTCCTTTAAAAATAACAAACATGTTATACTTACCTGCTCTGTTGCAGTGGATTTGCAGCCCCGATCCTCCTCTTCTGTGCTCCTGGCCCCTCCCTCCTGTTCAGTGCCCCCACAGCAAGCAGACACTTTTGACACGTTAATGGGACATTGACATTTATGCAGCGATCAGTGCTAAAAAAATGCACTGATTACTGTATAAATGTCACTGGTAGGGAAGGGGTTAACACTAGGGGGCGATCAAGGGGTTAAGTGTGTTCCCTAGCTAGTGTTTCTAACTGTATGGGGATAGGACTGACTGGGGGAGGAGACATATTGTTGTTCCTACTTGCTAGGAAGACACAATATGTCTACTCACCCCTGACAGAACAGGGATTTGTATGTTTACACACACAAATCCAAGTGCTGGCTCTCATGCCCGTGATCTCACCCACTGGCCATGCGCATTGGGTCCCCCCGCCATGCAGCGGGTGTGAGGGCGTGCCCCCTGGCGGGTCTTTTAAAGGAACAACGTACCCATACTGGGTTTTGCCACAGCAGAGCCTTTCTACCGATGTATATCAGCATGAGCCAGTCGGCAAGTGGTTTAGACGTGATTTAATATCGGGAGTATTTCACCAAAAATGTAATTTTTGTTGCAGGGGATACCTGAAACCTGACTTGTATCTTAGTGCAAACTTCTGGGAAAATCAGTAAGCCAATCGCACAAGCAGGAAAATATGTTTCTGGGGGGTATGTTCAGTACACATATTGATAGGCAGCACTGGTGATGATGCACTGATTGGTGATTTATAGGCGGCACTGTGGGCACTGATAGGTGGCACTGATGGGTGGTACTGTGGGCACTGGTAGGTGGTGCTGGTGGGCACTGGTAGGTGACACTGGTGGGCACAGAAGCCTCTGCAGAGGCTCTACATGATCTTGACTGATGTCCCTCTCGCAGCCGCCAGTGGCCGATTACCGGCTCTGTTTACATCACATGATAAGCTGTCATTGGCTGACAGCTGATCATGTGGTAAGGGGTCAGGATCGACCCCTTACTCCAATCTGTGATCAGCCGAGTCTCGTAGACTTGCTGATCACAGAGCGCGCCATGTGCACCCTGCAGGGGGCGCGCAGGCTGCTCAAGCACGGGAGGACGTCCATGGATGCCCTCCCGGCAAATTAAGTCCACGCTGCAGCCATCAGCCAACAGCTTCCAGTTTTTTTTTTGTCAAAGCTTAATTGAACAAGCTGAAGTTAGAAGCTGATTGGCTACCATGCACAGCGGCACCAGATTTTACACTCTCCATTTTTAGTAAATCAACCACATTGTGCTTCTCTATTGTTGTGACTTAGATGAGGATCTGATCACATTTTATTGCAAATTATTGCAGAAAACCAGTTCATTCCTTAGGGGTTCGCATAGTTTATCTTGTCACTGTATATGTAGTGAGTGGTCACAGCAGGGTGGAAGAAGTTGGGGTGGAGAGTGATAGGAGATAGGAGCTCATCTCTAGTTCACCCCCACGGTACTTGGTTGAGCTCTTCCTGCAAAGATGTAACCTCCCAGTGCCTGGTATTCTCCCAGCTGGAGAATACCTACAGAGGTCCTAGCACCCTAAGTGGGACGGGGGACGGGGGGCTAAAACTGGGGTAGGGGAGTAGAACTAACTGGAAAAAATTGCAGGTCGCAGTCAAAAAAAAGGGTGAGACATTAATTGCAGAGCCTACAGTACTCTAAAGTGATATGTAACCTAAAAATGTAAATTGTTATTACTAGGAGCTATTTGAGGGATGGTTAACCGGTTCACCCGGGAGGATGCAAGGCAAAGTGTGGGGCATAGAACTGTATATGTGCTAATAGAGGTATATATAGTGGCCCCACTTTGGGAGTGGGCATACATACCAATGTGAGATAAGGGTAATAATGAGGTCTTTTAGTTATACCCATGAATGAAACGTGTTTCCCATGCTGGGATGGCCCTGCCTGCACACTATCCATCAATATAAATATGGACTTTGTGCCAGGTTCCTATGGTAGTGAGCCCTTGTAGAAGGCCAGCTCGGAGTTCCCTAAGGCGCAGAGTCTTAGAACCGTTCTGAGGAAGTCAGGGGACAGTTCATCCCCGGCTTTGGGTGTCAACGAAACAGAACCAAAACTTGAATAGTTGCCTAATAGGCAGAGTTACCCATAAGCAAGCAACTGCCAGATGCATCTGCAGCTGTAAGTAGACGAATTTGTGCATTATGTTCCCCCTTCCCAAAAGAAGGTAGCCCTCCAATGGAGCAGGCCATCAACAACAATAAAATTGTAAGAAGGAATAGCACCATTCAGAGCCACTGGATCCAAGGGCAAAAGCATGGTCTCGGTCAGTGAAGCGATCTCAGGTCTCAGCATTATCCCGATTACTGGTTTGAACAGAAGGCTCGTCGATATCAAACCAGTCAGCAGCTTCCCTACCTGAAATGAAAAAGTGAGCTTGACCTCTAGCGGTGATTCTTAAGTTGGCAGAGTAGAGCATTGAATATGGTAGATTGAAACACTTGTTTCAATTGCGTTGCTTAAAACATCCTGAAATTTAGCTTGTTTTTTTTCGGCACTTCCGCAGAAAAATCAGGATAAAAGGAGACTCTTGCACCAATCGTAGTATTTTCTCCCTGGCTTGGTAATGTAGTATGTGTGTTAAAATTGGTCTGGGTGCATTGCTTGGAAGGGCTCTTGTAGGCAAGGCCGGGACAAGGGGTGGGCAGGAGCTGCAGCTGCCCTGGGCACTGTGGTATAATGTGAAGTAGGGGGGTGCCACAAGGAGATTGGGGGGGATTTGTGTTGGAAGGGGGAATTTGGGGGGGTGACAGGGGGTTGCTAAGATTTGTGCTAGGTGAGAGGATTTGGGGGGAAGTGTGCTGGGAGGGGGGGATTTGAAGTGGGGATAATATGTGTACTAGGAGGTGACATGTTATTGGTAGGGGATTTGTTCTAGGAGGGGCGATTTTGTTTTTTCTTGAGGGGGAGGTTTGTGCTGAGAGGGGAATTTTAGCAGGGGGATTGGTACTGGGAGGAGGGGGGATTTATGCTTAGAGGGTAAACATACAGATTGGTGCTCAGTATTTTCTGGGGGGGGGATTTTTGTTGGCTCATAATGCTCATACATCTTTGGGGGGGCGCAGATTGGCATGTTCGCCCTAGGCTCTAGATTGTCCCAGAACTGCTTGTGAGGGTGCAATGTGTCCTTTTTATCGCAAACAAGGGAGTGAAAGCTTCCTTTCCAAAGGTTTCTAACAGCTACTTTTCCATAAAACTCAGTGGGATTTCTGAACTCCACCTTCTCTGGGAAGCCCACTATACGAATATTGTTTCATCTGAGACGGTTTTCGATGTCATCGGTTTTGTCACTCGTGGTGTTTGCTATGCGGGTAGCTGTGTGGGTTTTCGGCAATCAGCGGGGCAACTTGTCCTCCAGATCACTGATTTGACCTTCATCAGCGGTAGTTTGTTCTCTAATCTTCTGGAGGTTATGTCGCAGCAGCGACACTTCCTCTGTTAGCCCACCTAAGTGCTCCCTGACTGGGTTGAATGAGGCAGTACATTGTTGTACAGCTTGCAAAATTTGGCTTAGTATAGGTTGTGTTTCTCCCTCTGTCAGATCCTCTGTTTCTATTTGCTGGTCACTATCTAGGAGAGACATGGCGTCAGGTTCAACTTCATGTGCATGTTCCATAGCTTGCTGTGGGTAGGTTTCTTCCTCCATGTCCATGGAAGAGCCTTGCCCCTGTGCCACTGAGAGCTTTTGAGCATAAGATAGCATGACTCTAGGGCCATCTTTGCGGTGGGTCTTACCTGCTCTGCTGCCTGAGTCCTTTTGCTTATTACTGCCTTGTGGTATTCCCCCAGAGCATGGGCGGCGCCAAGCCATGTTGACTCTCCAGGGCTGTCCCTTTTTCCTTGCCTTTGTGGGTCAGCATGGTGTGGAGACGGTCGATGGAGGTATTGGCAGATTCCTTGTGATGTGGTAAATGCATCTGTGTCAGTGTCGCCTGGATTGTCGGCCGGAGTTAGGATCGGTGAGGGGTTAAATGTGGGAGCTCTGTGAAGCTTTTCCGTTCACATGCCTGGCTCGGCCATGCCCCAGGGTGTGGAGTCTGAACACTAACCTGCTTCTTCACCAGGACTGGAGATCGACTTGCAGCAGACTGGAACCAGGTTGGGGCCCCCAGGTATGCCCAGCTGAAGATGGGGAGACCACTTGCCGACTATCTCATACTCTATACACTTTTAGGCGATCCCTGAAAACTCACCTCTTCAGGGTGGCCTATCCTGCCTCCAGCTAACAACCAAATCTTCTACTCCCCTCATCAGTTCATCCCTCACAGTCCCTTCCTTTTGTTTTACCAGCCCCTCCCTCTTAGATTGTAAG
This sequence comes from Lithobates sylvaticus, assembly GCA_028564925.1. Lineage (NCBI taxonomy): Eukaryota > Metazoa > Chordata > Amphibia > Anura > Ranidae > Lithobates > Lithobates sylvaticus. The sequence goes on from CM053028.1 coordinate 18,772,127, forward strand.
TTCGCAGGAGCAGGGCTCCTCTAACCCTCTTGTTTTGAATTGTAGTGTTGGTGTAGTATCTCCCTACATTGTAAAGCGCTGTGCAAACTGTTGGCGATATATAAATCCTGTATAATAATAATGATGATGTATGACCTATAGTGGACCACGTTGGACACAATGCTTTTTGTGTTGCTATGTACCATTTTCAGTCTTCCCAACCCCACTGCACTATAGCCTAGCTTTGCAGCCTGTGAGTCGGGTCCCCAAATTTTCTCTGTAATGATACATTTTGCAAATTTCTAACTTCCTATTGATATTTCAGGGTCCGTGAAAATGGGGGCCACAAGGTAGACATGTCTGAGCCCCTCTATTCTACAGCATATGCCCCTTATATGTTATAAGAAATGATAATAGTGATAGCACCAAGGAAAAATGTGCAAGCCAGCGAAAAAAATGACTTTTATGGGTGTATTAAAAGTCTTTTTAGTGGTTTCTGCAGTAATAATAATAAACTCAACCCTTTTAAGCCACATTCACCATTACTTAGCTATAAATAAGGCCTGTAACATTTGTAAACAGAAAAAAAGTGGGAGCAGGTCCCAGTGGCTTTCAACATCCAGATTATGAGCCACTGACACTTCAAATAGGGAGGAAATGATGATGTCACAGCCTGGAGATTTGTAAGCCTGTGTCAACAAATATCTTGTTGCACATAGCTTCCGACACGGCTTCGGCAGTTAGTGGGACTCTCTCATTGCCTTTACTTTTTCGAGCATGGTCAATGTTTCAGCTATAAAACTGACAAGAGGTTCTACAAGACACATTTGTTTAAAAATGGCAAATTACAGCAAAAGTACTTCAATGAAATGCATTAAGATTTGGAAGGTGGCCTCGAACTGAACTTTAGAGTTTGTGCCTGTTATATGCAACCCACATGTGAGCCTACAGACCTCAAAGTGTCTTGTATTCTCTAATCTGCTGTTGCTGCTTTACCAGTTTTCAGTCCGTGTTTTTTGCAGGCTTTCCCGGATCTCCCAGACTGGATTTGTCACAGTATGAAATTTAAAAAAAAAATTTGCAAATTGATTGTTCAATGAAAACTCAGGATTTCATTGAGTTTTATAACTGTTATACTACTGTTTCCCAGACAGCCATTATTTTAGAAAGCAACTGAATACAATTACTAGTTATCAGAGTACTTCCTGTATTCAATAAAGGAGGACTATGCAACAGGAGAAATGTAAAGCCTAACTATACTTTCAGTTTAACCTGTTGTCACCCACACAATACATAGGTGTGGAACAAAGATGTGCTGCACATACACTATATTGTCAAAAGTATTGGAATGCCTGCCTTTACACGCACATGAACTTTAACGGCATCCTCTGACGGTTTTTCCGACGGAATTCCGCTCAAGCTGTGTTGCCTACACACGATCACACCAAATTCCGACGGTCAATAACACAGCGGCATAAAACACGTTCGACAGCACTATAAAAGGGAAGTTTAATGCTTACGAGAATGTGTTGAATTGTTTCCGAGCATGCATCGGAATTTTGCGTGTCGGAATTGCATACACACGATCAGAAAATCCGATAGAAAGGTTTTCCGTCGGAAAAATTGAGAACAGGTTCTCAATTCAAAGTCCGTCGGAAATTCCGACAGAAAAAGACCGTTGGGCATACACACGGTCAGAAAATCCGATGAAAAGCTCCCATCGGACTGTTTCCATCGGAAATTCCGACCGTGTGTATGCCGCATTAGTCTGTAGGGTTCCATATTGAGTTGGCCCACCCTTTGCAACTATAACAGCTTCAACTCTTCTAGGAAAGGCTATCAAAGGTTTAGGAGTGTGTCTATGGGAATCTCAGAAGGAACTGAGAAAAAAATATATAGAACACAGTGTACATAAACACATATACAAGTAAAACACAGTGCACATATATTAGTAGATCATAAAATGAAAAATGATAAACCAAATGTAATAGTCAAAATGTGCAAATAATGAAAAATATAAGTAATGTCCAAGGATAATGTCCAAAATAGAGGAATCACTTGTATTTAAAGCTAACTGTGAAAGTGAGCCAAACAATACAAGAATAAAAATATCCAAAATATGATTCAAAGTGGTTGAAAGGTGAACTGAACATCAATGTAGTATAGAACAGCAAAACGTGCCCGAGCTTGTTGGTATGTGATCCACCACCAGAGAGTCGGAAGACTTACCGGAGAGATTGAATCCAAGTAGGTGTACACCCAATGGGTCAATCAAGCTTGTAGGGCAATACACCCAGAAAAAACTGCCTCGTCAGACACGACCTCCAGCCAGAAGACCAACGCGGACAGTGAACCTCAATAGGGTAGGTATTAGACAGGAAACTGAATGGATAGTTTCTCCAATGTGATATGCAGTAAGAAAGGGAAGGTAGGCACATAGTGTAATTCCATTTTGAAATCGGAAAATATTTTTTTTTTTAAAAAGGAAATACACTCGCATTTTAGTAGAGAAAAAAGTGCTTGAAATGGAAAGCAATGACTTCAGCAGAGCGTCTGACGCATTTCGTCTCACAATACATCATCTGGGGTTCTCATCTGCTGTAGCCACTGCACTTATATAGCAAAAAAGTACCCCAGTAATGAGCTGCAGCCTCATGGTTTTCAGTTGTGTGGATTGACATCCACTCCCGGGAACACGCAAAATGGCGCCACCGCATGCGGCCCAAGCCTCGTTCTGAGGAGACTGAAGCTGGAAGTGGCGTCACCACGCATAATCAAAACATGTGCGTAACCGGAAGCAGAACTCAGAAGATGGATGTCAGATTGTCTTTTTCCATCCAATGTGGATTCAAGTTTGAAGCAACATAATGAAAGGAATCTACATCTGATATAGATTACTACCTGTCCTTTGAGAGTCCAACAGAGATTGCTAAGGGCCGGCGAGGATTATTCCTGAAGGGAGAGTTGCACTGTGTGCAAGGCGTGTTTTGACCCCTTGCCGGGTCTTTCAAGGAGGTGAGCGAGCATTGTATGTGGTGGCGGGAGCACTATGGATATGGAGGTTGTTTGAAGCAAGGAAAAACCTTACATCTTCCTGCATGCCAGTGGAAGAAATATAACTTATAAATTATTACTGGACTGTTTTAGAGCCCTTATATTGTACACAATTTTCATTTTTTATTATTCTGTTTTATTATTTATGCAGCGCTGTCTCATTTATATCCTTTATATCCAGGGGTCAAGTCCTGGGGAAAAAAGTGTGGGAACTCCCACCCAAGATCCACTCCCCCACCAAAAAAAAAAAATGATACGCTCATATGCACGAATGCTTCAAAAGTGGTATTTTTCATCCAATTTTCGTATTGTGTGTATGAAGCTTAACTGTTAGTACATATAAATAAAAAACCTCAGAAAGTGGGATTATACCGGCAACAAGATAAACCATATAGGCTACATAAAATAATTTTATAAATTTATTGTCAAAATACAAAGACATAAAAATTGAGACAGTTCTTAAAAACAGTATGACAAATGGTAGAAAATAATATGCATATCTGCGATAGGTGAGAGTGTAGAATTCCGACGCGTTTCCAAAAGGCTGAATTATGCCTGTCTTCCTCAGGGAATTATAGTCACCATCTACAGAATATCAAGACATGTCAATTGTGTAAAAGAACAGAGCAAAAAGATTCCCCACCCCAATGTAACATGGGGTAGAGAGTCGTACATTGCTTGTAAATATGAACAAGTATTCAATATACATCCATAGTAAATTTTGAAACGTACACTTACATAGTCAGATATTGCATATATAGCGTTGCCTCCCATTCACTTTCCGAGAAGAAAAGACGTCCAAGAGTTGGCAAGAGGTAATGGCCACATTCCCACACTCTCTACAAGACGGTACAAGTAAAAAGGTTCCAAATATCTAATGGTGCAAAAACCTAAAAACCACCAATGGAAAAAAAGGGGATAGTATCTTAGAGCCTGGATATGAGATTGAAAAGAGAAAAAAGTGTGGTAATTTTGGGGAGATCTCCCCAAAATACCTGAATATTTATCTCATATATGGATTGCTTACCCTAGAATCCATGGTCCAAGGGTTCAAAAGGAAGGAAAACCGTTCCAGGAGAAGGTCCCCAAGAAGTCCTAGGTGGAGAGTGATGCACACAGCACAATGCTGTGAAGCGGAATGACGCCGTCTCTGGCGTCCTTAAATAGGTGAAATAAGACTCTGTCCCGCCCCTGTGGGTGTGTTGGGATGACGTCAGACGCAAAAGCGTCCCGCGTCATCTCCTCCAATCCCGCCCATTGGGCTGGATCCTCTTCCTGATGGAAGATAGGAGGCGAGGAAACCAGCTGACATGGGCGGTTTTTATACGTGTGTGCCGCCTACTGCATCCCAATAGGCGTCAACCACACGGCGTCATAAGACGTCTCTGCCCCATACAGCACAGTCGCGTAATGCGATGTGCGCATGCGCAATATGGGAAGCTCAGCCAAAGACAGTCTGTCTATGGCACCAGCGCCCAGTATGGCAATGCGCATGCGCAATGTGATCTGCATGGGACAGAATTGTGGATAGCGCCTGGAGCGCAAGCGGCCACACATATCTCCCAAAGAAACGCCATCCCCTCTGCCCAAATCTGGACAGAGAGAGTGGCGCCTGGGGAGGAAAGGCCACTGGGAAAAGGTGTCCCCCAAATACGGAAAAAATCCCGTACCAAAATGGGGGATTCAAACTGGGAGGGAGTTAATTGTTGCATGGGGGTAGTAGAAGGGGAAGAAAAACCTCCCCAAAATTCCATTGTCCCAAAGCCTAATCGGGGCCCAGGTACATGGATGGGAGGAAATACCCCATCCCCCGGAACAAGGCAACAATAGGGACTAAAACCACTGGCAAGATATCTATCTGGGAATCGGAAAATAAATTCCCGATTTCCCAAATAATTGCTACCCCAAAAGATCCAAAATAGCCTCCAAACCATCATGGATGGAAAATGAAGGAACTACCCCCCTAGAAAAAAGTCCCGCGATGCCCCTCATCACGGGATAGAGGGACTATGGGTCAATTTGGGGTTGGGCTGCCAGGTAGGGAGTGATGGGAGGGCATTAAAAACCTGCCAGATATGGAACATCAATAAAGAATTTTCTCGGTAAGTAAAACCCCCTGGAGGCAAAGCCATTTACAATTGAGAAATCAAAAACATATATTATACAAATGTTGTCCATTTTTTGGACCAATAAACAAAACCAAAAAACTGAACCATTCACTTAACCTAGTAACCCACTTAAAGAAAGAGCAAGGAGTATAGAGGGAAACCCCCCAAGGATGGGGGACCTGCACTTGAAGAAACAGATAAAAATAGGAAGTCATGTAAATATAGGATTATTATTATACAATGACCAAATAGAGGAAAGCTGACAATTTAGTCAGTCTTCCCTGAACTATAGCCATCCAAGAATGGTCTAAAACTTTCCACCTCGTTTAAGCCTGGTGGAGTGGTTGCCTTCAAAGTTCTAATCCAACGCATTTCTCGTTGAAGAAGAACTTTGTTCCAATCTCCTCCTCTGATTGGAATGTGTAGTCTGTCAAGAACTGTGAAGTTGACTTTCGGCAATCTATAGTTGTGTTTCTTGGCTATATGACGCCCCAAAGGCAAATATAGATTGCAGATCTTCATATCATGCATATGCTTTTCAACTCTCTTACAAAGTTTTTGTCTGGTTTTGCCTACATAAAAGGAACCACACTGACACTGCATGAGGTACACCACCCCCTGAGTCTGGCAGGGGGCATAATGTCTCAGGGAGAAGTCTACCCCATTTGGCAGCGTCAGTGTGGTCCTCTGGCCAATGACTGAACATTGAGCACAATTTCCACATGGAAAGGTTCCAAAGTTCCTACAGGGATCCTTCCTAGAGATTCCCTTATATTCACTTTGTGTGACTAGATTGCCAATTGAAACAGTTTTTCTATAAGAAATCAAAGGGCGGGATGAGACCAGGGTACCAACAACTGGATCATCTGTAAGGATTGACCAATTCTTGTTGATAATTTTGCGAATCCTTTCATATTCATTTGAGAATCGCAGTATAATACAAATATTTTCATCAGCATTCTTTTTCTTCTTTTTAAAGAGAAGATCTCTCCTAGTAAGAGCCTTAACCCTATTGAAAGCCTTTTTGAGGCATGTTTTGGTGTAGCCTCTATCTAATAATCTTAGGGTGAGTCCATCACTTTCTCTTTGAAAGTCCTCTTCCTTCGTACAATTCCTCCTGATCCGGAGGAATTGACTGAAGGGAATGGATCGTTTTAATGGCAGTGGATGGAAACTGTCTGCGTGAAGCAGGGTGTTGCCGGCAGTTTCCTTCCGAAACAGCCTACTGGTTAAATTTCCATTAGGTGCTTTTTTAATACAGATATCTAAAAAATGGGTCTCATTGTGATTAAAGCTCATAGTGAAGAACAAGTTGTAGGCATTGTTATTCATAAGTTCCAGGCATTCTATTAATTGTTTCTCTGATCCGTCCCAAATGATAAAAACATTGTCGATGTACGCAGAGGTACATCGACGATGTTTTTATCATTTGGGACGGATCAGAGAAACAGTTAATAGAATGCCTGGAACTTATGAATAACAATGCCTACAACTTGTTCTTCACTATGAGCTTTAATCACAATGAGACCCATTTTTTAGATATCTGTATTAAAAAAGCACCTAATGGAAATTTAACCAGTAGGCTGTTTCGGAAGGAAACTGCCGGCAACACCCTGCTTCACGCAGACAGTTTCCATCCACTGCCATTAAAACGATCCATTCCCTTCAGTCAATTCCTCCGGATCAGGAGGAATTGTACGAAGGAAGAGGACTTTCAAAGAGAAAGTGATGGACTCACCCTAAGATTATTAGATAGAGGCTACACCAAAACATGCCTCAAAAAGGCTTTCAATAGGGTTAAGGCTCTTACTAGGAGAGATCTTCTCTTTAAAAAGAAGAAAAAGAATGCTGATGAAAATATTTGTATTATACTGCGATTCTCAAATGAATATGAAAGGATTCGCAAAATTATCAACAAGAATTGGTCAATCCTTACAGATGATCCAGTTGTTGGTACCCTGGTCTCATCCCGCCCTTTGATTTCTTATAGAAAAACTGTTTCAATTGGCAATCTAGTCACACAAAGTGAATATAAGGGAATCTCTAGGAAGGATCCCTGTAGGAACTTTGGAACCTTTCCATGTGGAAATTGTGCTCAATGTTCAGTCATTGGCCAGAGGACCACACTGACGCTGCCAAATGGGGTAGACTTCTCCCTGAGACATTATGCCCCCTGCCAGACTCAGGGGGTGGTGTACCTCATGCAGTGTCAGTGTGGTTCCTTTTATGTAGGCAAAACCAGACAAAAACTTTGTAAGAGAGTTGAAAAGCATATGCATGATATGAAGATCTGCAATCTATATTTGCCTTTGGGGCGTCATATAGCCAAGAAACACAACTATAGATTGCCGAAAGTCAACTTCACAGTTCTTGACAGACTACACATTCCAATCAGAGGAGGAGATTGGAACAAAGTTCTTCTTCAACGAGAAATGCGTTGGATTAGAACTTTGAAGGCAACCACTCCACCAGGCTTAAACGAGGTGGAAAGTTTTAGACCATTCTTGGATGGCTATAGTTCAGGGAAGACTGACTAAATTGTCAGCTTTCCTCTATTTGGTCATTGTATAATAATAATCCTATATTTACATGACTTCCTATTTTTATCTGTTTCTTCAAGTGCAGGTCCCCCATCCTTGGGGGGTTTCCCTCTATACTCCTTGCTCTTTCTTTAAGTGGGTTACTAGGTTAAGTGAATGGTTCAGTTTTTTGGTTTTGTTTATTGGTCCAAAAAATGGACAACATTTGTATAATATATGTTTTTGATTTCTCAATTGTAAATGGCTTTGCCTCCAGGGGGTTTTACTTACCGAGAAAATTCTTTATTGATGTTCCATATCTGGCAGGTTTTTAATGCCCTCCCATCACTCCCTACCTGGCAGCCCAACCCCAAATTGACCCATAGTCCCTCTATCCCGTGATGAGGGGCATCGCGGGACTTTTTTCTAGGGGGGTAGTTCCTTCATTTTCCATCCATGATGGTTTGGAGGCTATTTTGGATCTTTTGGGGTAGCAATTATTTGGGAAATCGGGAATTTATTTTCCGATTCCCAGATAGATATTTTGCCAGTGGTTTTAGTCCCTATTGTTGCCTTGTTCCGGGGGATGGGGTATTTCCTCCCATCCATGTACCTGGGCCCCGATTAGGCTTTGGGACAATGGAATTTTGGGGAGGTTTTTCTTCCCCTTCTACTACCCCCATGCAACAATTAACTCCCTCCCAGCTTGAATCCCCCATTTTGGTACGGGATTTTTTCCGTATTTGGGGGACACCTTTTCCCAGTGGCCTTTCCTCCCCAGGCGCCACTCTGTCTGTCCAGATTTTGGCAGAGGGGATGGCGTTTCTTTGGGAGATATGTGTGGCCGCTTGCGCTCCAGGCGCTATCCACAATTCTGTCCCATGCAGATCACATTGCGCATGCGCATTGCCATACTGGGCGCTGGTGCCATAGACAGACTGTCTTTGGCTGAGCTTCCCATATTGCGCATGCGCACATCGCATTACGCGACTGTGCTGTATGGGGCAGAGACGTCTTATGACGCCGTGTGGTTGACGCCTATTGGGATGCAGTAGGCGGCACACACGTATAAAAACCGCCCATGTCAGCTGGTTTCCTCGCCTCCTATCTTCCATCAGGAAGAGGATCCAGCCCAATGGGCGGGATTGGAGGAGATGACGCGGGACGCTTTTGCGTCTGACGTCATCCCAACACACCCACAGGGGCGGGACAGAGTCTTATTTCACCTATTTAAGGACGCCAGAGACGGTATATGGCGTCATTCCGCTTCACAGCATTGTGCTGTGTGCATCACTCTCCACCTAGGACTTCTTGGGGACCTTCTCCTGGAACGGTTTTCCTTCCTTTTGAACCCTTGGACCATGGATTCTAGGGTAAGCAATCCATATATGAGATAAATATTCAGGTATTTTGGGGAGATCTCCCCAAAATTACCACACTTTTTTCTCTTTTCAATCTCATATCCAGGCTCTAAGATACTATCCCCTTTTTTTCCATTGGTGGTTTTTAGGTTTTTGCGCCATTAGATATTTGGAACCTTTTTACTTGTACCGTCTTGTAGAGAGTGTGGGAATGTGGCCATTACCTCTTGCCAACTCTTGGACGTCTTTTCTTCTCGGAAAGTGAATGGGAGGCAACGCTATATATGCAATATCTGACTATGTAAGTGTACGTTTCAAAATTTACTATGGATGTATATTGAATACTTGTTCATATTTACAAGCAATGTACGACTCTCTACCCCATGTTACATTGGGGTGGGGAATCTTTTTGCTCTGTTCTTTTACACAATTGACATGTCTTGATATTCTGTAGATGGTGACTATAATTCCCTGAGGAAGACAGGCATAATTCAGCCTTTTGGAAACGCGTCGGAATTCTACACTCTCACCTATCGCAGATATGCATATTATTTTGTACCATTTGTCATACTGTTTTTAAGAACTGTCTCAATTTTTATGTCTTTGTATTTTGACAATAAATTTATAAAATTATTTTATGTAGCCTATATGGTTTATCTTGTTGCCGGTATAATCCCACTTTCTGAGGTTTTTTCTTTATACTTATTTGGGGATGATGGCAACCAATATGTGTCTCGAGAACTGAGTTCAATCTATTAACTGTTAGTACATTAAAAAAAAACAATCCTCAATAAACATAAATACGGTAATTCTCTGAATAATCAGCATTCATTCAATTGTGCTTCCATGCAAATGTGAACATCATGTTCTGATCTTTATTGGGGAATGTTATTTTGTATATAGAGTGTCTATGTGGTGAGTTTACACTTTTCATTGAACAGAGTTTGGATAACACAGGGTTAAACGGAAAGGTCATAAATGAACTGCACATTATCTGGACAGAATGATTGGGGAGATAGTGATGTGTTCCTGCTTAGGAGATGTATGTTAGCTTGGGGGGCTGCAAACTCTGCAGGGCTCCAACACACACTCGCTGCTATTCCAACCCTTCACATATTTCCACATAAACTTCCCTCCTGGCATTAAACTTTGCCAGGTATTGTGCTCAGCTCACCACCCCAAACTGATGTTCCTCCCTCAGCTTACCTCTCTCCCTGCATGTCCTGTGAGCAGAATAGCTCTGCTCCTCCTCTGGGTTCTCTCATCATATGGCACTGAAGATAGAGGAGGGGGGGATTTAGCGGGACACACAGAGCAAGTATGCAGGAGACTGGAGGGGGGGGGGAGGATGAGGAGACAGAAAATCAGGAGGGGCCGGTGGGGAGGAGAGGTCTGACTAAACACAATCTCTTAGCAGCAGGGACCTGATCTAACTGTCAGCTAGCTGTGATTGACAGGTAGATCAAAGCGGAAGCTGTCATGGGGCCCCCTACTGGCAATGCCTGAATGGTCAGTCCACCCCTGGTGTGCGTCACTTACTATTGCGAGTTGTGCCGGTGGCTGCTGGTGTAGCACCTGCCACACAGCTCGCATACTTCAAGTCTTGTAGGACACGGCTGCTAAAGGGAACCGAGTTCCTGTTGTGGAAAAAGTACAGGAACTCCGTTCCCATGCGTTCCCGCAGGACTTGAGCCCTGTTTATATCTTGTTTTTTGTGGGAGCACAGAGGTGACAGCAGCAGCAACCCTATGTTAGTCTTTTTAGTATAGTCATGCAGAACTACCTTACTTAGCCTAGAAAGAGAGTTTGCCAAAGCTAGCTAACTTTACTCTTTGCGGACCACATCCCTAATATTTATAGTAAAAAAACAAGTTCCTCAGGAATCGCCATACCTCTAATCACAAGGGCTTCACATAGAACAAAAAGTATTCATTCTCCAGAGGCGTATCATGTCAGTAATAGACACAGTCTCAATTTCTGTGTATAAGCGTCCAAACAGTAGACATGTGCACAACAAAAAAATTAGTTTATTTTCGTTTCGTTTTTTTTTCGTTTCCGTTGATTCGTAATGATTCGTAAATTCGTAAGTCGTCGGTGTTCGTATTCGTAACGATTCGTAAATTCGTAAGAGTTATTTTTTCGTTGATTCGTTTTTCCGTTAGTTTAATTTTCGTTTATTCGTTTATTCGAAATTCGGACGCATTCGTATTTATTCGTACTTTCGTAACATTCGTAGATTCGTAATCGGAACATAATTCATAATTTTATGTAATGTGTATGCTATTATTACATTTTAAGAGACACGGAAAACTACGAATCAAAAAAAAAAGTTACGAATGTACGAATTTTTTCGTTCAATCCATTCGAGGCACGTTAAGCAGCGCCATTGTAAGGGACACGGAAAATGACCAATTCAACAAAAAAAAAGTTACGAATGTACGAATTTGTTCGTTCATTTTGATTTTCGTTGTTCCTGTTTTCGTTTTTTGGATTTTCTTCTTTCGTAGATACGTTGTTTCTAATTAGTTTTTTTCGGATTTTCGTTGTTTTCGGATTTGTTCGATCCGAACAATTCGTTATTCGTTAAAATTTTTAGCGAATCATTCGTTCATTCGGACAATAATGAATGAACGAAAATAATGAAAAAAAACGAAAAAATAAAATAAACTAATTGCACATGTCTACCAAACAGTCACCGGACAATTTTACAGGGGTCTACCATAGGGCTGGGGTAACATGTAGTCTAAAAATGGCAGAAAAAGTAACCTATTAGCTACAAAGGTTAAAAAACAACAAAGTATAGAGCATAGTCCCAGATACCACTAAAACAGCGGTGTAGGGACCGCAGCCAGTGGTATACAGGGCTGTAACGCTCTCATAGCCTGATGGACTCACCTTGTAATTGGAGTGGGATAGTATGGCTCCTTCCGTCTGCCAGGTGGAAAAGAGACTGACGGAAGGATGTGAAGCCCCTGTGATTTGAGGTATGGCAATTCCTTTTTGACTATTTGTGGACTGAATTCATCTATCATTAGAATACATTCCATCACCAATAATTCAAGATATTGTATCTGAACTAATTGGTGGAACAATCTTTATACCCATTTACATATACAGTGGAACCTTGGTTTACGAGTAACGCGGTTAACAAGCGTTTTGAAAGACAAGCAACTTTTTTTTTTAATTCTGACTCGGTTTGCGAGTGTTGTCTCGCAAAACGAGCAGAATTCAAGCTCATGGGTGGTGCAGTACCGCATTTGGCCAGATGTGCGGGACGCCAGGGACACTCGAAAACGGTTCAGAGCTGCTTGGAGCCGTTTGGAAATACTCGGAATGACTCGGAAATACTCTGAAACACTCGGAAATACTCTGTTCCTGAGTGTTTTCGAGCCTTTCCGAGGCTTTCCGAGTTCAGCTGGGCTGTCCCCGAGTATTTCCAAGGCTTTCTGACGCCCCCCCACCTCTGGCCCCATGCTGTATTGCATGTAATGGAAGTCAATGTGGAATGAATTATCTTCGTTTTCATTGACTTCTATGGGGAAAGTCGCTTTGATATGCGAGTGCTTTGGATTACAAGCATTCTCCTGGAACGGATTATGCTCATAATCCAAGGTTCCACTGTATCACAGTCAAAAATATCGGCCAGCCGCACTTTCTTTGCTCATGGTGCCTCACGTGAGTCACTGTCAGTCGGTGATACCCTGGCCTGTTGTTCATGCGTGGCTCTGACAGACCTTTCTCTCTCCATTTGTTGAGTTACTTTCTGCTGTTCGGGTGATACACTTACACTTAGGGTGAGTATTTTCATGTATGATCTTTTTGTATATTAATGTAAGATGATTGTAACATTTATATATTTGCACTTTGGCATATTTTTTTGATGACAGGTATTTTATCATCGTAGACTTAAGCCATAGTTTTGGAAGTTTCAAGCCCTTTTAGTCCCTAAAGAAGATCTGCACTGTGTTTTTTTTCGAAACGCGTTGGCCGCGCTGTCTGTTTGACAGTTTTGGGCTTCCCTCTCAGATGTTTCCATATCTGCCCCCAACATATGTGTTTGTTTTTATCATCTTTGAATATTGTTTACTGTCATATATATTAATAAGTTTGTATTTTTTTTACGATTAATGTTTGTGGTCCATTTAAAATCCCAACCTGAGGAACTTGTTTTTTTACTACATTATAGTCTATTAAAGATAATCCAGGAATTCGGCAGTGTCTGGGCTGGGCTTATATAAGGAAGTTTGAGGTCACTTCCTGTGCGCCTCCTGGGCATTTTCCCACCTTTTTCCATCAGGTTGATGTCACTTTCTGTGCATCCCCAAATCCCCATTCTGCCAATGTACTAGGCGATTGCGGGTCGCCAGTGGACATCATGCTCCCGCAGCGTGCAGCAAGCACACGCCTGCCCCTAACTGCGTCTGCATGAGCCAACGTACAATGACGGTGATTCGCCCAGGAGAGCAAACCTGCCGCAGTACAAGTGGCTAATGCAAAAAAACACAATGTAATACCCATTTTTTTTTGTAAAATATAAAAGATGATGTTATACCAAGTAGATACTGAACATGAAGTATTGAAGTAATTATGGGATTGTTTAGGTGCATACAGTATACTAGTAAATAGATACAAAGAGATACATTTAAAAGTAAAACACTTTATTTTAGCATTAGTAAAAAATGTTTAATAACAGTTTTATAATAGGTACATAGTAGTACAGTCCTTATGGATACAGCAAGATTGATGTGGTTCCCAACATGTTTCGCCCTCAACATGGGCTTCCTCAGGGGATACTGTCAACTTAGAAACAAAAGAAAGCCTTCCCAGGATCTAAGATAAATATATCAAACTGCAATCAATGAAGATTGGGGATTCTACAAGCGTCACAGCAAGCCAGGGAGTGCAGGTGAACATAGGAGGCATTTAAGAACCCAAAAATATGGTTTGGAGAAACACAAAACACCCAGGGACAAAGAGTCTCCAAAGCAGGACACTCGTATGTAGAGCTGAAGTCCTGCCAAATGTCTCCTCTACCTTTGAAAGCAAAAGATAAAAAAAAAAAAAATCTGATCTTATGCTATATAAAAAAAAATAGTTTACTTCTGCCCTAGACCAAAGGTGACGTCATGACGTCGCTCCGGTCCCCCTAGATCAGGGGTAGGCAACCGCGTCCCTCCAGCTGTGGTGAAACTACAAGTCTCATGAGACATTGCAAGACCCTGACAATCACAGGCCTGCCTCCTAGAGACAGAGGCATGATGGATTTTGTATTTTCACCACAGCTGGAGTGCAGAGGTTGCCTACCCCTGTCCTAGATCATAGTGGTGTTTAGAGATGATTTGGTCTCTCTTCACCTCTATGGCCAGCCACTCAAACTGTCAGATCGTTTCCCAGGCTCGCTGCTAAGAGCGGTAAGCCCAAGAAACACCAGCGAGCGCCCACTCCCACTGCTTCCAAAATTGATCCAATAGCAAATCAGCTGTTCGGATCGGAGTCGTTGGCTGAAAAAAATACCAGGGTCATGGCAGATAGCTTCAGCCATAACCCTGGTAAACCACTTCAAAGCCGCAAGGTATATTTACGTATTGCGGTTGGCAAGTAGTTAAAATAAATGCTTTTGCACTTACAACATATTAAAAATAGCCAGTAGCCTTGAGAAACCGAGAGGCACCTTAACCGAGATGGCCACTGTGCACCTCAGATATCACCGGATATGACGTAAACTTGAAGTCCTACCATACGCGTTTCGTCATACGCATGCAACAACTTCAGGAGCTAGCTAATGTTATTGTTTGTCATTGTGTATTATTTGTTATCGTTTTTTTTTTTTCATTGTGTATTATTTGTTATCGTTTTTTTTTTTTTTTGCTGTGTTGCCTTGCTCTCTTTTGTTTTAATTCTCATAATAAATTGATATTGCACTTATGCTGGAAATGTTATTCCTCATTTTCAAGTTACCTTTCCGGTTACACTTAACCACTTCAGCCCCGGACCAATTTGCAGCCAAATGACCAGGCCCCTTTTTGCGATTCGTCACTGCGTCGCTTTAACTGACAATTGTGCGGTCGTGCGACGTGACTCCCAAACAAAATTGGCGTCCTTTTTTTTCCCACAAATAGAGCGTTCTTTTGGTGGTATTTGATCGCCTCTGCGGTTTTTATTTTTTGCGCTATAAACAAAAATAGAGCGACAATTTTGAAAAAATTGCAATATTTTTAACTTTTTGCTATAATAAATATTCCCAAAAAATATATAAAAAAATGTTTTCCCCTCAGTTTAGGCCGATACGTATTCTTCTACATATTTTTGGTAAAAAAAATCGCAATTAGCGATTATTGATTGGTTTGCGCAAAAGTTATAGCGTTTACAAAATAGGGGATAGTTTTATAGCATTTTTATTAATTTTTTTTTTTTTACTAATAATGGCGGCGATCACATTTTTGGGACCATTGTCATTTATACAGCAATCAGTGCTATTTAAATTCACTGATTCCTGTGTAAATGAGTAAAGAGTTAACCACTAAGGGGCGGGGAGGGGTTAAGTGTGTGTGTTTTTTTTAACTGTAGGGGGGCGTGGCTTGGCGTCTAACGTCACTGATCGTCTGTCCCGATGACAGAGAACAGACGATCAGTGTCAGTCGCGCTAGGAAGCACGGGGAGAGGTTTGTTTACACAGACCTCTCCTCGTTCTTCAGCTCTGTGACCCGATCGCGGGACACCAGCGGCGATGGGGTCCGCCGGTCCCGCAGCCGCGGTCACGGAGCTCAGGACCGGGTCGCGCGGCAGCACGCGACCCGGTCCTGAGCTCTGTGACCGCGGCCGCGGCACCAGCGGACCCCATCGCCGCTGGTGTCCCGCGGCTGGGCTCCTAAAGAGACACGTACAGGTACATGATTGTGCCCAGTCGTGCCATTCTGCCGACGTATATATCGGCGTGAGGCGGTCCTTAAGCAGTTAAAGAACAGGACTCCAGCATCGGTATATTAAACAACATTAAAATTACTCAAAATGAATGTATGCATTGGATCAGCAGTGCACATAAAAGATATAATCCCTCTATTCTACAGAATTAAAGATAATTTTTCACCACAGTCTGCATAAATTTAGGAATATATCTGTTTCACCCTAAGAACAATTTTTCTGAAGCCTAATAAAATTAAGAGCATCTAAGACTAGTCAGTTCCCTCAAAAAAGCATGTTAGTGATAAAACAAATGCTAACGGCACCACAGTAGTATATCTCATTTGACCTAAACAAAAAGTTCAAATGCCATAAAAAGTACAATAGGATTAGTAATGAGAGTTAAATATTAATTGTCAGCAGATGAGTCAAGTATACATTCATCATCGTGTCTAACAGACAGATTTTGTTTTCGAACAGCCTTGTTTAGTGGTTGGGGCATAAAAGAGATCATTGAAGCAATATGACTTGGCCTCGGGAGCTATGACGTTAGCTGTTAGAAAATGGTGAATCTTGTTACTGAGCCATCAATCAGTGCAATATGGGCAGAATTTAGAATGGGGAAAAGTATACTGGAACCACCAAGAACACAAGGTCTTGTAGGCACAGGACCACATTTCTGCATAAGGAACATAGGCACTACACTACACTAAAATCATTATTAGCAAACACAACATAAATTACAAAATCTCTGCTAAATCCAAATACCCCTTGACATTTTCCACATTTTGTTATGTTACAACCAAAAATGTAAGAGTCCATTCACACGGGGGCAACACGACTTCCAGCGCGACTTTGGGAGGCAACTTAGACATGACTTGAGTATGAATCACAGCGCAACTTGGGGCAACTTCCAACGCAACTTGAAGTTGCCTCCAGGACAGGGGACTTTGCCAGTGGCCAATCACATAATAATCAGCTCTGTAGGAGGGAGGGGTTTGCCTAGAAAACTATTTTTACTTCCTGGAAAGTTGCTTCAGTTAAGACAGAGGATCTGACTTGGAGGCGACTTCCATTGAAATCAATGGATAGAAGTCGGATTGAAGTAGTACAGGAACCTTTTCTGAAGTCGGAGCGACTTCAGTAGTGTACATTAAGACGGCTCTCATTCACTTACATTGATTTTATCATGTCGCGCGGCGACTTGGGGCAACTTCAAGTCAGCACCAAAGTCGCCCCTGTGTGAATGGACTCTAAATGTATTTTATTGGGATTTTATGTGATTTTATGTGATAGACCAACACAAAGTGGTACATGATTGTGAAGTACAAGGAAAATGATAAATGGTTTTCCACATTTTTTACAAATAAATATCTGAAAAGTGTGGTGAGCATTTGTATTCAGCTCCTTTACTCTGATACCCCTAAGGCCCCTTTCACACTGGGGTGTTTTTCAGGCGCTATAGCGCTAAAAATAGCGCTTGTATAGCGGGTCCTTTCACTCCAGTGTGAAAGCCGGAGGAGGGATTTCACACTGGAGCGGTGCGCTAGCAGGACGGTAAAAAAAGTCCTGCTAGCAGCATCTTTGGAGCGGTGAAGGAGCGGTGTGTTCACCACTCCTATACCGCTCCTACCCATTGAAATCAATGGGGCAGCGCGGCTATAGCGCTGCAGTGGTGCTTTGCGGGCGGTTTTAACCCTTTTTCGTCCGCTAGCAGGGGTTAAAACCGCACCGCTAGCGGCCGAATACCGCCGCTAAAACGACGGTAAAGCAGCGTTAAATATAACGCTGCTTTACCGCCGACGTCCGCACCGCCCCCGTGTGAAAGGGGCCTAACAAAGGTCTAGTGGAACCAAATGCTGTCAGAAGTCATCAAATTAGTAAATAGAGTCCACCTGTGTGTAATTTAATCTCAGTATAAATACAGCTGTTCTGTGAAGCCCTCAGAGTTTTGTTAAAGAACCTTAGTGAACGAACCGCATCATGAAGGCCAAGGAACACACCAGACAGGTCAGGGATAAAGTTGTAGAAAAGTTTAACGCCGGGTTAGGTTATAAAAAAATATCCCAAGCTTTGAACATCTCTCAGAGCTCTGTTGAATCCATCATCTGAAAATGGAAAGAGTATGGCACAACTGCAAACCTACCAAGACATGGCCGTCCACCTAAACTGACAGGCCGGCCAAGGACCATTCATCAGAGAAGCAGCCAAGAGGTCCATGGTAACTCTGGAGGAGCTGCAGAGATCCACAGCTCAGGTGGGGGAATCTGTCCACAGGACAACTATTATGCCGCGTACACATGGTCGGAATTTCCGATGGAAACAGTCCGATGGGAGCTTTTCATCGGATTTTCCGACTGTGTGTATGCCCATCGGTCTTTTTCTGTCGGAATTTCCGACGGACTTTGGATTGAGAATCTGTTCTTAATTTTTCCGACGGAAAACCTTTCTATCGGATTTTCCGATCGTGTGTATGCAATTCCGACACGCAAAATTCCGACACATGCTCGGAAACAATTTGACGCATGCTCGGAAGCATTAAACTTCCCTTTTATAGTGCAGTCGAACGTGTTGTATGCCGCAGTGTTATTGACCGTCGGAAATTTGGTGTGACCGTGTGTAGGCAAGACAGTTTGAGCGAAATTCCGTCAGAATTCCGACGGGAAAACCATCAGAGCTTTTTCCGACGAGAATTTCGACCGTGTGTATGCGGCATTAGTCATGCTCTCCACAAATCTGGCCTTTATGGAAGAGTGGCAAGAAGAAAGACATTGTTCAAAGAAAGCCATAAGAAGTCTGTTTGCAGTTTGCTAGAAGCCATGTGGGGGACACAGCAAACATGTGGAAGAAGATGCTCTGGTCAGATGAGACCAAAATTGAACTTTTTGGCCTAAAAGCAAAATGCTATGTGTGGCTGAAAACTAACCCTGCACATGACCCCGAACACACCATCCCCACGTGAAACATGGTGGTGGCAGCATCATGTTGTGAGGACACTTTTCTTCAGCAGGGACAGGGAAGCTGGTCAGAGTTGATGGGAAGATGGATGGAGCCAAATACAGGGCAATCTTAGAAAAAAACCTGTTAGAGTCTGCAAAAGACTTGAGACCGGGGCGGAGGTTCACCTTCCAGCAGGACAACGACCCAAAACATACAGCCAGAGCTACAATGGAATGGTTTAGATCAAAGCATATTCCTGTGTTAGAATGGCCCAGTCAAAGTCCAGACCTAAAATTGCTGTTCACAGACGCTCTTCATCCAACATGACAGAGCTTGAGCTATTTTACAATGAAAAATGGTCAAAAATGTCCCTCTCTAAATGTGCAAAGCTGGTAGAGACATCCCCAAAAAGACTTGCAGCTGTAATTGCAGTGAAAGGTGGTTCTACAAAGTATTGACTCAGGGGGGCGCCATACAAATGCCCCCCACACTTTTCACATATTGATTTGTAAAAATTTGGAAAACCATTTATCATTTTCCTTCCACTTCACAATTATGTGCCACTTTCTGTTCATCACATAAAATCCCAATAAAATACATTTACGTTTTTGGTTGTAACATGACAAAATGTGGAAAATGTCAAGGGGTATGAATATTTTTCCAAGGCACTGTAGTAACTCTTTTTTTTCACTGCAGGTAGATAATGGATTCCAAGCAGAAGCAATGGGGTGTATTTACTATAGACAAATAGACTGCACTTTGCAAAGTATTCGCCTTTAGTAAATTGACCAACGTGCCATCAATTCTTGATTAAGGAGAGGTGCAGGCTGTCCAACATCCACAGAAGGCTACAGAATGTTTGTGGAGATGACACCACTGACAAGAGTCACCACTGACAAGACATTACACCTGTCAATGGTTTCATCTCTATAAACATTCTGTAGCCTTCTGTGGATGTTGGACAGCCTGCACCCCTGCTTTGTCAAGAACTCAATGACAGCATGTTGCTTCTGCTTGGAATCCATTATTTACCTGCAATGAAAAAAAAGAAGAGTTACTATAGAGGAAGAGTTACTCTACCAACATGTGAAATTTGAACAACCTATGTAAGTTAAAGTGTCATGCCCCATACACACGGTCGGACTTTCCGAAAGCAAATGTGCGATCGGAGCGTTTTGTCGGAAATTCCGACCGCGTGTAGGCTCCATTGGACATTTTCCATCGGAATTTCCGTCACACAAAATTTGATCCATTAAAATGGATGGTATCTGAAATGCTTATTGTGCGATTTGTCATTTTACCAGAGCGTTTTGAAATCGTGAGCAGAATCGCCGATTTAAAATGCCCAGGTGTGAATATGCCCTAAGACAGGAGGAAAGAACAAAAAAAAAAAAAACGAAAAAATAAAAATAAAAAAGCAGCCATCACATTTAAAAGAGAATTATGGTAATCATTTAAAAAAAAAAAACTTACTTACCTAGGTGGATGCTGTATCTGTCCCCCACTGGCTCTAACACTGAGAACTAAGCAATCTAAAGGCCCATACACACGATCGAAATTAGCTGCTTTGGACCAACATCCGACCGTGTGTACGCTCCATCGGACCAACTTTTTCCAGGTTTCATCGGACTTTTGTTGGCTGTGCGATCGGACCAACTTTCTGCCAACAAAAGTCTGATGGACCAATTGCGACCGTGTGTACACAAAACCATCGGACTTTTGTACAAAGTACAAACAAGCATGCTCAGAACCAATGCAAAAGATCAGACAACAATATAGAAGTTGACCAAAGGTGGCGCTGGAGTATTTGAACGTCCTCTTTTGAAGTATCGTCAGTACGTTGAAAGGTCACTACGTTCATGTTTGTTGCCTAAAAAGTCCGATCGCGTGTATGCAATACAAACTTGGGGCCAACGCCCTTTGGACAAAAATCCACGGGAAAGTTGGTCCACGGTCCGATCGTGTGTATGAGGCTTTACACTGACAATCGCTCAGTTCTCAGGGCTCCCCGAGCAGAGGGTTGGTGACTGTCAGTCAGCAGCTCTCTGCCCCCCCTGCGCTCGCTGGAGGGCTGGGTTGTGGAGGGGGCGGGAGTGGTCGGCTCAGGCTCTCAGGGGCTTGCTGAGAAGCGGGGCTGGGTGCCGTTCCATGCATGTGGGTGGATCCCGAATATATGGTCGTGATCTATGTATGTGTATATGTAATTTTTATTTTTTTTAATAATAAAATATTACTTTTATATATATTACAGGGGGATCTGTCAATGTAAACAGACAGATCCCCATTCTGACGACCCGATGTGCGTGGCCAGCGGGAAAGAGAGCCAGAAGGGGGATCTATCAATGTAAACAGACAGATTCCCCATTGACAACGTCACGTATGACGAAACGTGTCTGGAGGAGGAGGGTGAGAGGGAGAGATTGCAGCCATCCAGCCTGCTCAAACTGATTTGATCGTCATCTGCAAGCTAAAGGCCGTGGCTGGGTGATAGTCATCTGCCCTTTATGCTTGCCGTCTGGTAAGCAGGTCTATGTTATGGTGTTTGGGCACTCTCCTATTTGTGTGGAATCACTGTGGTGCCATTAAGAATAAAAAGTACTTGCCGACCTCTGTCAGCACATATACGTCTGCCGGGAGCTCCTTGACGGCGCCCGCGGCTCCTGCGGACTTGATTGGCGTGGGGATACCCGCGATCGTGTCACGGAGCTGAAGAACAGGGAGATGCCGATGTAAACAGCATCTCCCCGTTCTGCCTAGTAGCAGCACACTGATCGCCTGCTCTCTGTCATCGGGAGCAGCGATCAGTGTGGTGTCACACACAGCCACGCCCCCAGACAGTTAGAAACATGCCCCTAGGACACACTTAACCCCTCCCCGCCCCCTAGTGGTTATCTCCTTCACTGCCAGTGACATTTTTACAGTAATCAATGCAATTTTATAGCATCCTTCGCTGTATTAATGACAATGGTCCCAGAAATGTGTCAATATTGTCCGATGTGTCCGCCATAATGTCGCCAGAATTATTAATAAAAATGCCATAAAACTATCCCCTATTTTGTAGACGCTATACCTTTTGGGCAAACCAATCAATAAACGCTTATTGCGATTTTTATTTACCAAAAATATGTAGAAGAATACATATCGGCCTAAACTGAGGAAAAGTTTTTTATATATTTTTGGGGGATATTTATTATAGCAAAAAGTAAAAAAATTATGTGTTTTTTTCAAAATTGTTGCTCTTTTTTTGTTTATAGCGCAATAAATAAAAACCGCAGAGGCGATCAAATCCCACCAAAAGAAAGCTCTATTTGTGGGAAAAAAAGGACCTCAATTTTGTTTGGGAGCCACGTCGCACGACCGCGCAATTGTCAGTTAAAGCTACGCAGTGCCGAATCACAAAAAACGCTCTGGTCAGGAAAGAATCTGTCCGCCGCAATGTCGCAGTCCCGCTAAAAAAAACACAGATCGCCCTTTACTAGTAAATAAAAAAAAATTATAAAAATGCCTTAAATCTATCCTCTATTTTGTAGACGCTATAAGTTTTGCGCAAACCAATCAATATACGCTTATTGGAATTTTTTGTTACCAAAAATATGTAAAAGAATACATATTGGCCTTAACCACTTGACATCCGCGCTATGGCCGAATGACGGCCACAGCGCGGATCTCAATTCCCTGGAGGCCGTCATATGACGTCCTCCCCTGTGCACGCTCCCTGTGTATAAATTGCATGTGTGCGCTGTAATATGTTTGTTCCGATATAGTCACTGAGACTCGGGTGATCAGCGATCCGAGTAATGGGCAGGTCCCGGGCCCTTACCATGTGATCAGCTGTCAGCCAATGACAGCTGATCACATGATCAAAACAAAAGCTCGTGATTGTTTTTTTTTTCTCCTCATGCTGACAGCGGTCTATCTATCTGCAAAGTATTGATCAGATAATCAACTTACTTGTTTGAGTGCTGCACCTTTTCTCTGTCCGTTTTTCTTTATAAAGATGATTTATAAAACGATCTCCTGATTGATTTCATTTTGCTTGTGGGCATTTGAAGCCCACAAGCATACACTTCCTGGTTCCCTTGGTTTTCGCGTACCAGCATGCATTGCCGGTTCACGCGCATGCTCAGTAGCTTCACAGCTACGAGCGGCGTAATCGGCATGGTTACCATGACAATGGGTGACGCCATGCAAATAACCATGCAAATAACGCGAGATAACGCATCGGAACCCCAGCAATGTCTCCTGGGATTGATTACACGAGATCCCAGGAGACACAGCGAAATGAAGAGGAAATGACGCCGATCCCCGCTGAGAGCCCGCCCACCCCCGCAGGGAGAAGAAAACAGATGAAGCCATCATGAAAGGTAAGCTTAAAAGATGCCGAATTGAACCATCAATTCTGTCATCTTACAGGATAGAGAAGCCATAGAGACTTAGTTCATGGGATGGGTGCAGAACCGCTTTAAAGGGACATCGGTCCCTAAAAGTCAGAGGCAATTATGCCTCATGTATGCCACCTGTTAATGCCCACAAGTGCCACCTATCAATGCCCACCAGTGCTGCCAATCAGTGCCACCTAAAAGTGCTGCGTATCACTGCCACCCATCAGTGCCCATCACTGCCACCTATCGGTGCCCGTCACTGCCGCCTCATCAGCGTACATCAATGACGGACAAAAATTACCCATTTTAAATTTTTCTCCGGGACTGTGACATCATAGGGGGGCGGGGTCACCATGTGACATGATCATGTGACCCCGCCCCCTTGTCCCTATATAAGTCACAACACCGCGCGTCTCTGCCATTCCGGCCAGAGAGAGCGACGAGTCAACATCGGAAGAAGAAGAAGAAGAGGAGGAAGAAGAAGAAGAAGAAGACGACGACAGTGGCAAGAACAGAAGAGACCCCGGAAGACCCCCGAAGGCGGATCGAGACCCCCAGACGACGGCGGCGAAGACGAAGAAGAAAGCCGGGTTCCTCCGCTCGGTAAAAGAGCTAGGTAAAATAGCAGAGGAGTCCGGCGAGAAGACCCCCCAAGGCGGAAGAAGACCCCCGGAGCATTGCAATAAAATATTTTTTAAAAATTGTGTTTTTTTTATTTACACTTTACACCTTAGGTGAATGGGTAGGGGTACATCGTACCCCATACTCATTCACATAGGGTGGGGGGCCGGGATCTGGGGGGCCCCCTTATTAAAGGGGGCTCCCGGATTCCGATAAGCCCCCCATCCGCAGACCCCGACAACCAACGGCCAGGGTTGTCAGGAAGAGGCCCTTGTCCTCATCAACATGGGGACAAGGTGCTTTGGGGTGGGGGGGCCACACGGCATGGGGATTCCCTTTAAATCCATGCCAGGTGACAAGGCTAGCGCGGCGGCATTCACTGCCTTCGCTAGTCCCGTCTACCTGCAGTTACGTTCTAAATAAACGGACTTTCCTCCGTGTGTGGGCAAGTCCGTTCATTTTAAAAAGTCCCGCAGACTTTTTCCCGCGGATTTTCCGCCGGAGAAGTCCGGGCGTGTGTGGGCAAGTCCACAGCTCGGAAAGTCCGGCGGAGCTCCGCTGGAAAGTCCAGCGGTTTGTCCGCTGGACTAGGTCCGGCAGACAATCCCACCAGAAAGTCCGAGCGTGTGTATGGGGCATAAGTGGTTAATCTCTTCTTTTTAAGCTTTTTAACTGTTATTGCAATAAAAATATACTTTACATTCTTACAGTTAAAATGCTGTTATACAGTACTACCTATAATTTATTGCCTAAAAATGTTGTTTAAGACCCCAAATCAACATTAAAATCCTGTTTTAGCAAAATATGTCTAAAAAATTTACACTTGTATATATATCTTGGAAATGACTATCAAACTGCATCTAAAAAGGCAATAAAATAACCCTTTGTATATTCTGGTTCTGTCGGGTCATTGAGCGTTTTCTTTGTCAAAGCCTTTTATGTGACGAGATTTGCGACATACAGAATCATTTTTTGTAACGGCAAGTTATTAAAAGATAGAAGATATCAAATTAACAGGAAATTCAATGCCTAGATGACTTTCACGATTTGAAAATGTTTAATATTGTAATACATTTTGACTATAAAAGTGTCCCTGATGTTTAATTTTAGACTTCGAGTATTTACTTAAGAGGTGCAAAATCAATTTTAAGACCCCTGGTTGACAAAGGTCACCGCCAGTTACATTTACCGTATTTTACGCTGTCAAAACACATTTTTATGTTATAGAATAAACAGCGAATGATTTTTTTTTATGTGTGTATCAGACAACCCTCGAGACATTCAATATACCCAACGACACATGAACATTTGAAAGCATAACAAAAACATTAATCACATCTACTGTAGGCAGTTCACTTTAGTGGATGTGAAATCATAGCGCTACACCTGTGCTCTATAAACTGAGGCTTTATTCTTTATCCGAGGTTCACTAAACAATGTTTTATACAACGGATATGGAAATGTTATTCTATCCTATAATATTACAGAGGAGATAATTAATAATATTGTTTCAGATTACTGTCAGTGTATGGAAACCTTATAAAGACCGTACACATTAAGTGGCGGTTTGATGAAGATATAAAAAAGAAAAAAAAACAATCTCTCGAATATTAATTTTCACATACACTATATTACCAAAAGTATAGGGACGCCTGCCTTACAAATACATGACATTTAATGGTATTCCAGTATTATGCCCCGTACACACGGTCGGATATTCCGATGGAAGAAGTCAGATCGGATTATGTTGTCGGAAAATCCGATCGTGTGTGGGCTCTAGCAGGATCTCAAATTTTCCGACAACAAAATCTGATCAGACTTTGTCCGATCGTTTGTAGAGAATTCCGATCGGACAAAGTGCCACGCATGCTCAGATCAAATTTCGAGACCAAAGCTATTGGCTACTAGCCTCTACGTAGTTCCGTTGTACGCAACGAACGTCACCACGTTTAGAACGATTGGATTTTCCGACAACTTTGTCCGACCGTGTGTATGCAACATTTTGGGGTCGGAATTTCCGACCGTGTGTACGGGGGCTTACACATACATGACCTTTAATGGTATCCCAGTCTTAGGCCTGATTGACACCTATGCATTTTTAGTGCTTTTTGCATTTTGCAGATTTGCACTACAGAATGTGTTCCATGGGAAACCATGTTAAATGGACTGTAGTGCAAATCTGCAAAATGCAAAAAGCACTAAAAATGCATAGGTGTGAATCAGGCCTTAGTCCATTGGGTTCGACATTGAGTTGGCCCACCCTTTGGAGCTATAACAGCTTCAACTCTTCTGGGAAGGCCGTCCACAAGGTTTAGGAGTGTGTCTATGGGAATGTTTGACCGTTCTTCCAGAAGCGCATTTGTGAGGTCAGGCATTAATGTTGGATGAGAAGGCCTGGCTCACGTTCTCTAAGGCTTGATCCACACCTATGCATTTTTAGTGCTTTTTGCATTTTGCAGATTTGCACTACAGTCCATTTAACATGATTTCCTATGGAACACGTTCTGTAGAGCAAATCTGCAAAATGCAAAAAGCACTAAAAATGTATAAGTGTGAATCAGGCCTAATTTATCCCAGAGGTTTTCGATCAGGTTGAGGTCAGTACTGTGCAAACCAGTCAAGTTCCTCCACCCCAAACTCGCTCATCCATGTCTTTATGGACCTTGCTTTGTGCACTGGTGGGCAGTCATGTTGGAACAGGAAGGAGCCATCCCCAAACTGTTCCCACAAAGTTGGAAGCAGGAAATTGTCCAAAATGTCTTGGTGTGCTGACGTCTTAAGAGTTCCCTTCACTGTAACTAAGGTGCCAAGTTCAATCACTGAAAAATAACCCCACACCATAATTCCCCGTTCCACCAAATGATTTGGACCAGTGCCCAAAGCAAGGTCCATAAAGACATGGATGAGTGAGTTTGGGGTAGAGGAACTTGACTGGCCTGCACATAATCATGTGTATAAAAACCTTCAATTGCGTCATAATAAAGCAGAATGGTTATTTGGAAAGATGCTGAGCGTATCTTTTGTGTCTGTTCCCCACTGCAGTAGTTATTAATTTGGAACCACTAATCAATATGAGGATAGGAGTTGCCTATCTATAATTTTTCAGGTGACCCCCCTTAGGGATTACAGAGAAGATGAAAGGTGTGAGACACCAATATGGGAGCTATATAGAATACCATCCGCCAAGAAGAACGGAAGAACCAAGAGAGAGAAGAAGAAGCCCAGCAAGAAAAGAGGATGTAGAGCAGGGAAGAGAAAACAAGCCCAAAAGAGAGTAGTTGGAGAAGGGATTTTTAACCTTAGCAATGTACCACTTATACAAGATGAGTTAGGAGTACTTAATAAGGGTTTGAAATATGCACCGGTCAAAAATTTGGACAAATTCCAAACGTATATCGGAGTTCAAAAATATGTGAGAAAGCTGAACATAAAAAAGTATCTGATGGGTAATCCAATTAATGTTAGATAACAGCATCCAGAAGAAGGGATTATACATAGTAATCTGATAAATAAATCTCTCTTTAATCCCAAAGTAAACAACAATAAACACATCAAGGTATTTAGGAATCTAGTGACGGAAGATTTTTAGGGATTCGAAGATCAAGATGAGAGAAGAGCCGAGATTCATAAAGATTGGGATACAGAAATCGACCAAAAGACAAAACCTTGTGATCAGACCCTTGGATAAAGGGAGGATGAGGGGGGGGGGGGGGGTATTGTTATTCAGTCAGTAGAACAATACCACAATGGGATTCCGAAAATATTAGAAGACAAAGAAACATACTTTCCTCTACCAAGTAATCCCATATTCAAATGGAAAAAAATGTTTTTTAAATTGCAATATAAAAAGATTTACATTCTCTAAGCTTTTTTTTATGGCCATGGTAGGCCTGGCCTGGGTAATTTACAATATAAAGTGAAGAAGATGAATTATCTCTTATAACATACACAGACATATCTTTCCAGTAATATATAAATCAAAATGCTCTTAACTGTGGTTCTTCTTTTGTTGCTTGCAGCTTTATATGCCACTCACTTCAGGTCAGG
This sequence comes from Lithobates sylvaticus, assembly GCA_028564925.1. Classification (NCBI taxonomy): domain Eukaryota; kingdom Metazoa; phylum Chordata; class Amphibia; order Anura; family Ranidae; genus Lithobates; species Lithobates sylvaticus. The sequence continues at coordinate 18,800,038 of CM053028.1, forward strand.
ATTTCCTGTGATGTGATGATAAGTAGGCACTGGCAGCGTATCACTCGTAGGCTTGGCCACTGACTGCACTGATTGGCGGTGCCAGAGCCAGCTGGATCTACACAACGCATACACAGGCAGGCAGCCAATCACTGAAGAGGAATGGCGGCACTGCAGAGCAGAGGCCCGAGCAGCCGAGCCATCTCATCCGGTGTCCAGGCCGGGGGTGGGGGAGGGACATCAGATGTGTCAGGACAGAGAGCAGCTGGCAGACTCTGCAACTGGCAACTGCAACACCTTCTTGATGATTCCGGAAAGGAGGGGTCGCCCCCCCCTTGCCCCTGAAGGGAGGGTTCCCCCCCCCCCTGCCCCTACTTGCGAATGCCCATGGCCACATCTAGCTGCAGCATCTTATCTCCTGTCCACTCAAAAGCACAATGATTTTCTCAAACAGCCAGATAGCATGGGCCTCGTATACACTAAATGTTGAAAAATATGTGGCTTTGCCCCAAAATTACTGGTTCTGGTGTTTCCACTAAAGGGTATTACTAAAGCTACAGCATATGGTACAAAGACATTTTAGACAATTGTGCAAGTCCAATTTGTGGTAAAAGTTTGGTGAAGGTCTTTATGTTCCACCATGACTGTGCTTCTGTGCTCATGGTTTGATGAGTTTGGTGTGAAAGAAAATTTAGAGGCCTTCACAGAGTCCTGACCTCAACAATAAATCTTGAAAATCTTATGCCCCGTACACACGGTCGGAAATTCCGATGGAAAATGTCCGATCGGACCATGTTGTCGGAAAACCGACTGTGTATGGGCTCCAGCGGACTTTTTCCGTCGGACAACAAAATCCGATCTGACTTTTTCCGATCGTGTGTAGCGAATTCCGACGGACAAAGTGCCACGCATGCTCAGATCAAATTAGGAGACCAAACCTATTGGCTAATAGCCTCTACATAGTCCCGTCGTAGGCAACAAACGTCACCACGTTCAGAATGATCGGATTTCCGACAACTTTGTCCAACCGTGTGTATGCAACACCAGTGTCGGACAAAATCCGTCGGAAAAAATCCGACAGATTTTGTGGTCGGAATTTCTGACCATGTGTACGGGGCATTAGAGATTATTTGGAAGGCCAATTGGGAGCCAAGTCTTCTCAAGAAATATGAAAACTTTCAGGTACCTACATCCCCATCACTGCATACCAAAAACCCATAAATCCAGATTGGGACTTTGCAGTACCAGGATCTACATGCTTCTGCTTCATCCATTGTGTAAACCTGTCCTTTCTGCTGTTTCTTTCACTACTGGCAAGCAGAACTGCTCTGGGTTCGAATCGAGGAGGGTTTAATGAACTTCAAAGAAGTTTAGATGCCGAACCTGAACCCCTATTCAAATCAATGGGAGCCGAATGTGTGAATCTAAAATGCCAATTTTCTGGGCTGATAGGCAATGGGTTGCCAAAAAAATTGCAGGGGAGTTGGGTTAGGGGTTAGGTTTTCGGAGTGCAAAAAAGTTTTTTTATTTGGGCAGTGATGTCACCGCTATCGCCTCCTCTTTGCTTAAATGGCAGAGGATTCCCAGTGATGTCAACAGTTTTTAGGGATGCAGTGTGTGACAGACCAAGCTGGGACAGAGGCTTTTGGAGAGGACTAATAATACACACGATCGGACTTTCCGACAACAAAGTTTTGTTGGTGGAAAATTTGAGAACCTGCTAGCAAACATTTGTTGGCGGAAAGTCTGACAGTAAATGTTCGATGGAGCATACACACGGTCGGACTTTCCGACAACAAGCTCACATCCAACATTTCCTGTCGGAAAATCTGGCCGTGTGTATGCGGCATAAGGGCAAGCCTTCTACCCACTGATTATGGCCCATGGAGAAAGAAGATCATTCTCTAATGATGGATAACAATATGATGAACGCTGAGAGCGAGACTTGGATTAATTCTCTGAATAAGGACAAAAAGGCTGGGATCACATCATTGCAAATTGGATGCAAGATCCCCACATCCAATTCGCAGTAGCATGAGTTTTTGACCAGCTCTCTATTGAGCCAGTTCACATAGCTCCTCAGCAGGTCCGGTGCGTTTTGCAGAAAAAACTCTTTGTGTCTTTTGGTCCGTTTCAAGTGCGAATTCAGTCCAAAATTGGGGGTGAAATCGGACCTGAAGTGGTGAACCAGCACGCACTGGACCCCTGCTGTGAGCTACATGCGGCTCATATGTGAACCCGAGCCTGAAGCTTCCCTTCCCGAGTGGATGGAAAGAGGTAATATCTTGTACAGGTTAATGGTCAGAGGAAATATCATGGCCCTACTGCAGACTGGGTTGGAGGGGTCCTTCACTTGGGACAGAAATATTTATCAACAACCTCCCTCAAGAAATCTATCCCACTGTATCAGACTGCTGGAACATTGTTTGCCTTCTGATCACTAGTCTGGTGAACAGATTACACAAGTTTGTGTCTCTCCTAGTGTGTCCACAATAGTCCACTCCCTCATCATTGCCTCTCATTAGTATCCACCTGTGTCATAGGTGGAGTCCTTTAGTTCTCCCATATAGAGGAGTGTATGTCTCCAATGGTTCAGAGAAGCAGGATCTCCCATTGTTTGGATAGTGTAGGACCCACTAACTATGGGGTACTTTGTCGCAGTAAGTTGGCTTAAGCACCATATAGCAATATGATGTGACTAAATCCCCATATTTTTTTTAAATATTTAGGTGTAAAAAATAGCCTTGGAGGGGGTAAATGTATTTTTTGCATGTGTGTGCTGTAATATTTTGTTCTCTCCTATTGTGTGTCTCCTAGGTGTGAATTACCATCATTAATTGAGTCACCTATTGTTTCTTTCTGTCTGCTAATCCTTTTAGAGATTTGGACAGCCCTAATGCCGCGTACACAGGGTTGGAATTTCCGACAGAAAAAGTCCGATGGGAGCTTTCGGTCGGATATTCCGACCGTGTGTATGCCCCACCGGACTTTTTCTGTTGGAATTTTCGGCGGACTTAGATAGAGAACATGTTCTAAATTCTTCAGTCGGAAATGCCAACGGAGGTTATCTCGTTGGCAAGTCCGACCATGTGTATGCGGCATAAGTCTTACTTACTGGTTCTTACTGTGGAAATGGTGCCGAATGATCTGGGGCTTGTTTAAGTGTTTAGGCTTGTTTAACCACTTTCAGACCGGACCAATTTGCAGCCAAAGGACCAGGCCCTTTTTTGCGATTCGGCACTGCGTCGCTTTAAACTGACAATTGCGCGGTCGTGCGACATGGCTCCCAAACAAAATTGACGTCCTTTTTTTCCCACAAATAGAGCTTTCTTTTGGTGGTATTTGATCGCCCCTGCGGTTTTTATTTTTTGCGCTATAAACAAAAATAGAGCGACAATTTTGAAAAAAATGCATTATTTTTTATTTTTTGCTATAATAAATATCCCCAAAAAATATATAAAAAAAAAAACATTTTTTTCCTCAGTTTAGGCCGATACGTATTCTTCTACATATTTTTGGTAAAAAAAATCGCAATAAGCGATTTATTGATCGGTTTGCGCAGAAGTTATAGCGTTTACAAGATAGGGGATAGTTTTATAGCATTTTTATTAATAATTTTTTTTTTATTAGTAATGGCGGAGATCTGCGATTTTTTTTTGTGACTGCGACATTATGGCGGACACATCGGACATTTCTGACACATTTTTGGGACCATTGTCATTTTTACAGCAATTAATGCTATTTAAATGCATTGATTTCTGTATAAATGACACTGGCAGTGAAGGGGTTAACCACAAGGGGGCAGTGTAAGGGTTAAGTATGTCTAGGGGTGTGTTTTTTTACTGTGGGGGGGCGTGGCTGTCAGCTAGTGAATGCTGATCTCTGCTCCAATCACAGGGAGCAGAGATCGGCGTCACTAGTTGCTAGGCAGAACGGGGAGATGCTGTTTATCTCGGCATCTCCCCGTTCAGCCGCCCAGTGAGACGATCGCGGGGGTCCCCGCGGCGATCGAGTCCGCGGGGACCGCGATCGGACTCACGGGGGTCCCGACCGGCACGCTCCCGATGGCACGGACAGGCAGAAAGGAGGGACTTATATATACGCCCTCCTGCCTGTACGTGCCATTCTGCCGACGTATATCGTCGTGCGCCGGTCGGCAAGTGGTTAAGTGACTAATTGTTAACTAGCTTACTGTTTAATTGGATCACTGCTTATGGTTATGTTGGCTGTTCCTTTGCTATGTTAATTATATTCCTGTTTGAATAATATGATCAGGCCCTTATCTGATCTTGTGTGGTATATAAATTCTGTGTTACAGTTCCAATGCACCTAAGCTAGTGTTGGCTAGATTCTTGGGTGCTCAGCTATAATACCTGGTTCCTGGGTCCAGACTGGAGGAAGCTATATCTTGACGAAGACACCTAAGCTGGGCGCTGGACGGTTCCGTCACACAGTGGGTGGCTGCACCTGCTGCTTCCTTAGCAACCATTGACAGTGGGGAGCTGTCATATATAGAAGTGGTAGAATTACTGCTTCTATATAGGATGCTTGGCTTCCACTGAGCAGGGGGTCGATTGGGCAAATGCTAGAAAAGATGGACACCCGAAAAGCCAAAGTTTGGTTTAAGCCTAGGTTCAGACTGAACTCTTGGCTCAGTCCACAGGTGATGAGATTAAAGAAAAAAAAGGAAGCAGAGTTTGTAGATATGGCTTTTGTTTTCCCTAGACCAGTTCCTAGGCACCAGACCAGTTCCTAGGCACCAGACCAGTTCCTAATGGTAAATTTGACCTTGGCTACATTTTTTTTTTTTTTAAATATATAAAGCATGTGCCACAAATATGTGCTGATGTATTATATGCCCAATAGACATGTGCACAACAAAAAAAATTGTTTATTTTCATGTCGTTTTTTTCGTTTCCGTTGATTCGTAACGAAAGTCGTCAGTGTTCGTAACGATTCGTAAATTCGTAAGTCGTCGGTGTTCGTATTCGTAACGATTCGTATTTTCGTAACAGTTATTTTTTCGTTGATTCGTTTTTCTGCAAGTTTAATTTTCGTTTATTCGTTTATTCGGACGCATTCATATTTATTCGTACTTTCGTAACATTTGTAACATTCGTAGATTCGTAATCGGAGCATAATTCATAATTTTATGTAATGTGTATGCTATTATTACATTTTAAGAGACAGGGAAAATTACGAATCGAAAAAAAAATTACGAATGTACGAATTTTTTCGTTCAATCCATTCGAGGCACGTTAAGCAGCGCCATTGTAAGAGACACGGAAAATTACGAATCGAAAAAAAAGTAAAAAATTACGAATGTACAAATTTTTTCGTTCAATCCATTCGAGGCACATTAAGCAGCGCCATTGTAAGGGACACGGAAAATTATCAATTTAACAAAAAAAAAAAAAGGTACGAGTGTACAAATTTTTTCGTTCATTTTGATTTTCGTTGTTCCTGTTTTAGTTTTTCGGATTTTCTTCTTTCGTAGATTCGTTGTTTCTAATTTGTTTTTTTCGGATTTTCGTTGTTTTCGGATTCGATCGATTCGAACGATTCGTTATTCGCTAAAATTTTTAGCGAATCGTTATAACGAAAAAAAACGAAAAGAAACAAAACTAATTGCCCAAACGATACAAAGCTGTGACCCAAAGACAACTTCTGGGGCCCCAAATCTGATCCTTCGTAAAATAAAATCTAATCTTGATCCTTTTCTGCTAACCGGTGACAAAAAAACGGCCTCCCTTAGGAGTTAAGGTTCGTCACATGACAGGATGTAAATGACATCTATACAGAATCAGTAAGGTAGACCCCGGCAGGCTACACATTTTTGACAGCAAAATCCATCAGGTAGGAAGTTTGTTTTCACCCCCCCCCCCCCTCCTCCCTTTCATATTCTACAAAGAATTGAATAGATGAATGGAGAAATGCCAAAAATATCTGAACAAGAGTGTGTTTGATTGAAATCATTCAGGGCCTCTTGCTGCCAAAAAGAATAATGTTTCATTTTGTTTGCTTAAGAAAGCTTTTTTAGGTTGAAATGGAGAGCGGTTTTAATACTGCTAATGCACAGTCTCTCCTGCACATGGTTTGCAGGCAAAATACATGCTATTTGGCCAAATCATTCTACGCATCTTCATGTAATCAATAGCAGAAGTGTGCAGAAGAAGGTGACCTTCCATGACTTTCCTTGTGTTTTACACATGCTTAGAAGTCTCAGACAGCTACAAGTTGTACTGCAGACAATGGGCCCTATGAACAATGGTGTCTGAGTAGCAGAAAGGTCTTGTAGCCCATAGCGTCTAATCTGACGTCGCCTTTTATCCATTTTTCCACACTGATCTGACATCGAGAAGAGACTTTCTACAAGCAACAAGAACTGTTTTCTTTTAGTCTCCATGGATGGGACCCCATGAGCATTTTGGGGGACATGCCTTAAAGCTGTGGTCTCCAAACTGTGACCCACGGGCCAAATGCAGCCCTTATGCCCCGTACACACGGTCGGAAAATCCGACCACAAAATCCATCGGATTTTTTCCGACGGATTTAGTCCAACACTGGTGTTGCATATACACGGTCGGACAAAGTTGACGGAAAATCCGATCATTCTGAACGTGGTGACGTTTGTTGCCTACGACGGGACTACATAGAGGCTAGTAGCCAATAGCTTTGGTCTTGTAATGTGATCTGAGCATGCGTGGCACTTTGTCCATCGGAATTCGCTACACACGATCAGAAAAAGTCCGATAGGACTTTGTTGTCGGAAAATTTGAGAGCAGGAGATAAAACTTTGTCAGTCGGAAAATTCGATGGAAAATGTCCGATGGAGCCCACACACGGTCGGAATTTCCGACAACATTGTCCGATACGACATTTTTTGTTGGAAAATCCGACCGTGTGTATGGGGCTTTAGCCTGCATTTATCCGGCCCTTGGGGTGCTATTTCTCCCCTTGACACCAATGATGGGGCCAGGGGCGGACTGACAACTCATGGGTCCCCCAGGCAATAGGAGTTTATGGGGCCCCCAGGCAATCAGAGATTATGGGGCCACACAGTATATACACACACACACAGTATACAATCACACAGTATACACAGACATGTTTCTATTGGCTGAGAAGGTACTGGAGAGGTGGGACAGCTTTAATCTCTGGGTTTTTAGACCAAAAGGATGTCGGTAAGGGACATTTCAAAGACAGATGTAAAAAAAAACACAGATTTTTAAATACTGTCCCTGCTTTTACTGAGGCTGGCAACCCTGATGGCAGTGCCCGAGTGGCCGACTGGTCAGTCCGCCCCTGGATGGGGCACTTCTTCTCCCACTGATACCAATAAGGCTGCACTATTCCTACTAGTGACACCAGTGATGGTGCACCATTCCTCCCGTCGACACCAACAACAATGGGGCACTATTCCTCCTCCCACTGACACCACCAATGGGGCACTATTGCCGCCTCCCACTGACCACCATGTCTGGGGAATTGAATTATGTGTTCATGTACCTGAAAAGTCCCATATTTCCCCCATTTTCTTTTATGTCTGGGGAATTGTTTACTCCCACCGACACCAGGACATTTTCTACTTCCACTGGCCCCTCTCAAGTCTGAAGCACAGTAAACTGGTACCGGATAGCCAAGGCTCTCATGCACATCACTGGATCGCGATGGGACTCAGGTAAGTATTAGGGCAGGGCTGGAGGGGGGGCTACTACACAAAGAAGGTTTTTTACCTTTATGCATAGAATGCATAAAGGTAAAAAAGCTTGAGCTTTTAGAACCACTTTAAATCTGAACTCCAGGCATGATCTTTATTGCATATTTACATTGATCCAGTTTGGACCAATATAAGCATGCATCTCATACATAAGGGGCCTCTGGGGAAGCTAATTAAAGTGAAACTAATCTGTATCTGAGCACCACTAAGCAAAAATGCATTTCATTCACTTTTAATTAGACATATGCACACTGAAATATTTCGTTTCGGAATTTCGTTTTGGTCCGAAAAATACATTTATTTAGTTAATCCCGAAATTTGTTTTTATTTATTTTGTTTTTCGTTAAAAATGGCATTCGTCCGAAAATCCAAATTAATTAAGGTTGAATCTGTCATTGAAGGCTTATGGTGTCTGTCGAATGTTTAAAGAAGATTCAACGGAGCAGCTAAACTGTATGACTCTGTATAGTTTAGCTGCTCCGTCGAATCTTAAAACTTTCGACAGATTCCATAAGCCAAAGATTTGACGTATGTATGTTTTTTGTAGACATGTGCACAATAGAAAAATTTGTTTAGTTTTGTTTCATTTCTGTACGTTTCCGTTGATTCGTAACGATTCGTAATTTCGTAAGTCGTCGGTGTTCGTATTCGTAACGATTCGTATTTTCGTAACAGTTATTTTTTCGTTGATTAGTTTTTCCGTTAGTTTAATTTTTGTTTATTCGAAATCTGGACGCATTCGTATTTTTGTAGATTTAGTTACATTCGTACTTTCGTAAGATTGATTTATTCGTACTTTCGTAACATTGTTTTCGTAGATTCGTAATCGGAGCATAATTCATAATTTTATGTAATGTGTATGCTATTATTACATTGTAAGAGACACGGAAAATTACGAATCGAAAAAAAAAGTTACGAATGTACGAATTTTTTCGTTCAATTCATTCAAAGTACGTTAAGCAGCGCCATTGTAAGGGACACGGAAAATTACCAATTCAACAAAAAAAATAAGTTAGGAATGTACGAATTTTTTCGTTAATTTTGATTTTCGTTGTTCCTGTTTTCGTTTTTCAGATTTTCTTCTTTCGTAGTTTCGTTGTTTCTAATTTGGTTATTTCGGATTTTCGTTGTTTTTCATATTCGTTCGATTCGATAATTCGTTATTCGTTAAAATTTTTAGCGAATCATTCATTCATTCGTACGAATGAACGAATATAACGAATTTTAACGGAAAACGAAAAAAAACTAAACGAATTGCACATGTCTAGTTTTTTGCTGCTTTGTCGAATCTTTGTCGTTCATGTTGAATGTATATAGTTCAAACAGAAAATGGACTGGTGATAGTGATCACTGATCAGACAGGTAACAAGATAGGGTATATAGAATCTATATAGAATCTCAATCTATAATATAGAATCTATAATAATAAATCCCCCCCCCCCCCCCACCACAACACGGGCAGCCTCTGAGGCTATCACAACACTAGCAACACTAGTATCACTATCAAGTTCACAACACTAAAACAATAGCAGCAGATTATTATGAAAAAGTTAGGTTGAACTGTAGCTTGCTTCACTATTGTTCTGCTGCTGTGCTTATGCTTAATTGCTAAATAATTCAGGTTCTCTGACAAACGGACCAGCTAAGGCCGCGTACACACGAAGGGACAATCCCGCGGGATTATCCGCTGGACTGAAGTCCAGCGGATAATCCCCTCGTGTGTGGGCGCCGGCGGACTTTTTGGCGCCAAAGTTTTAAGTTTGGTTTTAAAATTATCCGCTGGACTTGGCAGTCCGGCGGACAATCCCGCCGTTAGTAGGCAAGTCCGCGGGACTTTTGAAAATGAACGGACTTGCCGCTCATCGGCAAGTCCGTTCATTTAGCACGTGACTTCAGGTTACGTAGCTAGCGTAGGCAGTAAATGCCGCCGTGCTGGCTCCGTAAGCTGGCATGGATTTAAAGGGACTCCCCACGCCGAAAAAACGGCGTGGGGGTTCCCCCCAAATCCATGTCAGACCCTCATCCGAGCACGCAGCCTGGCAGGCCAGGAAAGGGGTGGGGACGAACGAGCGCCCCCCCTCCTGAGCTGTACCAGGCCGCGTGCCCTCAACATGGGGGGTGCCCAGGGGAAAGGGGGGCCGTGCGGCCCCCCCACCCCAAAGCACCTTGTCCCCATGTTGATGAGGACAAGGGCCTCTTCCGACAACCCTGGCCGTTGGTTGTCGGGGTCTGCGGGCGGGGGCTTATCGGAATCTGAGAGCCCCCTATTTATAAGGGGGCCCTCAGATCCCGGCCCCCCACCCTATGTGAATGAGTATGGGGTACGATGTACCCCTACCCATTCACCTAAGGTGTAAAATGTAAAGTAAAAAAAAAAACACACACACTTTTGAAAAAATAGTTTATTGCACTGCTCCGGGGGTCTTCTTCCGTCTTGGGGGTCTTCTCGCCGGACTCCCCCGCCATTTACCAAGCTCTTTTACCGAGCGGGGGAAGTCCGGCTACCTTCTTCGTCGTCGCCGCCGTCGCCTGGGGGTCTCGATCCGCCTTCGGGGGTCTTCCGGGGGTCTCTTCTGTTCTTGCGGCGGTCGTCGTCTTCCGCGCCGCCGGCGCCTTCTTCTTCTTCTTGTCCTTCTTCTTGTTCTTCTTCTTCCGATGTTGACCCGACGCTCTCTCTGCCCGGAATGCCTGTGCCGCGCTGCGCTGGGACTTATATAGGGGCATGGGGACAGGGTCACATGTTCATGTCACATGGTGACCCCGCCCCCTTGCGATGTCACAGTCCCAGCATCCTCCGGGACTGTGACAACACAAGGGGGCGGGTCACCATGTGACATGAACATGTGACCCTGTCCCCATGCCCCTATATAAGTCCCAGCGCAGCGCGGCACAGGCATTCCGGGCAGAGAGAGCGTCGAGTCAACATCGGAAGAAGAAGAACAAGAAGAAGGACAAGAAGAAGAAGAAGGCGGTGCCGGCGGCGCGGAAGACGACGACCGCCGCAAGAACAGAAGAGACCCCCGGAAGACCCCCGAAGGCGGATCGAGACCCCCAGACGATGGCGGCGACGACGAAGAAGGTAGCCGGACTTCCCCCGCTCGGTAAAAGAGCTTGGTAAATGGCGGGGGAGTCCGGCGAGAAGACCCCAAGACGGAAGAAGACCCCCGGAGCAGTGCAATAAACTATTTTTTCAAAAGTGTGTGTGTTTTTTTTTACTTTACATTTTACACCTTAGGTGAATGGGTAGGGGTACATCGTACCCCATACTCATTCACATAGGGTGGGGGGCCGGGATCTGAGGGCCCCCTTATAAAAGGGGGCTCCCAGATTCCGATAAGCCCCCGCCCGCAGACCCCGACAACCAACGGCCAGGGTTGTCGGGAAGAGGCCCTTGTCCTCATCAACATGGGGACAAGGTGCTTTGGGGTGGGGGGGCCGCACGGCCCCCCTTTCCCCAGGGCACCCCCCATGTTGAGGGCACGCGGCCTGGTACGGCTCAGGAGGGGGGGGCGCTCGTTCGTCCCCACCCCTTTCCTGGCCTGCCAGGCTGCGTGCTCGGATGAGGGTCTGACATGGATTTGGGGGGAACCCCCACGCCGTTTTTTCGGCGTGGGGAGTCCCTTTAAATCCATGCCAGGTCACGGAGCTAGCGCGGCGGCATTTACTGCCTACGCTAGCTACGTAACCTGAAGTTACGTTCGAAATGAACGGACTGCTCCGTGCGTGGGCAAGTCCGTTCATTTTCAAAAGTCCCGCGGACTTTTGGCCGGCTGATTATCCGCCGGAGAAGTCCGTGCGTGTGTGGGCAAGTCCACACGCTCGGAAAGTCCAGCGGACCCAGCTGGAAAGTCCCGCGGGATTGTCCGCTGGACTAAGTCCGCCGGCAAAAGTCCGCACGTGTGTATGCGGCATAAGATTGACTGACTTCTGAAATGATTCAGTGTGTCTCTCTCTGCTAGCAATTGTAAGTGAAAGTAAGTTGGCTGTATGTGTGTACTTAGTTCTAGCTATTTTACTGCTCCTCCTCTTTGGTTACAATTAGACATGTGCAATTCGTTTCGTTTTTTTTTCTTTTTTCGTTTTTTTTTTCGTTTTTTTCGTTCTTTCGTTTTTGTACGAATGAACGAATCCACATAATGAATCGTTCGAATCGTACGAATCCGATTATCAAATCATTCGAATCGAACGAATCCGAAAAACAACGAAAATCCGAAAAAAACTAATTAGAAACAACGCATGTACGAATGAAGAAAATCCGAAAAACGAAAACAGGAACAACGAAAATGAACGAAAAAATTCGTACATTCGTAACTTTATTTTTTTTGTTGAATTGGTAATTTTCCGTGTCTCTTACAATGGTGCTGCTTAACGTGCTTCGAATGGATTGAACAAAAAAAAATCGTACATTCGTAACTTTTTTTTTCAATTCGTAACTTTTTTTTTCGATTTGTAAATTATTAAAATGTAATAATAGCATACACATTACATAAAATTATGAATTATGCTCCGATTACGAATCTACGAATGTTACGAATGTACGAATAAATACGAATGCGTCCGAATTTCGAATAAACGATTAAACGAAAATTAAACTAACGAAAAAACGAATCAACGAAAAATAACTCTTACGAAAATACGAATCGTTACGAATACGAACACCGACGACTTACGAATTTACGAATCGTTACAAATCAACGGAAACGAAAAAAACGAAACTAAAATAAACAAAAATTTTTCGGAAATGAAAAAAAACGAAACGAAAATAAACACATTTTTTTGTTGTGCACATGTCTAGTTACAATCAGCCAATAACATTCATCATCATCATTATTTTTATTTTACTTTCCCCACCCAATTCCAGCAGCGATCTTTTATCTCTACATCAAATCTTTTCTCTCTACGTCAAATCTTTTCTCTCTATGTAGAATAATCTTGGACTAATAGAATTAAGGTTAGGCACATTCGACCACAGGTTCGATGGACACAGATCACTATTATCAGCGTCATGTCGAATCTCCTATCTATATTGAACTGTTGTCACAACAAAAAACGAAAATAAAGCATTTGTTTATGTTGGATCTTTTGTTTTTCGGATTCTGCACTTTCGTTATCGTTTGTTAAAGCGATAACGAAAATACCTGAAATTTGGACGAAAATGCATTCGGATGAAAACAAATGCACATGTCTACTTTTAATATTTAAAGCAAACTCCCCCATCCATTCAAACAGAATTTACTCCCTTTTGGGAGTTAAATTCTGCTTTAAAAAGCAGGAAGTGAGCTTTACACAAGCCACTCCCATTACAAAGATGAAGTGATGGGTCCTTATCATTCTGTGTGGCTGAATGTAGTGGGTCCATTACTACAGCACACAGCAGTTTAAGCAGATGGAAAGTTAACTGAACCTATGGCCAGGCTATGGACATGCACGTATTTCAATATTCTAATCAAGCAATAAAAGCTTTAAAACAAACTTCCAGCGACCTCGGTAGCTGCAGGTATTCTGGAGCAATTCATCCTCCAATTTCTCAGCAGAGGCACGGAAGCTGGTAATCTGAGCAGCTCAGCTCATCCTACTGCTCCACTTCTAGAGCAGCTGTTGTGTTTTTTCATTAGAGATTAGAAGTCCAAATGGCTGCTGAGTCATTGCTGGGAGAGCAGGACACGCTAAGCTGCTGTGAGAACTAACTTCATCAGGCCCAAATTGATGTTTCAGTCCAATGTAAATTTTAAGAGACAGATGAAAAAACAATACTACACAAGGGAAAGAAGAAGGTAAAGTGAAAAGTGCCACATAAAGAGCCTCAGAGATATAGTGTCTGAAGAATTTCAAACCAAGTATCAAAAATGTAACATTTAATCAAAGAATAAATAATAACAAATTACAAAAATATGCATAAAATTGTCAGATCCTCCACCAATCACCAACTATAGACAACATTGTCTAGGGAGAAACAAAACAAAACAAAGAGAGCGTCTAGACCAGTGATGGCGAACCTATGGCACGCGTGCCACAGCTGGCACGCAGAGCCATCTCTGTGGGCACACAGGAGGATCCAGGACAGAGCTAGAGGCCTCTTTCTCCTCTCAGCCCCCCTCCCTCTCTTTCAGCCCCCCCTCTTTGTGTCCCCCTCTCTCTCAGCTCACCCCTCTCTCAGCATCTCTCTCACACCCTCTCTCTCAGCCCCTCTCCATCTCTCTGTTGCCCCTCTCTCTCACACCCCCCTCTCTCTCTGTCCCCTCTCCCTCTGTCCTCTCACCCTCTCTCTCAGCCCCTCTCCCTCTCTCTGTTGCCCCTCTCTCTCACACCCCTCTCTCTCTGTCCCCTCTCCCTCTGCCCCCTCTCCCTCTCTCTCAGCCCCTCTCCCTCTCTCTGTTGCCCCTCTCTCTCACACCCCTCTCTCTCTGTCCCCTCTCTCTCTCTCTCAGCCCCCTCTCCCTCTCTCTGTTGCCCCTCTCTCTCACACCCCTCTCTCTCTGTCCCCTCTCCCTCTGTCCCCTCTCCCTCTCTCTAAGCCCCCCTCCCTCTCTCTCAGCCCCTCTCCCTCTCTCTGTTGCCCCTCTCTCTCACACCCCTCTCTCTCTGTCCCCTCTCCCTCTGTCCCCTCTCCCTCTCTCTAAGCCCCCCTCCCTCTCTCTCAGCCCCTCTCCCTCTCTCTGTTCCCCCTCTCTCTCAGCCCCCTCCCTCTCAGCATCTCTCTCACACCCCTCACTCTTGCTGTCCTCTCTCTCACACCCCCCTCTCTCTCACACAACCCCTCTCTTTCGCTCAGCCACCCTCTCTCGCAAATTGCCGTGTTGGCACTTTGCAACACAAAACCAATGTATTTATTTCAGTTTGGGCACTCGGGCTCAAAAAGGTTTGCCATCACTGGTCTAGACACTTCACATGCATCCACAATTGGAGCGAGAGCTGCACGATTCTGGCTAAAATGAGAATCACAATTTTTTTTTTGCTTAGAATAAAGATCACGATTGTGGCGGTGTAACATCATCTTTCACATTATACAAAAAAAAAAAATTGGGCTAACTTTACTGTTTAGTTTTTTTTTTAAATGCAAGTGTATTTTTTAAAAAATAATTTGCGTTTGAAAAACTGCTGTGCAAATACGGTGTGACATAAAATATTGCAACAACCACCATTTTATTCTCTAGTCTCCGCTAAAAAAAAAAAAAAATATATCATGTTTGGGTGCTCCAAGTAATATTCTAGCAGAAAATAATGATTTTTACTTGTAAGCAACAAATGTCAGAAAAGGTTTGGTCTTTAAAAATTGTTAAACTTCCCTCACCTACACGCCAGAGTTTTTTCCTTTGATAAAAGAACGAAATGATACTTTGTTTCTACTTATTTGCGTGTTGTAATAAAACTTGGCAGGCTGCCCAGATTTATTTTTTCCAGCTGTGAGAACTCTCTGCACTTGTTCGAAAGAACATGAAATGCTGTTTTGAAGATCACGATTGCGATTCTTAGCGATTAATCGTGCAGCTCTAATTGGAACTATATGGGATGCACTGCATTGGGCAATGTGCAATAGTGGGATGGCACCGCCGAGGCCAGGCAGTCCTAATACTGGGTATAAAAAAAGAGGCAACAGAAATGCAGAAATCAAAAATCCAAAGGACTGCAACCATGAGAACACACAGTAACCAGAACCTAGGAGCAACCTAAGAAAGCTGACTGCAGATTTTCACTATTACATTTGGATAGACACTTCTGCTCATGGCAGGATGGTTGCCGTTATATTTCCAATATTTAGGCGTTACTATGTAAGAGGTGTAGAGATGGAGCTCTACTGTAAAAGTTTGTAGCGCTTACCCCCCGAGGAGTCGCTTAGTAGATTGCCCAGTGTCCTTTCCCCAGTGGTGGCCCCGCAGCCAGGAACACAGTCACTCTTGGCTTAGTGAACAGTCCAGGGGTTTTCTTTTGGTGTTTTTTTTTTTTGGGTAACTTGGATGGGGTTGGGAAATTGAGTGGGATACTCCAAAAAACTATGTACAATAGGAGGACACTTATCTTCTATAGAACTATGAGCCTGTAACAGTGCCAGGACAAGGTCATCTAACGCTAGACATGTGCACAACAAAAAAATTCGTTTATTTTCGTTTCGTTTTTTTCGTTTCCGAAAAAAAAATCGTTTATTTTTCATTTCGTTTTTTTCGTTTTCCGTTGATTCGTAACGATTCGTACATTCGTAAGTGGTCGGTGTTCGGATTCGTAACGATTCGTACATCCGTAAGAGTTATTTTTTTCGTTGATTCGTTTTTTTCGTTAGTTTAATTTTTGGACGCATTCGTATTATTCGTACATTCGTAACATTCGTACATTCGTAATCGGAGCATAATTCATAATTTTATGTAATGTGTATGCTATTATTACATTTTAATAATTTACGAATCGAAAAAAAAAAAAGTTACGAATCGAAAAAAAAAAAGTTACGAATGTACGAATTTTTTTGTTCAATAGAGACACGGAAAATTACAAATCGAAAAAAAAAAAAAGTTACGAATTAAAAAAAAAAGTTACGAATCGAAAAAAAAAGTTACGAATCGAAAAAAAAAAGTTACGAATGTACAAACTTTTTGGTTCAATAGAGACACGGAAAATTACAAATCTAAAAAAAAAGTTACGAATCGAAAAAAAAAAGTTACGAATCGAAAAAAAAAGTTACGAATCGAAAAAAAAATTACGAATGTACGAATTTTTTTGATCAATCCATTCGAAGCACGTTTAGCAGCACCATTGTAAGGGACACGGACAACAAAAAAAAAAAAAAACGTTACGAATGTACGAATTTTTTCGTTCGTTTTCGTTTTTCGGATTTTCTTTATTAGTACATTCGTTGTTTCTAATTTGTTTTTTTTTGGATTTTTGTTGTTTTTCGGATTCGTTCGATTCGAATGATTCGTTAATTGGATTCATACGATTCGAACGATTCGTTACGATTCGTAATTCGGATTCGTACGATTCGAATGATTCGTTCATTCGTACGAAAACGAACAAACGAAAATAACGAAAAAAAACGAAAAACGAAAAAAAACGAAACGAATTGCACATGTCTAGTAAATTGGATGGGGTTGGGAAATTGAGTGGGATACTCCAAAAATACTATGTACAATAGGAGGACACTTATCTTCTATAGAACTATGAGCTTGTAACAGTGCCAGGACAAGGTCATCTAACGCCCAAGGCAAAGATGCCAACCTGCGGCCCCCATTATATGCAAGCTTGGGGGATCCTACTCTCAGCTGTCATCCGCTTTTCGATAGGAGTATTTTTAATATTGAGTGAAGTCGTTGCAAGAACTGAGGCTGTGCATGGTGGGAGACCCCTGTGGCAGAGGGGCGATAGAGAGCACAGCCTCCTGGCTCTTTACTGCTCTCCTCACTGCTCACAGCGCTTGGCTGACAGGAGCACTGATTCCAATGTCACCACCTCTGTCAGGCATATAGTCAGAATGATGGCGCCCCCATCCCTGCAGTATACAACTGCCAAATAAAACCAAATAATTTCCAAGCTCAACTTACCAACCAGCCTGCGACCAACCAAATTAACCTGTTTAACAGTATGCGCTAAAAACGGGGTTTAGTTGCACACATTTGCAAATACATGCGTAAGCTGCAGGCCCCGCCAAGGCGCCCTGTATCCTGCAGACCTTAACTCTAAATTTGGAGAGTCTCCACAGTAATGCCTCGTACACACGTTTGGAATTCTCGTTGGAAAAAACTGTGTCGGTTTTTCCGACGGAATTCCGCTCAAGCTGTGTTGCCTACACACGGTCACACCAAATTCCGACGGTCAACAACACAGCGGCATAAAACACGTTAGACAGCACTATAAAAGGGAAGTTTAATGCTTCCGAGCATGCGTCGAATGGTTTCCGAGCATGCGTCGGAATTTTGCATGTCGGAATTGCATACACACGATCGGAAAATCGGATAGAAAGGTTTTCCGTCGGAAAAATTGAGAACAGGTTCTCAATTCAAAGTCCGTCGGAAATTCCGACAGAAAAAAGACCGTTGACCATACACACGGTCGGAAAATACGATGAAAGGCTCCCATCGGACTGTTTCCATTGGAAATTCCGACCGTGTGTACGCCGCATTAGAGAACATGTATTCTGATGCCCTGTTGTACACACGACCGGACTTTCCGGCAGAAAAGGTCAGACGGAATCATTCTGTCGGACATTCCGATCGTGTGTGGGCTTCATCTGACTTTTTCTTTCTAAAATTCTGAGGGACCTAGAAATAGAATATGTTTCAAATCTTTCCGCCCGAACTCCCCTGAAACCAGTTCCTATCGAGAAAACCGCTCATCTGTATGCTGTTCCGGCGGACCAAAAAAAGACGCAAGGGCAGCTATTGGCTATTGAACTTTCTTTTTCTAGTCCCGTCGTACATCATTGCATTCTAAACAATCAGACTTTGGTGTGATTGTGTGTAGGCAAGTCTGTTTCGGCGGAACTCCGTCGGAACTTCGTTGAAAAGTCCTTCAGAGTTCAGTCTGACGAGAAGTCCGCTTGTGTGTACGCGGCATGATGGATAGATGAAGGGCAGATGACTGGAGGGAGCCCAACCCTCCTTAACCACTTCAGCCCCGGACCAATTGGCAGCCAAAGGACCAGGCCCCTTTTTGCGATTCGGCACTGCGTCGCTTTAACTGACAATTGCGCGGTCGTGCGACGTGGCTCCAAAACAAAATTGGCGTCCTTTTTTTCCCACAAATAGAGCTTTCTTTTGATGGTAATTGATCGCCCCTGTGGTTTTTATTTTTTGCGCTATAAACAAAAATAGAGCGACAATTTTGAAAAAAATGCAATATTTTTTGCTTTTTGCTATAATAAATATACCCAAAAAATATATAAAAAAACTTTTTTTTTCCTCAGTTTAGGCCGATACGTATTCTTCTACATATTTTTTGGTAAAAAAAATCTCAATTAGCGATTATTTATTGGTTTGCGCAAAAGTTATAGCGTTTACAAAATAGGGGATAGTTTTATAGCATTTTTATTAATATTTTTTTTTTTTTACTAGTAATGGCGGCGATCAGCGATTTTTATTGTGACTGCGACATTATGGCGGACACATCGGACATTTTTGACACATTTTTGGGACCATTGTCATTTATACAGCAATCAATGCTATTTAAATGCATTGATTCCTGTATAAATGACAGTTGTAGTGAAAGAGTTAACCACTAGGGGAGGGGAGGGGTTATGGGCTCTGACGTGTGTGTGTTTTTTTACATTAGGGGGCGGGGCTGATGTCTGACGTCATTGATCGGCTTTCCCGATGACCGGGAACAGCCAATCAATGACAGGCAGAGTAGGAAGCGTGGGGAGAGGTTTGTTTACACAAACCTCTCCCGTTCTTCAGCTCCATAACCCGATCGCGGGACACCAGCGGCGATCGGGTCCGCTGGTCCCGCGGCCGGGGTCACGGAGCTCCCGACCGGGTCGCGAGCGCGCCGCTGGCGGTGCGCACGCGACCCACGGGCAGGCATTTAAAGGGCCACGTACAGGTACGTGGTTTTGCCTGCCCGTGCCATTCTGCTGACGTATATATGCAGTGGGCGGTCGGGAAGCGGTTAAAGGCACAGAAACACACTAGACACCCGGCACATTGCACAATGGCAGCAAAGGTGTCGGTGCGTTGCCTGACCATGACCAATATGTCAACAATACAATAAAAGGTCACTGCCCCAACCAGCTTTGGTTTTATTTGATATGCATTTGCCCTTCCAGTGCTCCTTGCTGTGAAGACCAGTTATAGGTGGGGGCAGTGACCTTTTGTTTTGTTGACATATTGGTCAGACAATGCAGTGACACCTTTGCTGCCATTGTGCAATGTGCTGGGTGTATAGTGTCTTCCTGCACCTTTAAGGAGGGTTGGGCTCCCTCCAGTCATCTGCCCTTCATCTATCCATCAGAATACATGTGCTCCCACTGTGGAGACTCTCCAACTTTAGAGTCAGGGTCTGCAGGATACAGGGTGCCTTGGCGTGGACTGCAGCTTATGCATGTATTTGCAAATGCGTGCAACTAAACCCCTGTTTTTAACGCATACTGTTAGACAGGTTAATTTGGTTGGTCGCAGGCTGGTTGGTAAGTTGAGCTTGGAAATTCTTTGGTATTATTTGACAAATGCGTTGGCCATTCCAGTGCTCCTTGCTGTGAAGAACAGTTATAGGTGGGGGCAGTGACCTTTTTTTGTATAGTATACATCTGTGCCCAGGGCAGCCTCCCCTCCTGCCCACCCCTTGTCCCAGCCCTGGCCTGTAGCAAACTTGAGGATAGTATTCTTTCTCTGGTGGAAAGTCCAAGCAAAGTCCTTTAACTGAGAATTAAATAGACTGAGCTCTTCAGGACACTAGACGCTATGTCCCCTTTACACATGCACATATGACTATAACACAGGAGGCGTGGCCACAGCATACAGTCTCTAGGATCTCTCTCCAGACTGGAAAATTGATCGCCTCCTTCTAATATCCTAGCCCACCTAAAACCTCTGCACCTTGCAGACACATAGCAGGATGGCCTAGGGGGGCCAAGCAGCACCCCCTTAGGATGTGATCTCCTTCTAAAGAAAAAAGACCCTGCTGCTCTATGTCCCAGAGTATTTATACAGGCTCTCGGCTACCTTCTGGATGACTCCTCCCTAGGGATTGGCCAGGGCTGCCCGAATATTTAACTGCTTCCCCCCAGACTAATCTGGGGGAAGCAGTCAATCCTGCAACTACTGAAACATAGAACAGACCAAAACAATCAACACAGCCACACTGGTTACAGTGAATCAAAACTAAATTTACCTAATTCTAGCACCTATCTAGGAGGGTGCTACAAGTGTAACTGTAAATCTTTTATTAGTTTAAAGACAAGCAAGGTGCGCTATTTAAAAATAGTAAAGAGTGACCTCCGCTCTCTACTACTGGATAGTGGAACTAAATAATCCACACGTGTACAATGTGATAAATATAAATAAGTGCCTGTGCATAAACAACCTTATATGCAATAAAATATATAAATAGGTGTGTTATCCAATGGAGATAAAAAATCTTCCTAGGAATAAATAGCAGCCAAACCTGATAGTGTTCGTCGCCATTACTAGTAAAAAAAAATAATAATATTAAAAATGCCATAAATCTATCCCCTATTTTGGTTCTGAGGTTGAGGGTGACAGGAACATGAGCATAGAGAGAGGGTAGACAAATTGGCATTCATGTTCCCCAAGCCGCAGCGTATTGCCAAGTTGTCTCCAGTGGTAATGATGAAGATGGAGGAGATGGAGATGATGATGATGAGGTCACTGATGTGACTTGGGTGCCAGATAGAGCAGAGGAGGAAACTGAAGGTAAGGCGGCACAACCCCAAGGAGGCTGACATCAAGAAATAGTAGAGAGCAGCTATTTCATCACATTCTGCAGCTGTTATCTCCCGGCCCACTCCCCAAAGCTCAGCTGTCTGGGCCTTTTTCAGCATATCTGCAGCAGATCGCACTGTTGCTACCTGCAAACTTTGTCTCAGGCACATTAAACGTGGCAAAAACACCAACCATTTGGGTACCACATGCTTAACAAGGCATTTAACGTCCAACGACTCAGCCCGTTGGCAAGAGCACCTAAAAGCCACACAAAAGGGGCACAAATCTGTCCTACTCTTCTTACCCACTTCAGTCTGCCTCTGCAATACTGAGTCATTAAAGGCAGTCCCTGAGTTACGAACAGGTTAGGGACTGCCTGTTTGTTCTTTCTTCTGATTCGTTCGTAACTTTCATGCGCAGAACTGCGTTTTCCGATGTTTTCCAATGTTTTCCGCTGTTTTCCAGCAGCGTTTTCCAATGTTTTCCGATGTGCCCGCCGGCGCCACCTGCCGTTTGTAAGTAGGAGTTGTTCGCAAGTCGGAGGTTCGTAACTTGGGGACCTCCAGTACCTTTCAGCAGCCTCCACTCACAGGGATGATGGTATAGCACAGGGTGTCCCAGGTCCTAGCAGCACATCTGCCAGCAGCACACCAGCTGTAGACTGTAGCCGGCAAATTTCTCTGCCCATCTGCTGCAGCGGGACAAAAAATACAGTCCCTGCCACCCACATGCCCAGTGTCTGAATGCAAGCTTGTCAAAGCTGTTGGCTCTCCAACTTCTGCCTTTCAGCAAAATCGTGGATTCTGCCCCCTTCCGTGAATTCGCACAATGTGCTGTACCACAATGGCAGGTTCCCAGTCGCTACTACTTTTCATGTAAGACCGTTCCATCTCTCTACCATTACGTGGAAGGGAATGTTCTGGCATCATTGGGCAAGGCAAAAATCCACCTTACTGCTGACACGTAATCCAGCAAGCATGGGCAGGGGCAATATATTTTGTTCATAGCACACTGGGTAATGCTGCTTGCAACTCAAAGGGATGCAGGACAGGGCTCAGGGCTGCAGCTTGTTGTGCCCCCACATCTCCATACAGCTGGTGGTAATGATGCCAGACCTGTGAGCTCTACCCCCTCCTCCTCCTCCGCCACCTCCATGCCCTCCTCTGCAGAATTGTCCTATGAACATCAGGTACCCCCTAAGCGTTCAACAGGCTATTTCCAAAGTCAGGCTAATAGGTGCCATGCAGTGCTTCAGCTGGTGTGTTTAGAGGAGAGGAACCACACCAGAGCAGAGATTCTTGCAGCTCTGCAGGGACAGGTCCAGAGGTGGTTCACACCACGCCAACTGGAGCCAGGAATGGTGGTGTCCGATAATGGCTCAAACCTCCTGTCCGCCCTTAGACAGGGAAAGTTGACACATGTGCCATGACTGGCATATGTCTTCAATTTGGTGGTGCAGCATTTCCTAAGTACGTACCCAGGGTTGCAAGATGTACTAAAGCAGGCTGGAAGAGTCTGTAGCTATTTCAGGCGGTCATACACAGCCAGTGCTTGGTTGGCTGAAATTCAGTGAGAATTCCACCTGCCTGTAAACCACCTGATTTGTGACATGTCCACCAGGTGGAACTCAACTTTGGGAATGCTGCAGCGGCTATACCTGCAGTAGAGGGCCGTCAACGAGTACCTGTGCCAGTACAGCACGACGACAGGCTCAGGCCGCCTTGGCATTTTTTCCCACGCCAATGGCTGATCATTAAGGATGCATGCAATGTATGTCACCATTTGAGGAGGCCACAAGGATGGTGATGTCAGAAACAATGAAATCAGGCTGAGACAGAAGTACAGTTAAATCACACGTGTTTAATAATAAAAGTAAAAAGAATAAACATAGTCAAAACATAGCCAAAGTTCAGTAACCGGAACGGATAGTCAGCCAAGCCAGAAGTCAGGGATCAATGTAGTGGAGCAGCAAGCAGGATCTGGAGCCAGAAGGGATATCAGCAAAGCAAGTCTTGAACAGGATCGCAGGAGATAGTTTCTGTGATGTTGACCAAGGTGAAGGCAGAGCTCCTCTGGACTGGATGGCTTAAGTAGGCAGGACTGACAAGCAGGATATCATCAACAGCTGAATAACTGTGGAGAGATAGGAGCTGGCAATTAGCCGACAGCTGAGCGGCCAGCTCAGAGAAGGAAGGGCTGAGTCCAGCCCTGACAGGTGAGCAGTGACAGTGCATGCATCAGTGACACAATCCCTGTTGTGTTCCTGCTGGAGCAGACTCTGCATTGCATTATGGACAGGGCACTGGAGGCAGAGCAGCAGAAGGAAGAGGAGGACTTCCTTTCCTCTCAAGGCCCACTTTATCCAGACACCATCATTTCTATGTCACAGAACACACAGGAGGAGAGAGGGGCACTTTCATAGGCTTCGAAGAAGAGGAAGACATGCGTCAACCACAGGACCCTTGGGAGTAGTACATGGCTGGGAGGAAGAAGTTCCAGAGGCTGTCATCCTGAGTGACCCCGAGGAGTCTGCTTCTCAAGCCTCGGCAAATTTGAGGCGCATGGGCAACCTCATGCTTCAAAGCCTGCGAAAGGACCCAAGAATACGTGACATAAAGGAGAAGGATGATTACTGGTTGGCAACCCTCCTTGACCACCGTTATAAGTTGAAGGTCTCAGAGCTCATCCTGTCCCCACAGAAGTGCAGAAGATAAAATCTCTTGAGGACACATTAAAGAGGATTTTATTGAATGTTTTTTCTTGACTCCAGTAGGTTACAGTGTCATAGAAAACTTAGTTTTGAGTCTTCTGTTGGTCAAGAGAGGAGCGTTGGAGAAGGTGTCCGCGTAAGTGTGGCATTTTGGAATTTATTTAGTCCTCGCCACCCAGGGCTGTCAACTTCCACATCCCATCGGCAGCATCTGCATCACGTGGGGGGGGGGGGGGGGGTGATTACCTCTGGCCAAAACAGAGATGGAGAGCTTTCCAGCTGATGATCCACTGACTTACTGGGTCATGAGAATAGACCACTGGCCAGAACTTGCCCAGTATGATATTGAGTTGTTGGGCTGCCCTGCATCCAGTGTGCTTTCAGAACGGGCATTCAGTGCTGCAGGAGGTTTCGTTACTGATCATAGAACGCGTCTGTCCACAGACTCCGTGGACCGTTTGACTTTTATAAAAATGAATCAGTCCTGGATTACCAGCTATGAAGTCCCTGATGCCGATGTCACTGATCAAGTCTTTTTGGGATGTGGAATCTCTGCAAGACTTTGAGGCTGCCTAGCTTTGAGGGTGTTCAATCATTTAATTTGGAAGAATGTTTTTGGTATAGGTTTCATGGGCACACTTAACACCCAAAGACCAATTTTTCAGCCGCTGTTTGACAGGTTAATATCATTGCAATTTTTTATAGCAAGGCCAATTCTTGCTTTCATCAAGAGGACCTCTATAGGGTTACGGGGGGAAGGCGCCCTGAAACCCAAAGACCAATTTTTCAGCCCCTGTTTGACAGGTGAATACTATTGCAATTTTTTATAGCAAGACCAATTCTTGCTTTCATCAAGAGTACCTCTATAGGGTTACGGTGGGAAGGCGCCACGACACCCAAAGACCATTTTTTTACGCACCCGTTACTTCTATCCAAAGTCAAAGTGACACCAGAATGTATCCAAAAAATCAGTATTCTTGTTCCCAGTGCACTACATTGTGGCCTCATCATGCACACTGGATCCCCAGCTGTTGCTGAGCAAAATAAAGGCAGCTTGCAGGGAAAATATCTTTTTTTTTCGGCTTTATAAATGCAATAATTGCTGCAGCTGATTCTCGTCATGGTACAGATCTGCCACTTTACAGGTAGACTAAGGGGACCCCCCAGGCACTATATTGGAAGGATTTTTTCATTTTTATGCTTTCACTTTAAAAATCAAAAAATCACTGCTCATTTAATAATGCCTTTTTTCAAAAACTTTTTTTTTATTGATACATGTCCCCCAGGGCAGGACCCGGACCCCTATAACCATTGTATGCCCAATTACTTGCATATAAGCCTTCAAAATGGGCACTTTTTGACGTTCGGGTCCCATTGACTTTAATGGGATTCATTGTTCAAATCCGAACTTTCGCGGTGTTCGAAAGTTCTGGTGCGAACCGAACAGGGGACTGTTCGGCCCATCCCTATTCAGGAGGAGGAGGACAGTCCTGGAGCATGTATATAGGGTTAGGGGAAGCCGGCTGACAGCTGATGATTCATCCGTTGTTAAGGACGTGGCTTCCAGGCCCGCTCCTTAAAGTATAAGTTCGCCCTTACAGAAAAATCTGTAAGATGAACTTACACAGGTCCCCCCCCCCCCCCCCCCCCCCCGATCCCGCTGACCTGGCCTGCCGCAATCTCTGGTTTTAAGCCCAGGTATATCCGAGTCAGGGGCCCGGGGCTTACAAATCCTCTCTCCATCCTTGCTGTCTTCTCCATAGCTGAAAGGATGGGCTATGCGGCTGCTGATTGGTCGCGCCACCCATGTGACGGCGCTGACCAATTAGAATGCTCCAAAACGTCCCCATGACAAGGAAAGTTTTGGACATTCTTCTCAGAGGATTTCTAAGTCCTGGACACCTGGTGCGGATATACCGGGGCTTAGAACTGGAGATTACCAAGGTCCAGGTCAGTGGGACCGGGGGGGGGGGGGCCGAGGAGGGGGACCTTTCTAAGTTCACCTTACAGAGTTTTCTGTAAAGGTAAACTTACCCTTTAACAACCAGCTATTCACTGTGCCCTGATTGGGCAAAGCCTTGTACCTGATCAGGTTCATTGCTTCAGACAATCAGGTTTTAGAATGCACTGTGCCGCATGCATTGCATTGTGCTACACTCAGCGGGCAAAAATCCTGCAGGGCGCCCTGCAAATTCAGGTGTTTGCCGAACACAGGAACAGGCAATGAACTTATACTCGGTCCTAACTGCTCGCCCAACACTATTCCTCAGTTTTTTTTTTTCTTTTTCGTTCAGCCCACTGGGTTAAACAAAATTAAAAAAAACCTGTGTGTACCAGGCTTAAGGCCCTAGTGCAGTGGTTCTTAACCTCAGTCCTCATTACCCCCCACCAGGCCATGTTTTGGGAATTTCCCTTAGATAAAATAGCTGTCCAAAATACCGAGCCATTGACTTAGATTTAAAGCACCTGTGCAAGGGAAAAGGAAAGCCTGCAAACATGGCCTGGTGGGGGGTAATGAGGACTAAGGTTAAGAACCACTGCCCTAGTGGAAGGGGTTGATGGAAGAGTGGAGAAGACTTTGGGGTTGATTTACTAAAGGCAAATTTGCTAGTTATTTTGCAGAGGAAATTGCACTTTGCAAGCAAATTATCTCCATAGCATCACAAATGTGGTTAAAATTTACTTTGCACCGAGAATTCAATCATGGGCAAGGAAAATTTTTAGAAAACATATTTTTGCTTTTACACTTTGAGGTTCTTTATTTATGTCCAGTTGTACAATGGTTGTTGAGTAAAATGAGCGTGCCAGGAACCTGACGTGCATCCAAAATGTCATCATGTTTTGGTAATTTTTTTTATATATGTTTATTACCATTTTGGCTTTTACTTCTATTTTTCTTCTTTTCTTTTACTTTTTTATTTTGTTTTTTTTTCTACAGGTCTTCCTTAATAGCAGAATTCTTTGATTCTGCCTACAATATGGGCGATACCAGCTGGTGTGTTTTTTAAACTAGTTTAACATGATTCCTTCCATACTGCTTGCCAGGTTTGTCACTGTTGCTATTAAACATGTTAATGTTGTTCAGGCTAGGCATGGCTGTGCATAATAATATGCAATTACTATATCACTATAGTTCGGAGAAAATTAATATTCATGTCACGCCCTGTAAAAATGTAGTTATATTTTATGGGTCTTGACAGGTAATCTTATATAGTTCAATTTTACTTGTTAAAAAATTGTAAAATAAGTAGTGATGTCTGGTTTTTATAAAGGGAATGTCACAATGGAATTTAATGCTGTGTGCCGTGGTTATAAGACAAGCATCACCCCGCTGTGTTTATCCTAGTAACTGTAGCAGATTTTACAACCCAAGATGCCATGACCCACATGGTATACAAAGGGCTGTCACCCTTTATGGAAAAATTACCAACTTTACCATAAAAATAATATTACCAGCTAGCCCCATATGTAGTAGCTAGGTCAATAAAATACTGGCCACTTACTAGTCCTCAGTATACTGTATGGTAGATATACACCAGCTACTTTATTAGGTACACCTTGCTAGTACTGGGTTGGACCCCCTTTTGCCTTCAGAACTGCCTTCATTCTTCGTGGCATAGATTCAACAAGGTGTTGGAAACATTCCTCAGAGATTTTGGTCCATAGTGACATGATAACATCACACAGTTGCTGTAGATTTGTCGGCTGCACATCAATGATGCAAATCTCCCACCAGATCTCAAAGGTGCTCTATTGGATTGAGATCTGGTGAGTGTGGAGACCATTGGAGTACAGTGACCTCATTGTCCAGTGGTGAGATGATTGGAGCTTTGTGTGTATTATCCTGCTGGAAGGAGCCATCAGAAGATGGGGACACTGTAGTCATAAAGGGATGGACATGGTCAGCAACAATACTCAGGTAGGTCGTGGCATTTAAACAATGCTTAAATGGTACTAAGGGGCCCAAAGTGTGCCAAGAAAATATCCCCCACACCATTACACCACCACCACCAGCCTGAACCGTTGATACAAGGCAGGTTGGATCCATGCTTTCATGTTGTTTACGTCAAATTCTGATCCTACCATCTGAATGTTGCAGCTAAATCCAGACTCATCAGACCAGGCAATGTTTTTCCAATCTTGTATTGTCCAATTTTGGTGATCCTGTGCGAATTTTAGCCTCATTTCCTGTTCTTAGCTGACAGAAATGGCACCCGGTGTGGTCTTCTGATGCTGTAGCCTATTTGCTTAAAGGTTCAATGTGTTGTGCATTCAGAGATGGTATTCTGCATACCTTGCATGTAACAAGTGGTTATTTGAGCTACTGTTGCCTTTCTATCATCTGGAACCAGTCTGCCCATTCTCCTCTGACCTCAACAAGGCATTTTCCGCCACACAACTGCCGCTGACTCGATATTTTCTCTTTTTCGGACCATTTTCTGCATCGGCGTCCGCAGATAGGGGCAAGGAATTAGGGATCGGATCAGGAGTGAGGACCCCCATCACCCCTCTCTCTGTCACCCCCACTCTCTCTCTCTCACCCCTCTGTCTTTTTCACCCCCTCTCTCTCTATCACCCCCCCTCTGTCTCTCTCTGTCACACTCCTCTCTCTGTGTCACCCCCTATGTCTCTCTATGTCACCCCCTCTGTCTCTTTCTGTCACACTCCTCTCTCTGTGTCACCCCCTCTGTCTCTTTCTGTCACCCCCTTTCTCTCTGTCACCCTCTCTGTCTCTTTCTGTCACCCCCCTTTCTCTCTGTCACCCCCCTTTCTCTCTGTCACCCCCCGTCTCTCTCTGTCACCCCCACATGTATGCAGTTTCTGACAGTCTCTTGGGCCATGTATGCAGTCTCTGGTCATCTCTTGTGCTATGTCCGCAGTCTCTTACAGTCTCTTGAGCCATGTCCGCAGTCTCTGACAGTCTCTTGGGCCATGTCCGCAGTCTCTGACAGTCTCTTGGGCCATGTATGCAGTCTCTGACAGTCTCTTGGGCCATGTATGCAGTCTCTGACAGTCTCTTGGGCCATGTATGCAGTCTCTGGTCATCTCTTGTGCTATGTCCGCAGTCTCTTACAGTCTCTTGAGCCATGTCCGCAGTCTCTGACAGTCTCTTGGGCCATGTCCGCAGTCTCTGACAGTCTCTTGGGCCATGTATGCAGTCTCTGACAGTCTCTTGGGCCATGTATGCAGTCTCTGACAGTCTCTTGGGCCATGTATGCAGTCTCTGACAGTCTCTTGGGCCATGTTCGCAGTCTCTGACAGTCTCTTGGGCCATGTCCGCAGTCTTTGACAGTCTCTACAGCCATGTCTGCAGTCTCTGACCATCACATGTACTACGTCTGTAGTCTCTGACCGTGATAATGTGATAATGACATTGTCGAAAAGGTCAGAGCATGGGTGACCTTAAAATGATGCCCCCCCCCCCCCCCCCCCCCTGAAAAAAGTTGTGCGGACGCCCATGATTCTCTGTAAACCTGAGAGATGGCTGTGTGTGAAAATCCCAGTAGATCGGCAGGAGCAGACAACAGGTAACAGTTCAGGTGTGCTGATATGCAAAGTTCAAGGAACAAGAGCACATACCATGAGCAAATCTAGGCAGAGCAGGTCAGCTGGGACTTGTAGTTCACCGCTGCAGATGAAGGTAGGTGTTGGCTGGACCTTGTAGTTCTCCGCTGCAGATGAAGGTACTACAGTAGAATCAGGCAAGCGTAATCTAGGCAAGCTGGGTCATACACAGGTAGATCAGAGTCCAAACGGTACCGAATCAGAAGCGAGCAAGTAAGGTCAAAATTAGTCGGGTCATACACAAAATATATACAGAGCAGATATCATCTGGTTCTAGCAGCAGCACTCAAAGGTAGCAACTGTATCACAGCAGTGATTGGGTGGTGATATAGGTGATTTAAAGGTTAGCTGGCCAATCACTGTTGTTTCCCAGGTAAAGGCTGTGTCAGGAGCATTCTGCTGGGTCATAAAGGGATCCTAGTACTGACACTAGCATCTCTTTTTGTTTTTTCATTTTATTTTATTTACATTTTATTATTTTATTGTTTATTTCATTTAACCAAATAGCGCACCTTGCTTGTCTTTAAACTAATAAAAGATTTACAGTTACACTTGTAGCACCCTCCTAGATAGGTGCTAGAATTAGGTAAATTTAGTTGCAGGATTGACTGCTTCCCCCAGATTAGTCTGGGGGAAGCAGTTAAATATTCAGGCAGCCCTGGCCAATCCCTAGGGAGGAGTCATCCAGATGGTAGCCGAGAGCCTGTATAAATACTCTGAGAAGCAGGGTCTTTTTTCCTTAGAAGGAGATCACATCCTAAGGGGGTGCTGCTTGGCCCCCCTAGGCCATTCTGCCCAGGGCTGGTGCAAGGATTTTTGACACCCTAGGCGAAACCTAATTTTGCCGCCCCCCCCTTGACTCCACCCCTGCCCTGCCTTTTCCCTGCCCATGTAAACCCCACCCTTTTAACGAAGCACCCATAAAATGCAGCCCACCAGCGCCCATCAATGCAACCTACCAGCACCCATCAAATGCAGCCTACCAGCGCCCATCAAATGCAGCCTCACCAGCGCCCATCAAATGCAGCCTCACCAGCGCCCATCAAATGCAGCCTCACCAGCGCACATCAATGCAGCCTCACCAGCACCCATCACATTTAGCCTCACCAGGACCCATCAAATGCAGCCTACCAGTGCCCATCAATGAATGTTTGCTTGCTTCCAGACACAGACACAGTCCTTCGCCGCTGCGCCTCTGACACTATCTGTGAACAGAGGGGTGGCTGCCTGCTGATGCTGAGACTTAGTTGCTTGCTGCAGAGAGAAGAGAGTAGGAAAACCAGTGTCCGGCGCCCCCTAGGCAGCATGGCGCCCTAGGCGGCTGCCTAGTTTGCCTAGTGGTAGCACCGGCCCTGATTCTGCCATGTGTCTGCAAGGTGCAGAGGTTTTAGGTGGGCTAGGATATTAGAAGGAGGCAATCAATTTTCCAGTCTGGAGAGAGATCCTAGAGACTGTATGCTGTGGCCACGCCTCCTGTGTTATAGTCATATGTGCATGTGTAAAGGGGACATAGCGTCTAGTGTCCTGAAAAGCTCAGTCTATTTAATTCTCAGTGAAAGGACTTTGCTTGGACTTTCCACCAGAGAAAGAATACTATCCTCACGTTTGCTACAGGCCAGGGCTGGGACAAGGGGTGGGCAGGAGGGGAGGCTGCCCTGGGCGCAGATGTATACTATACAAAAAAAGGTCACTGCCCCCACCTATAACTGGTCTTCACAGCAAGGAGCACTGGAATGGCCAACGCATGTCAAATAAAACCAAAGAATTTCCAAGCTTAACTTACCAACCAGCCTGCGACCAACCAAATTAACCTGTCTAACAGTATGCGTTAAAAACAGGGGTTTAGTTGCACGCATTTGCAAATACATGCATAAGCTGCAGTCCACGCCAAGGCACCCTGTATCCTGCAGACCCTAATGCCCCATACACACTGTCGGAAATTCCGACCATAATATCCATCGGAATTTTTCCGACGGATTTTGTCCGCCACTGGTGTTGCATACACACGCTCGGACAAAGTTGTCAGAAAATCCGATCATTCTGAACGTGGTGACGTTCGTTGCGTACTACGGAACTACGTAGAAGCTAGTAGCCAATAGCTTTGGTCTTGTAATTTGATCTGAGAATGCGTGGCACTTTGTCCGTCGGAATTCTCTACACACGATCGGAAAAAGTCAGATCGGATTTTGTTGTCGGAAAATTTGAGAGCAGGATCTCAAATTTTTTCCGTCGGAAATTCCGACGGAAAAAGTCTGATGGAGCCCACACACGGTCGGATTTTCCGACAACATGGTCCGATCGGACATTTTCCATCGGAATTTCTGACCATGTGTAGGGGGCATAACTCTAAATTTGGAGAGTCTCCACAGTCTGAGCACATATATTCTGATGGATAGATGAAGGGCAGATGACTGGAGGGAGCCCAACCCTCCCTAAAGGTGCAGAAACACACTAGACACCCGGCACATTGCACAATGGCAGCAAAGGTGACACTGCATTGTCTGACCAATATGTCAACAAAACAAAAGGTCACTGCCCCCACCTATAACAGGTCTTCACAGCAAGGAGCACTGGAAGGGCAAACACATATCAAATAAAACCAAAGCTGGTTGGGGCAGTGACCTTTTTTTGTATTGTTGAAATATTGGTCAGGCAACGCACTGACACCTTTGCTGCCATTGTGCAATGTGCCGGGTGTCTAGAGTGTTTCTGTGCCTTTAAGGAGGGTTGAGCTCCCTCCAGTCATCTGCCCTTCATCTATCCATCATGCCGCGTACACACAAGTGGACTTCTCGTCGGACTGAACTCTGAAGGACTTTTCAACGGAGTTCCGACGGAGTTCCGCCGAAATGGACTTGCCTACACACGATCACACCAAAGTCCGATTGTTTAGAATGCAATGATGTACGACGGGACTAGAAAAAGGAAGTTCAATAGCCAATAGCTACCCTTGCGTAGTTTTTGGTCCATCGGAACAGCATACAGACGAGCAGTTTTCTCGATAGAAACTGGTTCCAGGGGAGTTCGGAAGGAAAGATTTGAAACATATTCTATTTCTAGGTCCGTCAGAATTTTAGAAAGAAAAAGTCAGATGAAGCCCACACACGATCGGAATGTCCGACAGAATTATTCCGTCTGACCTTTTCTGCCGGAAAGTCCGGTCGTGTGTACAACAGGGCATCAGAATACATGTTCTCTAATGCGGCGTACACACGGTCGGAATTTCCAATGGAAACAGTCCGATGGGAGCCTTTCATCGGATTTTCCGACCGTGTGTATGGTCAACGGTCTTTTTCTGTCGGAATTTCCGACGGACTTTGAATTGAGAACCTGTTCTCAATTTTTCCGACGGAAAACCTTTCTATCGGATTTTCCGATCGTGTGTATGCAATTCCGACACGCAAAATTCCGACGCATGCTCGGAAACCATTCGACGCATGCTCGGAAGCATTAAACTTCCCTTTTATAGTGCTGTCGAACGTGTTTTATGCCGCTGTGTTGTTGACCGTCGGAATTTGGTGTGATCGTGTGTAGGCAACACAGCTTGAGCGGAATTCCGTCGGAATTCCGTCAGAAAAACCGACACAGTGTTTTCCAACGAGAATTCCAAACGTGTGTACGAGGCATTACTGTGGAGACTCTCCAAATTTAGAGTTAAGGTCTGCAGGATACAGGGTGCCTTGGCGGGGCCTGCAGCTTACGCATGTATTTGCAAATGTGTGCAACTAAACCCCGTTTTTAACGCATACTGTTAAACAGGTTAATTTGGTTGGTCGCAGGCTGGTTGGTAAGTTGAGCTTGGAAATTATTTGGTTTTATTTGGCAGTTGTATACTGCAGGGATGGGGGGCGCCATCATTCTGACTATATGCCTGACAGAAGTGGTGACATTGGAATCAGTGCTCCTGTCAGCCAAGCGCTGTGAGCAGTGAGGAGAGCAGTAAAGAGCCAGGAGGCTGTGCTCTCTATCTTCTCTCTGCCACAGGGGTCTCCCACCATGCACAGCCTCAGTTCTTGCAATGACTGCACTCAATATTAAAAATACTCCTATCAAAAAGCGGATGACAGCTAAGAGTAGGATCCCCCAAGCTTGAATATAATGGGGGGCGCAGTTTGGCATCTTTGCCTTGGGCGTTAGATGACCTTGGCACTGTTACAGGCTCATAGTTCTATAGAAGATAAGTGTCCTCCTATTGTACATAGTTTTTTGGAGTATCCCACTCAATTTCCCAACCCCATCCAAGTTACCCAAAAAGAAAAACACCAAAAGAAAACCCCTGGACTGTTCACTAAGCCAAGAGTGACTGTGTTCCTGGCTGCGGGGCCACCACTGGGGAAAGGACACTGGGCAATCTACTAAGCGACTCCTCGGGGGGTAAGCGCTACAAACTTTTACAGTAGAGCTCCATCTCTACACCTCTTACATAGTAACGCCTAAATATTGGAAATATAACGGCAACCATCCTGCCATGAGCAGAAGTGTCTATCCAAATGTAATAGTGCAAATCTGCAGTCAGCTTTCTTAGGTTGCTCCTAGGTTCTGGTTACTGTGTGTTCTCATGGTTGCAGTCCTTTGGATTTTTGATTTCTGCATTTCTGTTGCCTCTTTTTTTATACCCAGTATTAGGACTGCCTGGCCCCGGCGGTGCCATCCCACTATTGCACATTGCCCAATGCAGTGCATCCCATATGGTTCCAATTAGAGCTGCGCGATTAATCGTTAAGAATCGCAATCTTCAAAACAGCATGTCACGTTCTTTCGAACAAGTGCAGAGGGTTCTCACAGCTGGAAAAAAAAATCTGGGCAGCCTGCCAAGTTTTATTACAACACGCAAAGAAGTAGAAACAAAGTATCATTTCGTTCTTTTATCAAAGGAAAGAACTCTGGCGCGTAGGTGAGGGAAGTTTAACAATTTTTAAAGACCAAACCTTTTCTGACATTTGTTGCTTACAAGTAAAAATCATTATTTTCTGCTAGAATATTACTTGGAGCACCCAAACATGATATATATTTTTTTTTTTTTTTAGCGGAGACTAGAGAATAAAATGGTGGTTGTTGCAATATTTTATGTCACACCGTATTTGCACAGCAGTTTTTCAAACGCAATTATTTTTTAAAAAATACACTTGCATTTAAAAAAAAACTAAACAGTAAAGTTAGCCCAATTTTTTTTTTTTGTATAATGTGAAAGATGATGTTACACCGCCACAATCGTGATCTTTATTCTAAGCAAAAAAAAAAAATTGTGATTCTCATTTTCGCCAGAATCGTGCAGCTCTCGCTCCAATTGTGGATGCATGTGAAGTGTCTAGACCAGTGATGGCAAACCTTTTTGAGCCCGAGTGCCCAAACTGAAATAAATACATTGGTTTTGTGTTGCAAAGTGCCAACACGGCAATTTGCGAGAGAGGGTGGCTGAGCGAAAGAGAGGGGTTGTGTGAGAGAGAGGGGGGTGTGAGAGAGAGAGAGAGAGGACAGCAAGAGTGAGGGGTGTGAGAGAGATGCTGAGAGGGAGGGGGCTGAGAGAGAGGGGGAACAGAGAGAGGGAGAGGGGCTGAGAGAGAGGGAGGGGGGCTTAGAGAGAGGGAGAGGGGACAGAGGGAGAGGGGACAGAGAGAGAGGGGTGTGAGAGAGAGGGGCAACAGAGAGGGAGAGGGGCTGAGAGAGAGGGAGAGGGGACAGAGAGAGAGGGGTGTGAGAGAGAGGGGCAACAGAGAGAGGGAGAGGGGCTGAGAGAGAGGGAGAGGGGGCAGAGGGAGAGGGGACAGAGAGAGAGGGGTGTGAGAGAGAGGGGCAACAGAGAGAGGGAGAGGGGCTGAGAGAGAGGGAGAGGGGCTGAGAGAGAGGGAGAGGGGGCAGAGGGAGAGGGGACAGAGAGAGAGGGGTGTGAGAGAGAGGGGCAACAGAGAGAGGGAGAGGGGCTGAGAGAGAGGGAGAGGGGACAGAGAGAGAGGGGTGTGAGAGAGAGGGGCAACAGAGAGAGGGAGAGGGGCTGAGAGAGAGGGAGAGGGGACAGAGGGAGAGGGGACAGAGAGAGAGGGGTGTGAGAGAGGGGCAACAGAGAGAGGGAGAGGGGCTGAGAGAGAGGGTGAGGGGACAGAAGGAGAGGGGACAGAGAGAGAGGGGTGTGAGAGAGAGGGGCAACAGAGAGATGGAGAGGGGCTGAGAGAGAGGGGTGCGAGAGAGATGCTGAGAGAGGGGTGAGCTGAGAGAGAGGGGGAACAGAGAGAGGGGGACACAAAGAGGGGGGGCTGAAAGAGAGGGAGGGGGGCTGAGAGGAGAAAGAGGCCTCTAGCTCTGTCCTGGATCCTCCTGTGTGCCCACAGAGATGGCTCTGCGTGCCAGCTGTGGCACGCGTGCCATAGGTTCGCCATCACTGGTCTAGACGCTCTCTTTGTTTTGTTTTGTTTCTCCCTAGACAATGTTGTCTATAGATGGTGATTGGTGGAGGATCTGACAATTTTATGCATATTTTTGTAATTTGTTATTATTTATTCTTTGATTAAATGTTAAATTTTTGATACTTGGTTTGAAATTCTTCAGACACTATATCTCTGAGGCTCTTTATGTGGCACTTTTCACTTTACCTTCTTCTTTCCCTTGTGTAGTATTGTTTTTTCATCTGTCTCTTAAAATTTACATTGGACTGAAACATCAATTTGGGCCTGATGAAGTTAGTTCTCACAGCAGCTTAGCGTGTCCTGCTCTCCCAGCAATGACTCAGCAGCCATTTGGACTTCTAATCTCTAATGAAAAAACACAGCAGCTGCTCTAGAAGTGGAGCAGTAGGATGAGCTGGGCTGCTCAGATTACCAGCTTCCGTGCCTCTGCTGAGAAATTGGAGGATGAATTGCTCCAGAATACCTGCAGCTACCGAGGTCGCTGGAAGTTTGTTTTAAAGCTTTTATTGCTTGATTAGAATATTCAAATACGTGCATGTCCATAGCCTGGCCATAGGTTCAGTTAACTTTCCATCTGCTTAAACTGCTGTGTGCTGTAGTACTGGACCCACTACATACAGCCACACAGAATGATAAGAACCCATCACTTCATCTTTGTAGGAGTGGCTTGTGTAAAGCTCACTTCCTGCTTTTTAAAGCAGAATTTAACTCCCAAAAGGGAGTAAATTCTGTTTGAATGGATCGGGGAGTTTGCTTTAAATATTAAAAGTAGACATGTGCATTCGTTTTCGTCCAAATGCATTTTCGTCCGAATTTCAGGTATTTTCGTTATCGTTTTAACAAACGATAACGAAAGAGCAGAATCCGAAAAAAAAAAGATCCGGCATAAACAAATGCTTTAATTTCGTTTTTGTTGTGTCAACAGTTCAATATAGATAGGAGATTTGACGATGACAATAACAATCTGTGTCCATCGAATCTGTGGTCGAATGTGCCTAACCTTAACTCTATTAGTCCAAGATTATTCTACATAGAGAGAAAAGATTTGACGTAGAGAGAAAAGATTTGACGTAGAGAGAAAAGATTCGACACAGAGAGAAAAGATTTGACACAGAGAGAAAAGATTCGACGTAGAGAGAAAAGATTCGACACAGAGAGAAAAGATTCGACATAGAGAGAAAAGATTTGACGTAGAGAGAAAAGATTTGACACAGAGAAAAGATTCGACGTAGAGAGAAAAGATTCGACACAGAGAGAAAAGATTCGACATAGAGAGAAAAGATTCGACACAGAGAGAAAAGATTCGACATAGAGAGAAAAGATTCGACGTAGAGAGAAAAGATCGCTGCTGGAATTGGATGGGGAAAGTAAAATAAAAATAATGATGATGAATGTTATTGGCTGATTGTAACTAGGCATGTGCACAACAAAAAAATTTGTTTATTTTCGTTTCGTTTTTTTTTTTCGTTTCTGAAAAAAAAATCGTTTATTTTCGTTTTCGTTTTTTTCGTTTCCGTTGATTCGTAACGATTCGTAAATTCGTAAGTCGTCGGTTTTCGTATTCGTAACGATTCGTATTTTCGTAAGAGTTATTTTTCGTTGATTCGTTAGTTTAATTTTCGTTTAATCGTTTATTCGAAATTCGGACGCATTCGTATTTATTCGTACATTCGTAACATTCGTAGATTCGTAATCGGAGCATAATTCATAATTTTATGTAATGTGTATGCTATTATTACATTTTAATAATTTACAAATCGAAAAAAAAAGTTACGAATTTAAAAAAAAAGTTACGAATCGGAAAAAAAAAGTTACGAATGTACGATTTTTTTTGTTCAATCCATTCGAAGCACGTTAAGCAGCGCCATTGTAAGGGACACGGAAAATTACCAATTCAACAAAAAAAAAAAAAGTTACGAATGTACGAATTTTTTCGTTCATTTTCGTTGTTTCTGTTTTTTGTTTTTTTCGGATTTTCTTCATTTGTACATTCATTGTTTCTAATTAGTTTTTTTCGGATTTTCGTTGTTTTTTGGATTCGTTCGATTCGAATGATTCGATAATCGGATTCGTACGATTAAAACGATTCGTTATTCGGATTCGTTCGATTCGAACGATTCGTTCATTCGTACGAAAACGAACGAAAGAAAAAAACGAAAAAAGAAAAAAAACGAAACGAATTGCACATGTCTAATTGTAACCAAAGAGGAGGAGCAGTAAAATAGCTAGAATTTACTTTCACTTACAATTGCAAGCAGAGAGAGAGACACTGAATCATTTCAGAAGTCAGTCAATCTTATCTGGTCCGTTTGTCAGAGAACCTGAATTATTTGGCAATTAAGCATAAGCACAGCAGAAGAACAATAGTGAAGCAAGCTACAGTTCAACCTAACTTTTTCATAATAATCTGCTGCTATTGTTTTAGTGTTGTGAACTTGATAGTGATACTAGTGTTGCTAGTGTTGTGATAGCCTCAGAGGCTGCCTGTGTTGTGGGGGGGGGGGGATTTATTATTATAGATTCTATATTATAGATTGAGATTCTATATACCCTATCTTGTTACCTGTCTGATCACTGATCACTATCACCAGTCCATTTTCTGTTTGAACTATATACATTCAACATGAATGACAAAGATTCAACAAAGCAGCAAAAAACATACATACGTCGAATCTTTGGCTTATGGTGTCTGTCGAAATTTCTAAGAAGATTCAACGGAGCAGCTAAACTATACAGAGTCATACAGTTTAGCTGCTCCGTCGAATCTTCTTTCAACATTCGACAGACACCATAAGCCTTCAATGACAGATTCGACCTTAATTAATTTGGATTTTCGGACGAATACCATTTTTAACGAAAAACAAAATAAATAAAAACAAATTTCGGGAGTACCTAAATAAATGAATTTTTCGGACGAAAACGAAATTCCGAAACGAAATATTTCAGTGTGCACATGTCTAATTAAAAGTGAATGAAATGCATTTTTGCTTAGTGGTGCTCAGAGACAGATTAGTTTCACTTTAATTAGCTTCCCCAGAGGCCCCTTATGTATGAGATATGCATGCTTTTATATTGGTCCAAACTGGATCAATGTAAATATGCAATAAAGATCATGCCTGGAGTTCAGATTTAAAGTGGTTCTAAAAGCTCAAGCTTTTTTACCTTTATGCACTCTATGCATAAAGGTAAAAAACCTTCTTTGTGTAGTAGCCCCCCCCCACCAGCCCTGCCCTAATACTTATCTGAGTCACATCGCGATCCAGTGATGTGCATGAGAGCCTTGGCTATCCGCTACAAGTTTACTGTGCTTCAGACTTGAGAGGGGCCAGTGGAAGTAGAAAATGTCCTGGTGTCGGTGGGAGTAAACAATTCCCCAGACATAAAAGAAAATGGGGGAAATATGGGACTTTTCAGGTACATGAACACATAAATACAATTTTATATGTCAATGCACCTGAAATGTCCCATTTCCCCCCCCCCCCCATTTTCTTTTAGTTCTTTATTAAGGGATGTTGGTGCCTCTGACTTTGTGTAAACTGGTCTTGTCCATGCAATTTCCATAATTCAATTCCCCAGACATGGTGGTCAGTGGGAGGCGTAATAGTGCCCCATTGGTGGTGTCAGTGGGAGGCGTAATAGTGCCCCATTGTTGTTGGTGTCGACGGGAGGAATGGTGCACCATCACTGGTGTCACTAGTAGGAATAGTGCAGCCTTATTGGTATCAGAGGGAGAAGAAGTGCCCCATCCAGGGGCGGACTGACCATTCAGTCACTCGGGCACTGCCCGAGGGCCCCGGGCCACTAGGGGGCCCCATCAGGGTTGCCAGCCTCAGTAAAAGCAGGGACAGTATTTAAAAATCTGTGTTTTTTTTTACATCTGTCTTTGAAATGTCCTTTACCGACATCCTTTTGGTCTAAAAATCCCGAGATTAAAGCTGCCCCACCTCTCCAGTACCTTCTCAGCCAATAGAAACATGTCTGTGTATACAGTGTGATTGTATACTGTGTGTGTGTGTATATACTGTGTGGCCCCATAATCTCTGATTGCCTGGGGGCCCCATAAACTCCTATTGCCCGGGGGACCCATGAGTTGTCAGTCCGCCCCTGGCCCCATCATTGGTGTCAAGGGGAGAAATAGCACCCCAAGGGCCGGATAAATGCAGGCTAAAGCCCCGTACACACGGTCGGATTTTCCAACAAAAAATGTCTTATCGGACAATGTTGTCGGAAATTCCGACCGTGTGTGGGCTCCAGCGGACATTTTCCATCGGATTTTCCGGCGGACAAAGTTTTATCTCCTGCTCTCAAATTTTCCGACAACAAAGTCCTATCGGACTTTTTCCGATCCTGTGTAGCGAATTCCGATGGACAAAGTGCCACGCATGCTCAGATCACATTACAAGACCAAAGCTATTGGCTACTAGCCTCTACGTAGTCCTGTAGTAGGCAACAAACGTCACCACGTTCAGAATGATCGGATTTTCCGTCAACTTTGTCCGACCGTGTGTATGCAACACCAGTGTTGGACTAAATCCGTCGGAAAAAATCTGATGGATTTTGTGGTCGGATTTTCCGACCGTGTGTACGGGGCATAAGGGCTGCATTTGGCCCGTGGGTCACAGTTTGGAGACCACAGCTTTAAGGCATGTCCCCCAAAATGCTCATGGGGTCCCATCCATGGAGACTAAAAGAAAACAGTCCTTGTTGCTTGTAGAAAGTCTCTTCTCGATGTCAGATCAGTGTGGAAAAATGGATAAAAGGCGACGTCAGATTAGACGCTATGGGCTACAAGACCTTTCTGCTACTCAGACACCATTGTTCATAGGGCCCATTGTCTGCAGTACAACTTGTAGCTGTCTGAGACTTCTAAGCATGTGTAAAACACAAGGAAAGTCATGGAAGGTCACCTTCTTCTGCACACTTCTGCTATTGATTACATGAAGATGCGTAGAATGATTTGGCCAAATAGCATGTATTTTGCCTGCAAACCATGTGCAGGAGAGACTGTGCATTAGCAGTATTAAAACCGCTCTCCATTTCAACCTAAAAAAGCTTTCTTAAGCAAACAAAATGAAACATTATTCTTTTTGGCAGCAAGAGGCCCTGAATGATTTCAATCAAACACACTCTTGTTCAGATATTTTTGGCATTTCTCCATTCATCTATTCAATTCTTTGTAGAATATGAAAGGGAGGAGGGGGGGGGGTGAAAACAAACTTCCTACCTGATGGATTTTGCTGTCAAAAATGTGTAGCCTGCCGGGGTCTACCTTACTGATTCTGTATAGATGTCATTTACATCCTGTCATGTGACGAACCTTAACTCCTAAGGGAGGCCGTTTTTTTGTCACCGGTTAGCAGAAAAGGATCAAGATTAGATTTTATTTTACGAAGGATCAGATTTGGGGCCCCAGAAGTTGTCTTTGGGTCACAGCTTTGTATCGTTTGGGCAATTAGTTTTGTTTCTTTTCGTTTTTTTTCGTTATAACGATTCGCTAAAAATTTTAGCGAATAACGAATCGTTCGAATCGAACGAATCCGAAAACAACGAACATCCGAAAAAAACTAATTAGAAACAACGAATCTACGAAAGAAGAAAATCCGAAAAACGAAAACAGGAACAACGAAAATCAAAATGAACGAAAAAATTTGTACACTCGTACTTTTTTTTGTTAAATTGATAATTTTCCGTGTCCCTTACAATGGCGCTGCTTAACGTGCCTCGAATGGATTGAACGAAAAAATTCGTACATTCGTAACTTTTTTTTTTTTCGATTTGTAATTTTCCGTGTCTCTTACAATGGAGCTGCTTAACGTGCTTCGAATGGATTGAACGAAAAAATTCGTACATTTGTAACTTTTTTTTTCGATTCGTAATTTTCCGTGTCTCTTAAAATGTAATAATAGCATACACATTACATAAAATTATGAATTATGCTCCGATTACGAATCTACGAATGTTACGAAAGTACGAATAAATATGAATGCGTCTGAATTTCGAATAAACGAATAAACGAAAATTAAACTTACGGAAAAACGAATCAACGAAAAAATAACTCTTACGAAAATACGAATCGTTACCAATACGAACACCGACAACTTACGAATTTACGAATCGTTACGAATATGAACACTGACAAATTTCGTTACGAATCAACGGAAACGAAAAAAAACTACATGAAAATAAACAAATTTTTTTGTTGTGCACATGTCTATTGGGCATATAATACATCAGCGCATATTTGTGGCACATGCTTTATATATTTAAAAAAAAAAATGTAGCCAAGGTCAAATTTACCATTAGGAACTGGTCTGGCTCCTAGGAACTGGTCTAAGGAAAACAAAAGCCATATCTACAAACTCTGTTTCCTTTTTTTTACTTTAATCTCATCACCTGTGGACTGAGCCAATGTTTCAGTCTGAACCTAGGCTCAAACCAAACTTTGGCTTTTCGGGTGTCCATCTTTTCGAGCATTTGCCCATTCGACCCCCTGCTCAGTGGAAGCCAAGCATAATATATAAAAGCAGTAATTCTACCACTTCTATATATGACAGCTCCCCACCGTCAATGGTTGCTAAGGAAGCAGCAGGTGCAGCCACCCACTGTGTGACGGAACCGTCCAGCACTAAGCTTAGGTGTCTTCGTCAAGATATAGCTTCCTCCAGTCTGGACCCAGGAAGCAGGTATTATAGCTGAGCACCCAAGAATCTAGCCAACACTAGCTTAGGTGCACTGGAACTGTAACTCACACAGAATTTATATACCACACAAGATCAGATAAGGGCCTGATCATATTATGCAAACAGGAATATAATTAACATAGCAAAGGAACAGCCAACATATACCATAAGCAGTGATCCAATTAAACAGTAAGCTAGTTAACAATTAGTCACGTAAACAAGCCTAAACACTTGAACAAGCCCCAGACCATTTGGCACCATTTCCACAGTAAGACCCAGTAAGTAAGACTTATGCCGCATAAACATGGTCGGACTTGCCAACGAGATAACCTCCCTCGGCATTTCCGACTGAATAATTTAGAACATGTTCTCTATCTAAGTCCGCCGGAAATTCCAACAGAAAAAGTCCGATGGGGCATACACATGG
Source organism: Lithobates sylvaticus (assembly GCA_028564925.1). Classification (NCBI taxonomy): domain Eukaryota; kingdom Metazoa; phylum Chordata; class Amphibia; order Anura; family Ranidae; genus Lithobates; species Lithobates sylvaticus. The sequence continues at coordinate 18,842,881 of CM053028.1, forward strand.
TCGGAATATCCGACCGAAAGCTCCCATCGCACTTTTTCTGTCGGAAATTCCGACCCTGTGTACGCGGCATTAGGGCTGTCCAAAAGGATTAGCAGACAGAAAGAAACAATAGGTGACTCAATTAACTATGGTAATTCACACCTAGGAGACACACAATAGGAGAGAACAATATATTACAGCACACACATGCAAAAAATACATTTACCCCCCTGCAAGGCTATTTAAAACACCTAAACATTTAAAAAAAATATGGGGATTTAGTCACATCATATTGCTATATGGTGCTTAAGCCAACTTACTGCGACAAAGTACCCCATAGTTAGTGGGTCCTACACTATCCAAATAATGGGAGATCCTGCTTCTCTGAACCATTGGAGACATAGATTCCTCTATATGGGAGAACTAAAGGACTCCACCTATGACACAGGTGGACACTAATGAGAGGCAATTATGAGGGAGTGGACTATTGTGGACACACTAGGAGAGACACAAACTTGTGTAATCTGTTCACCAAACTAGTCATCAGAAGACAAACAATGTTCCAGCAGTCTGATACAGTGGGATAGATTTCTTGAGGGAGGTTGTTGATAAATATTTCTGTCCCAAGTGAAGGACCCCTCCAACCCAGTCTGCAGTAGGGCCATGATATTTCCTCTGACCATTAACCTGTACAAGATATTACCTCTTTCCATCCACTCGGGAAGGGAAGCTTCAGGCTCGGGTTCACATATGAGCCGCATGCAGCTCACAGCAGGGGTCCAGTGCGTGCTGGTTCACCGTTTCAGGTCCGATTTCACCACCCGCACTTGAAACGGACCAAAAGACACAAAGAGTTTTTTTTTGCAAAACGCACCGGACCTGCTAAGGAGCTATGTGAACCGGCTCCATAGAGAACTGGTCAAAAACTCATGCTATTGCGAATTGAATGTGGGGATCTTGCATCCAATTTGCAATCCCAGCCTTTTTGTCCTTATTCAGAGAATTAATCCAAGTCTCGCTCACAGGGCTCATCATTTTGTTATCCATCATTAGAGAATGATCTTCTCTCTCCATGGGCCATAATCAGTGGCAGTGGTGTAACTAGAACCTTCAGGGCCCCGGTGCAAGAAACCATGAAGGGCCCCCCTGAACCCCAGCCGAGGCCCTTCCCTCCGAGTCTGGTGGTGGAACTCCAGGGCTCAGTCACAGGTACGACTTTTGTGAGCCCTGTAGTTCCACCACTGGTATCAGCAGTTTTTTATTATTTTTTACAATTTCCCCCGTTGGGGGACTTTGGGGAGATATCAGAGGTCTAAACAGACCTATGATGTTACACCTTTGAGACAAAGAGGAAGAAGGGAAAGGGAAATTGGGTCCCTGTCCTCTGGGGAGAAGTGGGCCCTGTCCCCAGGAGAGATTGGGTCCTTGTCCTTAGGAGAGATGGGTCCCTGTCCCCACGTAAGTAGGAGTCCCTGTCCCTAAGGGAAATGGGGTGCCTGTCCTCTGGGGAGAAGTGGGCCCTGTCCCCAGAGGAGATGGGGTCCTTGTCCCCAAGGGAAATGGGGTCCCTGTCCTTTAGGGAGAACTGGGCCCTGTCCCCAGGGGAGATGGGGTCCCTGTCCTTAGGGGACATATATCCCAGAAAGACCTGTCAACATCTGTGTATGACGGGGAGGAGGGGGGGTGCTGGCAGACAAGCCTGCGGTGTCCTTTGGGGAGCCGGCTCTCATAGGGCTGCACTGCATCTGTGTGCTTAAAGTTTGTTTGCCCGGGAGAAGCATGCAGTGCAGTGTGAGCCGGACTCAGGGGGCGGGACTCTGGCTGGGGAGGACAGACACCGGACTGAGCAGCACTGCATGGAGCAAGAGAGGGGGACCCGGAGGAGTGGCAGAGGACACAGGTTGTGTGGGGAATGCACAACTAAAGAGCAGCCAGTGCGGTAGTTGAGCATGGAGCTCTGCTAGTCACCCCCCACCCCCAGCCACCTGTGCGCCCGGTGCCTAACCGCCAATGCTGCCACCGGCCATATGTAGAGGGGGCCACATGGGCCCCTTGCAGCACAGGGCCCGGTTGCGCTCGCGACTGCTGCACCCCCTATAGTTACGCCCCTGATCAGTGGGTAGAAGTCTTGCCCTTATGCCGTATACACACGGCCAGATTTTCCGACGGGAAATGTTGGATGTGAGCTTGTTGTCGGAAAGTCCGACCATGTGTATGCTCCATCGAACATTTACTGTCAGACTTTCCGCCAACAAATGTTTGCTAGCAGGTTCTCAAATTTTCCACCAACAAAACTTTGTTGTCGGAAAGTCCGATCGTGTGTATGGGGCATTATTAGTCCTCTCCAAAAGCCTCTGTCCCAGCTTGGTCTGTCACACACTGCATCCTTAAAAACTGTTGACATCACTGGGAATCCTCTGCCATTTAAGCAAAGAGGAGGCGATAGCGGTGACATTACTGCCCAAATAAAAAAAAAATTTTTGCACTCCAAAAAGCTAACCCCTAACCCAACTCCCCTGCAATTTTTTTGGCAACCCATTGCCTGTCAGCCCAGAAAATTGGCATTTTAGATTCACACATTCGGCTCCCATTGATTTGAACAGGGGTTCAGGTTCGGCATCTAAACTTCTTTGAAGTTCATTAAACCCTGCTCGAATCAAACCCAGAGCAGTTCTGCTCACCAGTAGTGAAAGAAACAGCACAAAGGACAGGTTTACACAATGGATGAAGCAGAAGCAGGTAGATCCTGGTACTGCAAAGTCCCAATCTGGATTTATGGGTTTTTGTTATGCAGTGATGGGGATGTAGGTACCTGAAAGTTTTCATATTTCTTGAGAAGACTTGGCTCCCAATTGGCCTTCCAAATAATCTCTAATGCCCCGTACACATGGTCGGAAATTCCGACCACAAAATCTGTCAGATTTTTTCCGACGGATTTTGTCCGACACTGGTGTTGCATACACACGGTTGGACAGAGTTGTCGGAAAATCCGATCATTCTGAACGTGGTGACGTTCGTTGCGTACGACGGAACTATGTAGAGGCTATTAGCCAATAGGTTTGGTCTCCTAATTTGATCTGAGCCTGCGTGGCACTTTGTCCGTCGGAATTCGCTACACACGATCGGAAAAAGTCCGATCGGATTTTGTTGTCGGAAAATTTGAGAGCAGGAGGCATAAGATTTTCAATATTGTTGAGGTCAGGACTCTGTGAAGGCCACTAAATTTTCTTCCACACCAAACTCATCAAACCATGAGCACAGAAGCACAGTCATAGTGGAACATAAAGACCTTCACCAAACTTTTACCACAAATTGGACTTGCACAATTGTCTAAAATGTCTTAGTACCATATGCTGTAGCTTTAGTAATACCCTTTAGTGGAAATACCAGAACCAGTAATTTTGGGGCGAAGCCACATATTTTTCAACATTTAGTTTATACGAGGCCCATGCTGGCTGTTTGAGAAAATCATTGTGCTTTTGAGTGGACAGGAGATAAGATGCTGCAGCTACAGTGGTGTGAAAAAGTGTTTGCCCCCTTCCTCATTTCCTGTTCCTTTGCATGTTTGTCACACTTAAGTGTTTCGGAACATCAAACCAATTTAAACAATAGTCAAGGACAACACAAGTAAACACAAAATGCAATTTGTAAATGAAGGTGTTTATTATTAAAGGTGAAAAAAAATCCAAACCATCATGGCCCTGTGTGAAAAAGTGATTGCCCCCTAAACCTAATAACTGGTTGGGCCACCCTTAGCAGCAACAACTGCAACCAAGCGTTTGCGATAACGTGCAATGAGGCTTTTACAGCGTCCTGGAGGAATTTTGGCCCACTCATCTTTGCAGAATTGTCCTAATTCAGTTACATTAGAGGGTTTTCGAGCATGAACAGCCTTTTTAAGGTCATACCACAACATCTCAATAGGATTCAGGTCAGGACTTTGGCTAGGCCACTCCAAAGTCTTCATTTTGTTTTTCTTCAGCCATTCGGTGGTGGACTTGCTGGTGTGTTTAGGATCATTGTCCTGCTGCAGAACCCAAGTTCGTTTCAGCTTGAGTACACGAACAGATGGTCGGACATTCTCCTTCAGGATCTCTTGGTAGACAGCAGAATTCATAGTTCCTTTTATCACGGCAAGTCTTCCAGGTCCTGAAGCAGCAAAACAGCCCCAGACCATCACACTACCACCACCATATTTTACTGTTGGTATAATGTTCTTTTTCTGAAATGCAGTGTTCCTTCTACGCCAGATATACTTGGACACACACCTTCCAAAGAGTTCCACTTTTGTCTCATCGGTCCACAGAATGTTGTCCCAAAAGTCTTGGGGATCATCAAGATGTGTCGTGGAGAAATTGAGACGAGCTTTGATGTTCTTTTTGCTCAGCAGTGGTTTTCTCCTTGGAACTCTGCCATGCAGGCCATTTTTGCCCAGTCTTTTCCTGATGGTGGAGGCATGAACGCTGACCTTAACTGAGGCAAGTGAGGCCTGCAGTTCCTTGGACGTTGTTGTGGGGTCTTTTGTGACCTCTTGGATGAGTCGTCGCTGCGCTCTTGGGGTAATTTTGGGCGGCCGGCCACTCCTGGGAAGGTTCACCACTGTTCCATGTCTTCGCCATTTGTGGATAATGGCTCTCACTGTGGTTCGCTGGATTCCCAAAGCTTTGGAAATGGCTTTATAACCCTTTCCAGACTGATAGATCTCAATTACTTTCTTTCTCAATTGTTCCTGAATTTCTTTGGGTCTCGGCATGATGTGTAGCTTTTAAGGATCTTCTGGTGGACCTTACTGTGTCAAGCAGCTCCTATTTAAGTGATGTCTTGATTGTGAACAGGTGTGGCAATAATCAGGCCTGGGTGTGGCTAGAGAAATTGAACTCAGGTGTGGACAACCACAGTTATAGTATGTTTTAACAAGGGGGGCAATCACTTTTTCACACAGGGCCATGATGGTTTGGATTTTTTTTCACCTTTAATAATAAACACCTTCATTTACAAATTGCATTTTGTGTTTACTTGTGTTGTCCTTGACTATTGTTTAAATTGGTTTGATGTTCCGAAACACTTAAGTGTGACAAACATGCAAAGGAACAGGAAATGAGGAAGGGGGCAAACACTTTTTCACACCACTGTAGATGTGGCCATGGGCATTCGCAAGTAGGGGCAAGGGGGGGGGGGGGACGACCCCTCCCTTCCGGAATCATCAAGAAGGTGTTGCAGTTGCAGTTGCCAGTTGCAGAGTCTGCCTGCTGCTCTCTGCCCTGACACATCTGATGTCCCTCCCTCACCCCCGGCCTGATCATCGGATGAGATGGCTCGGCTGCTCGGGCCTCTACTCTGCAGTGCTGCCATTCCTCTTCAGTGATTGGCTGCCTGCCTGTGTATGTGTTGTGTAGATCCTGCCGGCGCTGGCACCGCCCACTCAGTGCAGTCAGTGGCCAAGCCTACGAGTGATACGCTGCCAGTGCCTACTTATCATCACATCACAGGAAATCCTGACCTGAAGTGAGTGGCATATAAAGCTGCAAGCAACAAAAGAAGAACCACAGCTAGGAGCATTTTTGATTTATATATTACTGGAAAGATATGTCTGTGTATGTTATAAGAGATAATTCATCTTCTTCACTTTATATTGGAAATTACCCAGGCCAGGCCTACCATGGCCATAAAAAAAAGCTTAGAGAATGTAAATCTTTTTATATTGCAATTTAAAAAACATTTTTTTCCATTTGAATATGGGATTACTTGGTAGAGGAAAGTATGTTTCTTTGTCTTCTAATATTTTCGGAATCCCATTGTGGTATTGTTCTACTGACTGAGTAACAATACCCCCCCCCCCCCCCCATCCTCCCTTTATCCAAGGGTCTGATCACAAGGTTTTGTCTTTTGGTCGATTTCTGTATCCCAATCTTTATGAATCTCGGCTCTTCTCTCATCTTGATCTTCGAATCCCTAAAAATCTTCCGTCACTAGATTCCTAAATACCTTTATGTGTTTATTGTTGTTTACTTTGGGATTAAAGAGAGATTTATTTATCAGATTACTATGTATAATCCCTTCTTCTGGATGCTGTTATCTAACATTAATTGGATTACCCATCAGATACTTTTTTATGTTCAGCTTTCTCACATATTTTTGAACTCCGATATACGTTTGGAATTTGTCCAAATTTTTGACCGGTGCATATTTCAAACCCTTATCAAGTACTCCTAACTCATCTTGTATAAGTGGTACATTGCTAAGATTAAAAATCCTTTCTCCAACTACTCTCTTTTGGGCTTGTTTTCTCTTCCCTGCTCTACATCCTCTTTTCTTGCTGGGCTTCTTCTTCTCTCTCTTGGTTCTTCCGTTCTTCTTGGCGGATGGTATTCTATATAGCTCCCATATTGGTGTCTCACACCTTTCATCTTCTCTGTAATCCCTAAGGGGGGTGACCTGGAAAATTATAGATAGGCAACTCCTATCCTCATATTGATTAGTGGTTCCAAATTAATAACTACTGCAGTGGGGAACAGACACAAAAGATACGCTCAGCATCTTTCCAAATAACCATTCTGCTTTATTATGACGCAATTGAAGGTTTTTATACACATGATTATGTGCAGGCCAGTCAAGTTCCTCTACCCCAAACTCACTCATCCATGTCTTTATGGACCTTGCTTTGGGCACTGGTCCAAATCATTTGGTGGAACGGGGAATTATGGTGTGGGGTTATTTTTCAGTGATTGAACTTGGCACCTTAGTTCCAGTGAAGGGAACTCTTAAGACGTCAGCACACCAAGACATTTTGGACAATTTCCTGCTTCCAACTTTGTGGGAACAGTTTGGGGATGGCTCCTTCCTGTTCCAACATGACTGCCCACCAGTGCACAAAGCAAGGTCCATAAAGACATGGATGAGCGAGTTTGGGTTGGAGGAACTTGACTGGTTTGCACAGTCCTGACCTCAACCTGATCGAAAACCTCTGGGATAAATTAGGCCTGATTCACACTTATACATTTTTAGTGCTTTTTGCATTTTGCAGATTTGCTCTACAGAACGTGTTCCATAGGAAACCATGTTAAATGGACTGTAGTGCAAATCTGCAAAATGCAAAAAGCACTAAAAATGCATAGGTGTGGATCAAGCCTTAGAGAACGTGAGCCAGGCCTTCTCATCCAACATTAATGCCTGACCTCACAAATGTGCTTCTGGAAGAATGGTCAAACATTCCAATAGACACACTTATAAACCTTGTGGACGGCCTTCCCAGAAGACTTGAAGCTGTTATAGCTCCAAAGGGTGGGGCCAACTCAATGTCGAACCCTATGGACTAAGGCCTGATTCACACCTATGCATTTTTTGTGCTTTTTGCACTCTTGCAGATTTGCACTACAGTCCATTTTAGGCTCGATTCACATCTATGCATTTTGCTTTTGAGCGTTTTTGCAGTGCATTTTTACTTTTTTTCGTTTTTACTGCGTTTTTACCGCGATTTTCTATATACAGTGTAAAAATGAAAAAAAAATAAAACCACAAAGCGCAAATCGCGGCAAAATCGCGCGGTAAAAACACGGTACTTGCGTTTTGGATGCGGGTCCATTGACTTCTATTACATGCAAAACGCTGCATTTTGCATGAAAAAAAGTCCCCGACCCTTTCCAAAAACGCAGAGGCACAAAAATGCATTGATGTGAACATGTTCCATAGAAACCCATGTTAAAGAATTTCCCTGCATTTCTGCAAAATGCAAAATGCACCAAAAAACGCGCTAGTGTGAATGGAGCCTTAGACTGGGATACCATTAAAGGTCATGTATGTGTAAGCCCCCGTACACACGGTCGGAAATTCCGACCCCAAAATCCGTTCGTTTTTTTCCGACGGATTTTGTCCGAAACTGGTGTTGCATACACACGGCCGGACAAAGTTGTCGGAAAATCCAATCGTTCCGAACGTGGTGACGTTCGTTGCGTACGACGGAACTACGTAGAGGCTAGTAGCCAATAGCTTTGGTCTCGTAATTTGATCTGAGAATGCGTGGCACTTTGTCCGATCGGAATTCTCTACAAAGTCCGATCGGATTTTGTTGTCGGAAAACTTGAGATCCTGCTCTCAAATTTTTTCCGACGGAAAAAGCCTGCTAGAGCCCACACACGATCGGATTTTCCGACAACATAATCCGATCTGACTTTTTCCATCGGAGTATCCGACCGTGTGTACAGGGCATAAGACTGGGATACCATTAAATGTCATGTATGTGTAAGGCAGGCGTCCCTATACTTTTGGTAATATAGTGTATGTGAAAATTAATATTCGAGAGATTGTTTTTTTTTTTTTTTTATATATTCATCAAACCGCCACTTAATGTGTACGGTCTTTATAAGGTTTCCATACACTGACAGTAATCTGAAACAATATTATTAATTATCTCCTCTGCAATATTATAGGATAGAATAACATTTCCATATCCGTTGTATAAAACATTGTTTAGTGAACCTCGGATAAAGAATAAAGCCTCAGTTTATAGAGCACAGGTGTAGCGCTATGATTTCACATCCACTAAAGTGAACTGCCTACAGTAGATGTGATTAATGTTTTTGTTATGCTTTCAAATGTTCATGTGTCGTTGGGTATATTGAATGTCTCGAGGGTTGTCTGATACACACATAAAAAAAAATCATTCGCTGTTTATTCTATAACATAAAAATGTGTTTTGACAGCGTAAAATACGGTAAATGTAACTGGCGGTGACCTTTGTCAACCAGGGGTCTTAAAATTGATTTTGCACCTCTTAAGTAAATACTTGAAGTCTAAAATTAAACATCAGGGACACTTTTACAGTCAAAATGTATTACAATATTAAACATTTTCAAATCGTGAAAGTCATGTAGGCATTGAATTTCCTGTTAATTTGATATCTTCTATCTTTTAATAACTTGCCGTTACAAAAAATGATTCTGTATGTCGCAAATCTCGTCACATAAAAGGCTTTGACAAAGAAAACGCTCAATGACCCGACAGAACCAGAATATACAAAGGGTTATTTTATTGCCTTTTTAGATGCAGTTTGATAGTCATTTCCAAGATATATATACAAGTGTAAATTTTTTTGACATATTTTGCTAAAACAGGATTTTAATGTTGATTTGGGGTCTTAAACAACATTTTTAGGCAATAAATTATAGGTAGTACTGTATAACAGCATTTTAACTGTAAGAATGTAAAGTATATTTTTATTGCAATAATAGTTAAAAAGCTTAAAAAGAAGAGATTAACCTCTTATGCCCCGTACACACGGTCGGAAATTCCGACGGAAAATGACCATGTTGTCGGAAAATCCGCCCGTGTGTGAGCTCCATCGGACTTTTTCCATTGAAAATTTGAGATTCTGCTCTCAAATTTTTCGACAACAAAATCCGATCGGACTTTTTCCGATCGTGTGTTGAGAATTCCGACGGACAAAGTGCCACGCATGCTCAGATCAAATTAAGAGACCAAAGCTATTGGCTAATAGCCTCTACGTAGTTCCGTCGTACGCAACGAACGTCACCACGTTCAAAATTATCGGATTTTCCAACAACTTTGTCCGGCAGTGTGTATGCAACACCAGTGTCGGACAAAATCCGTCGGAAAAAATACGACGGATTTTGTGGTCGGAATTTCAGACCATGTGTACGGGGGCTTACAGACTTTTCCCCTTTGCGATACGGCACTGCGTCACTTTAACTGACAATTGCGCGGTTATGCAACGTTGTACCCAAACAAAATTTGCTATAATAAATATCCAAAAAAAAATAAAAATATGTCTTCATCAGTTAAGGCCAATATGTATTCTTCTACATATTTTTTGGTTTGATTGGTTTGCGCAAAACTTATAGCGTCCACAAAATAGAGGATAGATTTAAGGCATTTTTATAATTTTTTTTATTTACTAGTAAAGGGCGATCTGTGATTTTTAGCGGGACTGCGACATTGCGGCGGACAGATCGGACACACTTTTGACACTTTTTTGGGGACCATTGACATTTAATATAGCAAATTAAAAGAGAGATGCTGCGCTAAAAAGTCCCAATCGTTCAAGTTAACCACTTCAGCCCCAGAGCGTTTTTTTGCGATTCGGCACTTCGTCGATTTAACTCCCAAACAAAATTGAGGTCCTCTTTTTTCCCCAAATAGAGCTTTCTTTTGGTGGTATTTGTTCACCTCTGCGGTTTTTCTTTTTTTTGCGCTATAAACAAAAAAAGAGCAACAAGTTTGAAAAAAACTTATTATTTCTTTACTTTTTGCTATAATAAATATCCCCCAAAAATATATAAAAAAACATTTTTTTTTTTCCTCAATTTAGGCCGATACGTATTCTTCTACATATTTTTGGTAAATAAAAATCGCAATAAGCGTTTATTGATTGGTTTGCGCAAAATTTATAGCGTTTACAAAATAGGGGATAGTTTTATAGCATTTTTATTAATAATTCTGGCGATCAGCGATTTTATCGTGACTGCGACATTATGGTGGACACATCGGACAATATTGACACATTTTTGGGACCATTGGCATTAATACAGGGATCGATGCTATAAAATTGCATTGATTACGGTAAAAATGTCACTGGCAGTTAAGGGGTTAACCACTAGGGGGCGGGGAGGGGTTAAGTGTGTCCTAGGGGCATGTTTCTAACTGTTCGCTGCTCCCGATGACAGAGAGCAGACGATCAGTGTGCTGTCACTAGGCAGAACGGGGAGATGCTGTTTACATCAGCATCTCCTCGTTTTTCAGCTCCGTGACACGATCGCAGGTATCCCCGCAGGACCCGCGGGCACGGTCACGGAGCTCGCGGCAGACGTATATGTGCTGACAGCGGTCGGCAAGCTGTTAAGACATATAAATTGCTTTTTCTTCTTAATGGCACCACAGTGATTCCACACAAATAGGAGAGTGCCCAACCACCATAAAAAAATTTACTACAGTGCCTTGGAAAAATATTCATACCCCTTGGAATTTTCCACATTTTGTCATGTTACAACCAAAAACGTCAATGTATTTTATTGGGATTTTATGTGATAGACCAACACAAAGTGGCAAATAATTGTGAAGTGAAAGGAAAATGATAAATGGTTTTCAATTTTTTTTACAAATAAATATGGGGAAAAGTGTGGCGTCCATTTATATTCAGCCCCCCTGATTCAATACTTTGTAGAACCGCCTTTTGCTGCAATTACAGCTGCAAGTCTTTTTGGGGATGTCTCTACCAGCTTTGCACATTTAGAGAGTGACATTTTTGACCATTTTTCATTGTAAAATATCTCAAGCTCTGTCAGGTTGGATGGAGAGCGTCTGTGAACAGCAATTTTAGGTCTGGACTGTGACTGGGCCATTCTAACACATGAATATGCTTTGATCTAAACCATTCCATTGTGCCTCTGGCTGTATGTTTCGGGTGGTTGTCCTGCTGGAAGGTGAAACTCTCCCCCGGTCTCAAGTCTTTTGTAGACTCTAAAGCCCCATACACACGGTCGGAAAATCCGACCACCAAATCCATCGGATTTGGTCCGACGGATTTAGTCCGACACTGGTGTTGCATACACACGGTCGGACAAAGTTGTCGGAAAATCCGATCATTCTGAACGTGGTGACGTTTGTTGCCTACGACGGGACTACGTAGAGGCTAGTAGCCAATAGCTTTGGTCTTGTAATGTGATCTGAGCATGCGTGGCACTTTGTCCGTCGGAATTCGCTACACACGATCGGAATTGGTGTGATCGGACTTTGTTGTCGGAATATTTATAGAGCAGGAGATAGAACTTTGTCCGTCGGACAATCCGATGGAAACTGTCCGATGGTGCCTACACACGGTCGGAATTTCCGACAACATTGTCCGATAGGACAGAATCCATCGGAAAATCCGACCGTGTGTATGGGGCTTAACAGGTTTTCTTCTAAGATTGTCCTGTATTTGTCTCCATCCATATTCCCATCAACCCTGACCAGCTTTCCTGTCCCTGCTGAATAAAAACATCCCCACAACATGATTCTGCCACCACCATGTTTCACGGTGGGGATGGTGTGTTTAGGGTGATGTGCAGTGTTAATTTTCAGCCACACATTCTTTCACCTGAGCTGTGGATCTCTGCAGCTACTCCAGAGTTACCATCGGCCTCTTGGCTGCTTCTCTGATGAATGGTCCTTGGCCGGCTGGTCAGTTTAGGTGGACGGCCATGTCTTGGTAGGTTTGCAGTTGTGCCCATACTCTTTCCATTTTCAGATGATGGATTAAACAGAGCTTCATGAGATGTTCAAAGCTTGGGATATTTATTTATAACCTAACCCTGCTTTATACTTCTCCACAACTTTATCCCTGACCTGTCTGGTGTGTTCCTTGGCCTTCATGATGCGGTTTGTTCACTGAGGTTCTCTAACAAAACTCTGAGGGCTTCACAGGACAGCTGTATTTATACTGGGATTAAATTACACACATGTGGACTCTATTTACTAATTTGATGACTTCTGACAGCAATTGGTTCCACTAGACCTTTGTTAGGCCCCTTTCACACTGGGGCGGTGTGGACGTCGGCAGTAAAGCAGCGCTATATTTTGCGCTGCTTTACCATCGTTTTAGTGGCGGTATTCGGCCACTAGCGGTGCAGTTTTAACCCCCACTAGCGCCCGAAAAAGGGTTAAAACCACCAGCGGTATAGCCGCGCTGCCCTATTGATTTCAATGGGTAGGAGCGGTGAATACATGCCTCCTTCACCGCTCCAAAGATGCTGCTAGCAGGACTTTTTTTACCGTCCTGCTAGCGCACCGCTCCAGTGTGAAAGCCCTCCTCCGGCTTCCACACTGGAGTGAAAGGACCCGCTATACAGGCGCTATTTTTAGCGCTATAGCGCCTGAAAAACGCCCCAGTGTGAAAGAGGTCTTAGGGGTATCAGAGTAAAGGAGCTGAATGCAAATGCATGCCACACTTTTCAGATATTTATTTGTAAAAAATTTCTAAAACCATTTATCATTTGCCTTCTACTTCACAATCATGTACCACTTTGTGTTGGTCTATCACATAAAATCCCAATAAAATACATTTAGAGTCCATTCACACAGGGGCGACTTTGGTGCTGACTTGAAGTTGCCCCAAGTCGCCGCGCGACATGATAAAATCAATGTAAGTGAATGAGAGCCGTCTTAATGTACACTACTGAAGTTGCTCCGACTTCAGAAAAGGTTCTTGTACTACTTCAATCCGACTTCTATCCATTGATTTCAATGGAAGTCGCCTCCAAGTCGGATCCCCTGTCTTAACTGAAGCAACTTTCCAGGAAGTAAAAATAGTTTTCTAGGCAAACCCCTCCCACCCACAGAGCTGATTATTATGTGATTGGCCACTGGCAAAGTCCCCTGTCCTGGAGGCATCTTCAAGTTGTGTTGGAAGTTGCCCCAAGTCGCGCTGTGATTCATACTCAAGTCGTGTCCAAGTTGCCTCCCAAAGTCGCGCTGGAAGTCGTGTTGCCCCTGTGTGAATGGACTCTTACATTTTTGGTTGTAACATAACAAAATGTGGAAATTTTCAAGGGGTATTTGGATTTAGCAGAGATTTTGTAAGTTATGTTGTGTTTGCTAATAATGATTTTAGTGTAGTGTAGTGCCTATGTTCCTTATGCAGAAATGTGGTCGTGTGCCTACAAGACCTTGTGTTCTTGGTGGTTCCAGTATACTTTTCCCCATTCTAAATTCTGCCCATATTGCACTGATTGATGGCTCAGTAACAAGATTCACCATTTTCTAACAGCTAACGTCATAGCTCCCGAGGCCAAGTCATATTGCTTCAATGATCTCTTTTATGCCCCAACCACTAAACAAGGCTGTTCGAAAACAAAATCTGTCTGTTAGACACGATGATGAATGTATACTTGACTCATCTGCTGACAATTAATATTTAACTCTCATTACTAATCCTATTGTACTTTTTATGGCATTTGAACTTTTTGTTTAGGTCAAATGAGATATACTACTGTGGTGCCGTTAGCATTTGTTTTATCACTAACATGCTTTTTTGAGGGAACTGACTAGTCTTAGATGCTCTTAATTTTATTAGGCTTCAGAAAAATAGTTCTTAGGGTGAAACAGATATATTCCTAATTTTATGCAGACTGTGGTGAAAAATTATCTTTAATTCTGTAGAATAGAGGGATTATATCGTTTATGTGCACTGCTGATCCAATGCATACATTCATTTTGAGTAATTTTAATGTTGTTTAATATACCGATGCTGGAGTCCTGTTCTTTAACTGCTTAAGGACCGCCTCACGCCCGATATACGTCGGCAGAATGGCACGGCTGGGCACAATCATGTACCTGTAAGTGTCTCTTTAAGAGCCCAGCCTCGGGTCGCGCGCCGCCGCGTGACCTGGTCCTAAGCTCCGTGACCGCGGCCGCGGGACCAGCGGACCCCATCGCCGCTGGTGTCCCGCGATCGGGTCACAGAGCTGAAGAATGAGGAGAGGTCTGTGTAAACAAACCTCTCCCCGTGCTTCCTAGCGCGACTGACACTGATCGTCTGTTCTCTGTCATCGGGACAGACAATCAGTGACGGCAGACGCAAAGCCACACCCCCCTACAGTTAAAAAAAAAACACACACACACACTTAACCCCTCCCCGCCCCCTAGTGGTTAACTCTTAACTCATTTACACAGGAATCAGTGCATTTAACTTCTTGCTGACCGCCCACTGTCAAATGACGGCGGGACGGTGCAGCTCTTGTGGCGGGCCGCCGTCATATGACGGCGCTAGCTTTTTGGCCACGCCGCGTGCCCGCCGCGTAGCTGGGAAGCCGATGCGCGTGCCCGGCGGCCGCGATGACCGCCAGGCACCCGCGATTGCCCGGTAATTGAGCAGGACGTGGATCTGTGTGTGTAAACACACAGATCCAGGTCCTGTCAGAGGAGAGGAGACCGATGGTGTGTCCCTTGTACATAGGGACACCGATCGGTCCCCTCCCCCAGTCAGTCCTCTCCCCCCACAGTTAGAATCACTCATATAGGGAACATATTAACCCCTGCAGCGCCCCCTAGTGTTAACCCCTTCCCTGCCAGTCACATTTATACAGTAATCAATGCATTTTTATAGCACAGATCGCTGTATAAATGTGAATGGTCCCAAAAATGTGTCAAAAGTGTCCGATATGTCCGCCGCAATGTCGCAGTCACAATAAAAATCGCAAATCGCCGCCATTACTAGTAAAAAAAAATAATAATAAAAATGCTATAAATCTTTCCCCTATTTTGTAGACGCTATAACTTTTGCGCAAACCAATCAATAGACGCTTATTGCGATTTTTTTTTACCAAAAATATGTAGAAGAATACGTATCGGTCTAAACTGAGGAAACAATTTGTTTAAAAAAAAATTGGATATTTATTATAATAAAAAGTAAAAAATATTGCGTTTTTTCAAACTTGTCCCTCTTAATTTGTTTATAGCGCAAGAAATAAAAACCGCAGAGGTGATCAAATACCACCAAAATAAAGCTCTATTTGTGGGGAAAAAATTATAAAAATTTTATTTGGGTACAGCGTTGCATGACCGCGCAATTGTCATTCAAAATGCGGCAGCGCTAAAAGGTGAAAAATGGCTTGGTCAGGAAGGGGGTGTTCGTACCTGGTAGGCAAGTGGTTAAATAGCATTGATTGCTGTATAAATGACAATGGTCCCAAAAATGTGTCAAAAATGTCCGATGTGTCCGCCATAATGTCGCAGTCACAATAAAAATCGCTGATCGCCGCCATTATTAGTAAAAAAAAAAAAAAAATTAATAAAAATGCTATAAAACTATCCCTATTTTGTAAACGCTATAACTTTTGCGCAAACCAATCAATAATCTCTAATTGCGATTTTTTTTTTACCAAAAATATGTAGAAGAATACGTATCGGCCTAAACTGAGGGAAAATGTTTTTTTTTATATATTTTTGGGGAATATTTATTATAGCAAAAAGTAAAAAATATTGAATTTTTTTTCCAAAATTGTCGCTCTATTTTTGTTTATAGCGCAAAAAAAAAAAACTGCAGAGGTGATCAAATACCACCAAAAGAAAGCTCTATTTGTGGGGTAAATGACGCCAATTTTGTTTGGGAGTCACGTCGCATAACTGCGAAATTGTCAGTTAAAGCGACGCAGTGCCGAATTGCAAAAAGGGGCCTGGTCCTTTGGCTGCAAATTGGTCCGGGGCTTAAGTGGTTAAGTGTAACCAGAAAGGTAACTTGAAAATGAGGAATAACATTTCCAGCATAAGTGCAATATCAATTTATTATCAGAATTAAAACAAAAGAAAGAGCAAGGCAACACAGCTAAAAAAAAAAAAACTATGACAAATAATACACAATGACAAACAATTACATTAGCTATCTCCTGAAATTGTTGCATGCGTATGACGAAACGCGTAGGGTAGGACTTCAAGTTTACGTTATATCCGGTGATCTGAGGCACACAGTGGCCATCTTGGTTAAGGTACCTCTCGGTTTCTCAAGGCTACTGGCTATTTTTAATATGTTGTAAGTGCAATAGCATTTATTTTAACTACTTGCCAACCGCAATACGTAAATATACCTTGCGGCTTTGAAGTGGTTTACCAGGGTTATGGCTGAAGCTATCTGCCATGACCCTGGTATTTTTTTTTAGCCAAGGACTCCGATCTGAGCAGCTGATTTGCTATTGGATCACTTTTAGAAGCAGCGGGAGTGGGCGCTCACTGGTGTTTCTCTGGCTTACCACTCTTAGCAGCGAGCCAGGGAAACGATCCGACAGTTTGAGTGGCTGGCCATAGAGGTGAAGAGAGACCAAATCATCTCTAAACACCACTATGATCTAGGACAGGGGTAGGCAACCTCTGCACTCCAGCTGTGGTGAAACTGCAAAATCCATCATGCCTGTGTCTCTAGGGGGCATGCCTGTGATTGTCAGGGTCTTGCAATGTCTCATAGGACTTGTAGTTCCTCTACAGCTGGAAGGACGAGGTTGACTACCCCTGATCTAGGGGGACCGGAGCGATGTCATGACGTCACTTTTGGTCTAGGGCAGAAGTAAACAATTTTTTTTTTATATAGAAAAAGATCAGATTTTTATTTTTTTTTATCTTTTGCTTTCAAAGGTAGAGGAGAGATTTGGGGTCTTATAGACAGTGCCGGAGCCACAGGGACATGCTCACACATTGCAGGACTTCAGCTCTACATATGAGTGTCCTCTGTAAGTGTAAATACTTCATGTTCAGTATCTACTTGGTATAACATCATCTTTTATATTTTACAAAAAAAATGGGTATTATATTGTGTTTTTTTTGCATTAGCCACTTGTACTGCGGCAGGTTAGCTCTCCTGGGTAAATCGCTGTCATTGTATGTCAGTTCACGCAGATGCAGTTGGGGGCGGGCGTGTGCCTGCTGCATGCTGCAGGTGCATGATGTCCGCCGGCGACCCGCGATCGCCTAGTACAGTGGCAGAATGGGGATTTGTAAACAAGGCGGATCTCCATTCTGATAGATGACTTGACAGAGATCTACTGTTCCCAGTGATTGGGAACAGTGCTCTCTGTCATGTCCCTGGCAGCCCATCCCCCCAACATTTAGAACACACCCAGGGAGCACAGTTAACCCCTTGATCGCCCCCTAATGTTAACCCCTTCCCTGCCAGTGTCATTTTTACATTGATCAGTGCATTTTTTTTAGCACAGATCAATGTAATAATGTCACTGGTCCCCAAAAAGTGTAATTTAGGGTCAGATTTGTCTGCCGCAATGTCGCAGTCCCGCTAAAAATCACAGATTACTAGTGAAAACAATAAAAATAAAAATAAAAGTCCCTAAAGCTATCCCGTAGCTATCCCGTAGTCGCCTATTGCGATTTTTTTTTTTTTTTTACCAAAAATATGTAGAAGAATATATATTGGCCTAAACTGATTTTTTTTTTTTTTCAAAATTGTAACTCTTTGTTTGTTTATAGCGCAAAAAATTACACAATACCTGTGTTAACAATTGGTGACACAGTTAACCCTTTGATCGCCCCTGATTTTAACCCCTTCCCTGTCAGTGCCATTAGTACAATGTCAGTGCATATTTTATGCACTGGTTACTGTAATAATGTCACTCATTCCCAAAAAAGTGTAAAAAATGCTAAAAATCACTGATCGCTGCCATTACTAGTAAAAATTTAATAAATAATAAAAATGCCATAAATCTATCCACTTTTTTGTAGCCGTGATAACTTTTGCGCAAACCAATCAGTATATACGCTTAGTGCAATTTTTTTTTTTTCCCAAAAACATGTAGCAGGATACATATCGGCCTAAACTGATGAATACATTCATTTTTTAACAATTGGAAATGTTTTATAGCAGAAAGTAAAACATTTTTTTTTTTAAATTGTCGCAATTTTTTTGTTTTATAGCGCAAAAAATAAAAACCTCAGAGGTGATCAAATACCACCACCCAAGCTAACATACATCTCCTAAGCAGGAACACATCACTATCTCCCCAAGCATTCTGTCCAGATAATGTGCAGTTCATTTATGACCTTTCCGTTTAACCCCGTGTTATCCAAACTCTGTTCAATGAAAAGTGTAAACCCACCACATAAACACTCTATATACAAAATAAAATTCCCCAATAAAGATCAGAACATGATGTTCACATTTGCATGGAAGCGCAATTGAATGAATGCTGATTATTCAGAGAATTACCGTATTTATGTTTATTGAGGATTGTTTTTTTTTATGTACTAACAGTTAAGCTTCATACACACAATACGAAAATTGGATAAAATATACCACTTTTGAAGCGTTCGTGCATATGAGCGTATCATTTTTTTTTTTGGTGGGCGAGTGGATCTTGGGTGGGAGTTCCCACACTTTTTTCCCCAGGACTTGACCCCTGGATATAAAGGATATAAATGAGACAGCGCTGCATAAATAATAAAACAGAATAATAAAAAATGAAAATTGTGTACAATATAAGGGCTCTAAAACAGTCCAGTAATAATTTATAAGTGATATTTCTTCCACTGGCATGCAGGAAGATGTAAGGTTTTTCCTTGCTTCAAACAACCTCCATATCCATAGTGCTCCCACCACCACATGCAATGCTCGCTCACCTCCTTGAAAGACCCGGCAAGGGGTCAAAACACGCCTTGCACACAGTGCAACTCTCCCTTCAGGAATAATCCTCACCGGTCCTTAGCAATCTCTGTTGGACTCTCAAAGGACAGGTAGTAATCTATATCAGATGTAGATTCCTTTCACTATGTTGCTTCAAACTTGAATCCACATTGGATGGAAAAAGACAATCTGACATCCATCTTCTGAGTTCTGCTTCCGGTTACGCACATGTTTTGATTAGGCGTGGTGACGCCACTTCCAGCTTCAGTCTCCTCAGAACGAGGCTTGGGCCGCATGCGGTGGTGCCATTTTGCGTGTTCCCGGAAGTGGATGTCAATCCACACAACTGAAACCATGAGGCTGCAGCTCATTACTGGGGTACTCTTTGCTATATAAGTGCAGTGGCTACAGCAGATGAGCACCCCAGATGATGTATTGTGAGACGAAATGCGTCGGTACACTCTGCTGAAGTCATTGCTTTCCATTTCCAGCGCTTTTTTATCTACTAAAATGCGAGTGTATTTCCTTTTTTTTTTAAATAAATATTTTCAGATTTCAAAATGGAATTACACTATGTGCCTACCTTCCCTTTCTTACTGCATATCACATTGGAGAAACTATCCATTCAGTTTCCTGTCTAATACCTACCCTATTGAGGTTCACTGTCCGAGTTGATCTTCTGGCTGGGTGTATTGCCCTACAAGCTTAAAGCGGTAGTAAACCCGCTGACATATTTTTTAATTTTTATACACCTGTAAGGGAAAAGGCATAATGAGCTAGTATGCGGTGCACCGCATACTAGCTCATTATGAAATACTTACCTTAGAACGAGGCGTCGGTAACTCACCTGGTCCACGCCGAGGTCGCTGACATGTTGCCTCGGCGTGTCTTCCGGGTATCGTGACTCCAGCGCTGTGAGTGGCTGGAGCCGCGATATCGTCACTCCCGCGCATGCGCACGGGAGACTTCATCCCGGCAGGGTTCGGATTCTGCCGGCCTTTCGGCCGAGAATCCCCCGTGCGCATGCGCCGCTGCAGTCAGCGGCGCATTGCACGGGGAATATCTCCTAAACCGTACAGGTTTAGGAGATATTTTTTTTACCTGCAGGTAAGCCTCATTATAGGCTTACCTGTAGGTGAAAGTGCAAAAATCGACTTTACTTCCACTTTAATTGACCCATTGGGTGTACACCTACTTGGGTTCAATCTCTCCGGTAAGTCTTCTGACTCTCTGGTGGTGGATCACATACCAACAAGCTCGGGCACGTTTTGCTGTTCTATACTACATTGATGTTCAGTTCACCTTTCAACCACTTTGAATCACATTTTGGATATTCTTATTCTTGTATTGTTTGGCTCACTTTCACAGTTAGCTTTAAGTACAAATGATTCCTCTATTTTGGACATTATCCTTGGACATTACTTATATTTTTCATTATTTGCACATTTTGACTATTACATTTGGTTTATCATTTTTCATTTTATGATCTACTAATATATGTGCACTGTGTTTTACTTGTATATGTGTTTATGTACACTGTGTTCTATATATTTTTTCTCAGTTCCTTCTGAGATTCCCATAGACACGCTCCTAAACCTTTGATAGCCTTTCCTAGAAGAGTTGAAGCTGTTATAGTTGCAAAGGGTGGGCCAACTCAATATTGAACCCTACAGACTAATGCCCCATACACATGGTCGGATTTTCCGACGGAAAATGTCCTATCGGACAATGTTGTCGGAAATTCCGACCGTGTGTAGGCTCCATCGGACTTTTTCCGTCGGACTTTCCGACGGACAAAGTTTTATCTCCTGCTCTCAAATTTTCCGACAACAAAGTCCTATCTGACTTTTCCCGATCGTGTGTAGCGAATTCCGACGGACAAAGTGCCACCCATGCTCAGATCACATTACAAGGCCAAAGCTATTGGCTACTAGTCTCTACGTAGTCCCGTCGTACGCAACGAACGTCACCACGTTCAGGATGATCGGATTTTCTGACAACTTTGTCCGACCGTGTGTATGCACCACCAGTGTCGGACAAAATCCGTCAGAAAAAATCCGATGGATTTTGTGGTCGGATGTTCCGACCGTGTGTACGGGGCATAAGACTGGGATGCTGTTAAAGTACTTTTGACAATATAGTATATGTGCAGCACATCTTTGTTCCACACCTATGCATTGTGTGGGCGACAACAGGTTAAACTGAAAGTATAGTTAGGCTTTAAATGTCTCCTGTTGCATAGTCCTCATTTATTGAATATAGGAAGTACTCTGATAACAAGTAATTGTATTCAGTTGCTTTCTAAAATAATGGCTGTCTGGGAAACAGTAGTATAACAGTTATAAAACTCAATGAAATCCTGAGTTTTCATTGAACAATCAATTTGCACATTTTTTTTCTAAAATTTCATACTGTGACAAATCCAGTCTGGGAGATCCGGGAAAGCCTGCAAAAAACACGGACTGAAAACTGGTAAAGCAGCAACAGCAGATTAGAGAATACAAGACACTTTGAGGTCTGTAGGCTCACATGTGGGTTGCATATAACAGGCACAAACTCTAAAGTTCAGTTTGAGGCCACCTTCCAAATCTTAATGCATTTCATTGAAGTACTTTTGCTGTAATTTGCCATTTTTAAACAAATGTGTCTTGTAGAACCTCTTGTCAGTTTTATAGCTGAAACATTGACCATGCTCGAAAAAGTAAAGGCAATGAGAGAGTCCCACTAACTGCCGAAGCCGTGTCGGAAGCTATGTGCAACAAGATATTTGTTGACACAGGCTTACAAATCTCCAGGCTGTGACATCATCATTTCCTCCCTATTTGAAGTGTCAGTGGCTCATAATCTGGATGTTGAAAGCCACTGGGACCTGCTCCCACTTTTTTTCTGTTTACAAATGTTACAGGCCTTATTTATAGCTAAGTAATGGTGAATGTGGCTTAAAAGGGTTGAGTTTATTATTATTACTGCAGAAACCACTAAAAAGACTTTTAATACACCCATAAAAGTCATTTTTTTCGCTGGCTTGCACATTTTTCCTTGGTGCTATCACTATTATCATTTCTTATAACATATAAGGGGCATATGCTGTAGAATAGAGGGGCTCAGACATGTCTACCTTGTGGCCCCCATTTTCACGGACCCTGAAATATCAATATGAAGTTAGAAATTTGCAAAATGTATCATTACAGAGAAAATTTGGGGACCCGACTCACAGGCTGCAAAGCTAGGCTATAGTGCAGTGGGGTTGGGAAGACTGAAAATGGTACATAGCAACACAAAAAGCATTGTGTCCAACGTGGTCCACTATAGGTCATACATCATCATTATTATTATACAGGATTTATATATCGCCAACAGTTTGCACAGCGCTTTACAATGTAGGGATATACTACACCAACACTACAATTCAAAACAAGAGGGTTAGAGGAGCCCTGCTCCTGCAAGCTTACAATCTAAGAGGGAGGGGCTGGTAAAACAAAAGGTAGGGACTGTGAGGGATGAACTGATGAGGGGAGTAGAAGATTTGGTTGTTAGCTGGAGGCAGGATAGGCCACCCTGAAGAGGTGAGTTTTCAAGGATCGCCTAAAAGTGTATAGAGTATGAGATAGTCGGCAAGTGGTCTCCCCATCTTCAGCTGGGCATACCTGGGGCCCCAACCTGGTTCCAGTCTGCTGCAAGTCGATCTTCAGTCCTGGTGAAGAAGCAGGTTAGTGTTTAGACTCCACACCCTGGGGCATGGCCGAGCCAGGCATGTGAACGGAAAAGCTTCACAGAGCTCCCACATTTAACCCCTCACCGATCCTAACTCCAGCCGACAATCCAGGCGACACTGACACAGATGCATTTAGCACATCACAAGGAATCCGCCAATACCTCCATCGACCGTCTCCACACCATGCTGACCCACAAAGGCAAGGAAAAAGGGACAGCCCTGGAGACTCAACATGGCTTGGCGCCGCCCATGCTCTGGGGGAATACCACAAGGCAGTAATAAGCAAAAGGACTCAGGCAGCAGAGCAGGTAAGACCAACCGCAAAGATGGCCCTAGAGTCATGCTATCTTATGCTCAAAAGCTCTCAGTGGCACAGGGGCAAGGCTCTTCCATGGACATGGAGGAAGAAACCTACCCACAGCAAGCTATGGAACATGCACATGAAGTTGAACCTGACGCCATGTCTCTCCTAGATAGTGACCAGCAAATAGACACAGAGGATCTGACAGAGGGAGAAACACAACCTATACTAAGCCAAATTTTGCAAGCTGTACAACAATGTACTGCCTCATTCAACCCAGTCAGGGAGCACTTAGATGGGCTAACAGAGGAAGTGTCGCTGCTGCGACATAACCTCCAGAAGATTAGAGAACAAACTACCACTGATAAAGGTCAAATCAGTGATCTGGAGGACAAGTTGCTCCGCTGATTGCCGAAAACCCACACAGCTACCCGCATAGCAAACGCCACGAGTGACAAAACCGATGACATCGAAAACCGTCTCAGATGAAACAATATTCGTATAGTGTGCTTGCCAGAGAAGGTGGAGTTCAGAAATCCCACTGAGTTTTATCGAAAAGTAGCTGTTAGAAACCTTTGGAAAGGAAGCTTTCACTCCCTTGTTTGCGATAAAAAGGACACATCGCACCCTTACAAGCAGTTGTGGGACAATCTAGAGCAGTGGCAAACCTTTTTGAGCCCGAGTGCCCAAACTGCAACATAAAACCAACCTATTTATTTCAAAGTGCCAACATCCATCGCCATGCAGCACATCGTAGATCTCATCACACTGTGAACTTTTAGCACATATTATGTATTGGCCTCACACCTCTCTGTTGTCCAGCCACATCACATCAGTGAGCTACAGGCACATTATACATCGCCATATAACTTATAGCACACCTCCTCACCATGCATCACACCCCTCCATGCAGCTCATGGCACACTCCATCACACATTTGGTCCCCCCTCTGCAACTCACCACTCCCTCCCCCCTCATCTGTGGTACGGCAGTGGCGCAGTGACACTCATGTAGCCAGTCTTGCTCCCTCTGCCCATACACACCTCTCCTGCTATCACCATAGCACAGAACATGCTCACGAGGCGCAGCTCATCACCGGCCGCTTAGGCCTCTTCTCCGGGCTTTCTCACCAATGGAACGAAGCAGGACAGTGTGGGGACACTGGGCGCTTTGTCCTCCTAGTGAAGTGGAGCCTGTGTTTGCCCGGAGCTTCTGAGTGCCCACAGAGAGGGCTCTGTGTGCCAGCTGTGGCACGCGTGCCATAGGTTCGCCATCACTGATCTAGAGCCTAGGGCGAACATGCCAATCTGCGCCCCCCCCCCCAAAGATGTATGAGCATTATGAGCCAACAAAAATCCCCCCCCAAAAAAAATACTGAGCAACAATCTGCATGTTTACCCCCTAAGCATAAATTCCCCCTCCTCCCAGTACAAATCCCCCTGCTAAAATTCCCCTCTCAGCACAAACCTCCCCCTCAAGAAAAAAAAATCGCCCCTCCTAGAACAAATCCCCTACCAATAACATGTCACCTCCTAGTACACATATTATCCCCACTTTAAATCCCCCCCTCCCAGCACAATTCCCCCCAAATCCTCTCACCTAGCACAAATCTTAGCAACCCCCTGTCACCCCCCCCCCCCCAAATTCCCCCTTCCAACACATCTCCTTGTGGCACCCCCCTACTTCACATGATACCACAGTGCCCAGGGCAGCTGCAGCTCCTGCCCACCCCTTGTCCCGGCCTTGCCTACAAGAGCCCTTCCAGGCAATGCACCCAGACCAATTTTAACACACATGCTACATTACCGAGCCAGGGAGAAAATACTACGATTGGCGAGAGAGAAATCTACTATACACTACAATGGTGCAAGAGTCTCCTTTATTGCGATTTAAAAAAAAAATAATAATGAGCACAGCACAGGGATGGTGGGGGCCCCTTATAATGGGCACAGCACAGGGATGGAGGGAGCCCCTCATAATGAGCACAGCACAGGGATGGTGGGAGCCCCTCATAATGGGCACAGCACAGGGATGGTGGGGGGCCCCTCATAATGAGCACAGCACAGGGATGGTGGGGGCCTCTCATAATGAGCACAGCACAGGGATGGTGGGGGCCCCTCATAATGAGCACAGCACAGGGATGGGGGGAGCCCCTCATAATGAGCACAGGGATGGTGGGAGCCCCTCATAATGAGCACAGCACAGGGATGGTGGGAGCCCCTCATAATGAGCACAGCACAGGGATGGTGGGAGCCCCTCATAATGAGCACAGCACAGGGATGGTGGGGGCCCCTCATAATGAGCACAGCACAGGGATGATGGGAGCCCCTCATAATGATAAATTCATCATAACGAACATTCGTAATTGTAACAAAAATTCGTATTTCGTACGAAATTTTGGACACGAATTACGAAATACGAATTAATTCTAATACGAAACAGAACGGAACAAAACAAATGTATTGACGGCGCACATGTCTACATAATGGAGGCTCCGCTATATAGAAAGCATATCCTACATGTGTATGGGAGGAGGTTAAACATCGCAAATAAAAAAATTGTTTAGAAAAAATATATATATATTTTTTTTTGTGTCTCCGCTTGTATAAGAAAGAAAACTACAAATCCACCATTATTCTCTGTGACATGATAAATGTATGAAAGCTCAAAGTGAACCTTCGGTGAAAGCGCCATTATAATTGCGGGGCCCTTTGCCAGAATCCCCCCCCATAAAAAAAAAAAGCCTGAGCCATTTCTCTGCGCTCGTCATCAGCTCCTGGCATCGGCCGCTCTCTGAACACTGCCAGATCACAGTTCGCGCTTCGCAAACAATATTTGCAATTGTTAAACATCCAAGTATGAATCAAGATCTCAGGCCGGGCCGCATCACCTGCCGCCAGGAATTACAGTGTAATCTTAAGCAGCTCACGGCTCTGGAGTACTTTATTTCAACACCTGAAGGGAGAGGAGAGAGAACTTGTCAGACCGCGCCGGGGGAACCCTCGGCGTGTACGCGGCGATCGGCGGGAGCTCTGTCAGTGATCTATTATGTAGACATAACAAACTAAGTCATGAAAGTGGGAAGAGCGAAGAGTTTTCACCGCCGCTAACAGGAAAAATCACTCCATAAATATATTCAACGTATTTATTTTACATTTTAATTATGCCTGTTATTGTATGCATGACATCTTAAAGAGGAACTGCAGTCTGCTCACATAATTTGTAATAAAAACATCTTTGCCATTCTGAAGCTTCCCTCCAACCACTTTCCATTTTACAGTGGAACCTTGGATTAGGAGCATAATCCGTTCCAGGAGAATGCTTGTAATCTAAAGCACTGACATATCAAAGCGAGTTTCCTCATAGAAGTCAATGGAAACTAAGATAATTTGTTCCACATTGACTTCTATTGCATGCAATACCGCATGTGGCCAGAGGTGGGGGGGCAGTAGATTGTTTAACCGCTTTCCGACCGGCGCACGACGATGTACGTCGACAGAATGGCACGGACAGGCAAAAGGGCGTACAGGTACGTCCCCTTTAAGATTGCCACCGTGCCATCGCGTGCGCGCCGACGGTCCGGTCGCGGGTCCCGCGGACTCGATCGCCGCGGGGATACCCGCGATCGCCTCACGGGATGGCTGAATGGGGAGATGCGGAAGTAAACAGCATCTCCCTGTTCTGCCTAGCAACTAGTGACACCAATCTCTGCTCCTTGTGATTGGAGCAGAGATCAGTGTTCACTAAATCACAGCCACGCCGCCCCCCCACCTGTCTAAGACAGGTATTTGCACCCACTTCCGGACATAGACTCCCACGGGAGTCTGCTGGGTCACACACGGGTCCCAGAGACAGCGCGGACCATTCCCATTGCGCTGCGCGACTCGCGCATGTGCAGTAGGGAACCGGTAAGTGAAGCCGCAAGGCTTCATTTCTTGATTCCCATACCAAAGATGGCGACGGCAGCATCCGAGGACCGAGGGACGGTTCAGCTTTGGGTGCCGACATCGCTGGACCCTGGGACAGATGAGTGTCCTTATTTTAAAAGTCAGCAGCTGCAGTATTTGTACTTTAAAAGAGAAGTATGTTTTTTTTTTCTTTTGTTCCAAAATCATACTTACCTAGGTGGATGCAGTATCGGTCCGACACAAAAAAAGATTTGCCTATTTCTTCCTGACCAGAGCACTTTTTTCAATTCGGCACTGCGTCGCTTTAACTGACAAGTGTACACAAACAAAATTGACGTCCTTTTTTTCCCACAAATAGAGCTTTCTTTTGGTGGTATTTGATCGCCTCTGCGGTTTTTATTTTTCGCGCTATAAACAAAAAAAGAGCGTCAATTTTGAAAAAAAAATATATTTTTTTTACTTTTTGCTATAATAAATATCCCCCAAAAATATATAAAAAAAACTATTTTTTTTCCTCTGTTTAAGTCGATACCTATTCTTCTACATATTTTTGGTAAAAAAAACGCATTTATATATACGCATTTAAGCGTATATTGATTGGTTTGCGCAAAAGTTATAGCGTCTACAAATAAGGGGATCGTTTTATGGCATTTTTATTATATTATTATTTTTTTTAACTAGTAATGGCGGCGATCAGCGATTTTTATCCTGACTGCGACATTATGGCGGACACATCGGACACTTTTGAGACTATTTTGGGACCCTTGTCATTTATACAGCGATCAGTGCTATAAACATGCACTGATTACTGTGCAAATGACACTGGCAGGGAAGGGGTTAAACACTAGGGACGATCAAGGCGTTAAGTGTGTTCTAACTGTGGGGGGATGGGCTGCCAATGACATGACAGCGATCACTGCTCTCTATGGCAGGGAGCAGTGATCTCTGTCATGTCACAAGGCAGAACAGGGAAATGCCTTGTTTACATAGGCATAGAACTGGGTACTAACATTAACTGGGTACTAACAATTATAGGTAAAGTTGATCCAGGGAAAATCCAATTCCCTCTCGGGGGGGATCAGGAAGGATTTTTTTCCCCTGCTTTAGCAAATTGGATCATGCTTTGCTGGGGTTTTTCACCTTCCTCTGGATCAACTTTGGGTATAGAATTGGGTATATGGGATTGTATGTTATTGTTTTTTTTATTTTTTTATTTTTTTGTGGTTGGTGTCTTTTTTCAACCTGACTAACTATGTAACTATCTCCCCGTTCTGCCTCTCTGTGAAACTATCGCAGGCCCCCGGCAGACATCAAGCCCGCGGGGGCACGGTCACGGAGCATGCGGCGCGATTTAAAGGGGATGTACCTGTACGCCCAGCCGTGCCATATCGGGAAAACCGTTCGTCTGTATGCTGTTCCAACGGACCAAAAACAACGCAAGAGCAACTATTGGCTCCTGGCTATTGAACTAACATTTTCTAGTCCCGTCGCTTGTGTGTAGGCAAGTCCGTTTCAGCGGAACTCCGTCGGAAAAAAACGTCAGAGTTTATTCTGACGGACAAACCGGTCGTGTGTACGCGGCATAGGAATAGGAAATCCAAGGTTGCCAAACTTAAAGAGGAGGTCCGGCCTGGCTGAAAGAATGTAAAAGTATTGAAACTACAAATACTGTAGCTGCTAACTTTTAATATTATGGCGCATACCTGTCCAGGGAGCCCGCAATGTCGGCACCCCAGATGATCTTCTGATCAATTTCGATCTAATCAGGTGCTTAAAAAATAACACCCCGCCACTGTAATTCATGCACCAGGTGTCCTGAAAGGGACCGGACGCATGAATAGAGGGCGGCCGCGGGGGCCGTGGATAGATTCATGCTCAGGGGCGGACTGACAACTCATGGGGCCCTCGGGCAATAGGAGATTATGGGGCCCCATGCAATCAGAGATTATGGGGCCACACAGTATACACACACACAGTATACAATGACACAGTATACACTAACATGTACACACAGTATACACAGACATGTTTCTATTGGCTGAGAAGGTACTGGAGAGGTGGGGCAGCTATAATCTCAGGATTTTTAGACCAAAAGGATGTCGGTAAGGGATATTTCAGAGACAGATGTAAAAAAAACACAGATTTTTACATACGGTCCCTGGTTTTACTGAGGCTGGCAACCCTGATGGGGCCCCCTAGTGGCCCGGGGCCCTCAGGCAGTGCCCGAGTGGCCGAATGTTCAGTCCGCCCCTGTTCATGCTATCCATTAATCATATAGGGGGTGGCATGAATAGAGGGGGTGGCGCCTGTGCGCCCTTAATGGACGAGCTGCCCCTGTTCCTATTACTCCCTCCCATGGTGACAATGATCACCAGGACAAATCTCCCCAGCGAGGACACAGACATGGATTCTTGGCTTCCCACATTCTATGAAAATAAAAAGGTTTTAGCTTTAGATATACTTTGAGTATTAGGGTTACAGGTTAGGTTTAGTTTAACCCTTTAATGACAAAGGTCAAAACTAATCTTAAAGGGTCACTAAAGGAATTTTTTTTTAAAAATAACAAACATGTTATACTTACCTCCACTGTGCAGCTCGTTTTGCACAGAGTGGCCCCGAACCTGGTCTTCTGGGGTCCCTCGGCGGCTGTCTCGGCTCCCCCCCGCAAGGTCTCCACAACTTTATGTGAGCTCCCTCGCATGGTGTGGAGTACTTGCGGGCGAGCTCCATTGATACAGCTGGCGGGCATAGCCGCTCACTGCATCACTCGGCCCCGCCCCTGGCGCACCGCGTCAATGGATGTGATTTGACAGCAGCGCAAGCCAATGGCTGCGCTGCTTTCAATTCATCCACTCTAGCCAATCAACGGCCAGGGTGAGCGGCATCGGGGGCGAGCGCGGGACATTCGAGGGGTCAGGTAAGTAAAACAGGGGGCTGGGGGGGCCGGCATTGTCAGATGTTTTTTCACCTTAACCTCTTAAGCCCCGGACCAATTTGCAGCCAAAGGACCAGGCCCCTTTTTGCGACACTGCGTCGCTTTAACTGACAATTGCGCGGTCGTGCGACGTGGCTCCCAAACAAAATTGGCATCCTTTTTTTCCCACAAATAGAGCTTTCTTTTGGTGGTATTTGATCGCCCCTGTGGTTTTTATTTTTTTTGCTATAAACAAATATAGAACGACAATTTTGAAAAAAAAATGCAATATTTTTTACTTTTTGCTATAATAAATATCCCCAAAAAAATATATAAAAAAACATTTTTTTTCCTCAGTTTAGGCTGATACGTATTCTTCTACATATTTTTGGTAAAAAAATCGCAATTAGCGATTATTGATTGGTTTGTGCAAAAGTTATAACGTTTACAAAATAGGGGATAGTTTTATAGCATGTTTATTAATATTTATTTTTTTACTAGTAATGGCAGCGATCAGCAATTTTTATTGTGACTGCGACATTATGGCGGACACATCGGACATTTTTGACACATTTTTGGGACCATTTTCATTTATACAGCAATCAGTGCTATTTAAATGCACTGATTCCTGTGTAAATGACACTGGCAGTGAAGGAGTTAACCACTAGGGGGCGGTGAGGGGTTAAGTGTGTGTGTGTGTGTTTTTTTTAACTGTAGGGGGCGTGGCTTGGCATCTGATGTCACTGATCGTCTTTCCCTATGACAGGGAACAGATGATCAGTGACAGGCTCAGTAGGAAGCACGGGGAGAGGTTTGTTTACACAGACCTCTCCTCGTTCTTCAGCTCTGTGACCCGATCAGGGGACACCAGCGGCGATCGGGTCCGCTAGTCCTGCGGTCACGGAGCTCAGGACCAGGTCGGGAGCGCACCGCCGGCGGTGTGCGCACGACCCATGGCTGGGCTACTAAAGAGACACGTACAGGTACGTGCTTGTGCCCAGCCGCGCTATTCTGCCGACGTATATCGGCGTGAGGCGGTCCTTAAGCGGTTAATGCATAGAATGCATTAAGGTGAAAAAACTTTTACCTTTACAACCCCTTTAATGCCTGAACACAGTTTTGCAACTTTGGCATGTGTTAATAAAGCTGGACGAATAATCACAACTACTTAGTGTTTCCTGGTGAAATATACCAATTTTTTTTTTTTTTTTCAGGACAAATTGGGCCTTTATTTGGTGGCAAATGTTAATGACTATCTTCTGATTTATTTTTATTATCAAAGGAAAAAAATGGCCCAAAGTAGTAAAAAAATATATATATATATATATATTTTTTGTTGAGCTTTAACCCAAAATAAATGTCCCTACCCTTAACAATCATGGCAATACCACATATATGTTTGTTATGTATTGTTTGTACATGTAGATGGGCCCTAGAGACAATAATGGGCATTTTGCTTCTTTTTTTTTTTTTTTAATCTACCTAAAACACACTGACACCAACAGATGCTGATACTAAATAACACAGACAATTATTGAGAATGGTCCAGGTAGGGATATAGCCAAGCTACAACATATTCATGCACATGAATGTGCTATGGGGGTGTAGAATTATACTAAAAAGTCCATAGGTCTGAAGATACCTGTGGCTGCTCCTCAATGAGAATGAAGTCATCTCTGCAATATAAAAAGGAAACAGCAGAGAGCGCCAACTAAGTGCAGTATATAGGAAAATACTTTTTTTCTTTAAATCCTACCTAAAACACCCTGACCCTTTCTTTCATCTAGCAATGTACAATTTAGCTTTTTCTCTATTCAAGAAGAGAAAGAGAGTACAGGGGAGACTGTGATCTCTCTAATAGCCAAACACAGGGTATCATAGCGATCATGTGATAGAAAGCTGGTTCCCATTTATTAGTACGAGACCTGGAGCTGTTGGTAACAGCTTGGTTTCCATGCTGGCAGTGCGCTGTGCGGGATTGCACATATGCAGTCCATGAAAGAATACCTACCTCTGTGATGCCATATACTCTATGTATATATACTACTTGGGAACAGGTTAAATAGAGTCCACCTGTGTGTAATTTAATCTCAGTACAAATACAGCTGTTCTGTGAAGCCCTCAGAGGTTTGTTGGAGAATCTTAGTGAACAAACAGCACAATGAAGGCCAAGGAACACACCAGACAGGTCAGGGATAAAGTTGTGGAGAAGTATAAAGCAGGGTTAGGTTAGAAAAAAAATATCCCAAGCTTTGAACATCTCACGGAGCACTGTTCAATCCATCATCTGAAGATGGAAAGAGTATGGCACAACTGCAAACCTACCAAGACATGGCCAACCACCTAAACTGACCGGCCGGGCAAGGAGAGCATTCATCAGAGAAGCAGCCAAGAGGTCCATGGTAACTTTGGAGGAGCTGCAGAGATCCACAGCTCAGGTGGGAGAATCTGTCCACAGGACAACTATTAGTCGTGTTCTCCACAAATCTGCCCTTTATGGAAGAGTGGCAAGAAGAAAGCCATTGTTGAAAGAAAGCCATAAGAAGTCCTGTTTGCAGTTTGCTAGAAGCCATGTGGGGGACACAGCAAACATGTGGAAGAAGGTGCTCTGGTCAGTTGAGACCAAAATTATATACCGGTAGTTATATAGTAAGGATTAGCTTAAAATTCCAATTTAAGGAACAGGGTTGGGTTGACATTAAGGGATTATTGGTCCAGTAAATTTAAACTTTCAGGCCTAAAAGTTTATATTTTAATGCAATGTAACTTGATTTTATTGGTCTTTTCCATGTGTAAATATTTTTGGCACAGAAAGTTTAACGTTCAAAGGGCCCAATAAGAACATTATCAATTTTGGCAAAAATGATGTGTAGAAATTAGTAATTAGTTCTGGGTTTTTGACAAATGCACCCAATCAGGCTAAAAAATGAAAATAAGCATCTGATTGATATGATCAACTTCCGTTTGTCTTCTAATAGCCATATTATACAGCTCCCATCAGACTTTCAACATTTGCATTATTATACAGGATGTGCATAGCTCCAACAGTTTGTGCAGCACTTTACAATATAAGGTTCAGACGGCCCAGTTACAGTAAAATTCAAGACAAGAGGGTTAGGATACATTATACTTCTAGTGCCCCACAGGCACCCTAACCTATTAACTCTGGACCCTAGACATGTGCACTGCCAAAAAAATGTGTTAGTTTTCGATTCATTCGTTTTGTTTTTGTTTTCCGTTTTTCGGGTCATCCGCTATGATCACAATTTGTAAATTCGTAAATTAGAAAATTCGTAAATTCGAGATTTCAAAAATACTAAAATTTGAAAATACGAAAATAAGAACGAAAATACGAAAATTCTAAATAATAACTAACAACTAACTAACTATTAAATTATAGGTATTAGAATTTCCTTTCAAATTTGGCTGTTGGTGAACGTAACGAATACGAATTTATCCAAAGTTACGAATTATCCACAATAACGAATTCCGCATTTAAACAAATGGAATCGATCAATTTAATAATAAAAAAATTATAATAAAAAGTTTTTATTATTATTATTATTGTTATTTATTATTATTATTAATTAGTTACATTCCATTTGTTTAGATACAGCATTCGTTATTTCGGATAATTCGTATTTTTGGATAAATTCACATTCGTTAAGTTCACTAACAGCCAAATTTGAAAGGAAATTCGAATACCTATAATTTAATAGTTAGTTATTATTTCAGATTTTCGAATTTTCAGGTTTTCAAATTTACGAATATTCAAATTTATGAATATTCGGAAACATTTGTTAAATGGGTATTTGTTAATTCTGATGTTTCCGAATTAACGATTTTGTCGAAATTCGTTGAAAAACTAATTTGGAACTCAACGAATTGCACATGTCTACTGGACCCTATTTGTCTCTATTTTTATTGCCGGAGCCCCCGAACTGAATTGACTTTGTATAATGCTACTGAGACTAAGACAGGCTTGCTAAAGACCCCCAGAACACCTTTGCTACCTTCTATTTCATTTCCTGGTTATAGTGTTTTTTTTTTTTTAAAAGGTTGGTAGGCATAGCCTATTACCCTATTCCAGTTTTTTCCTCCCCCCGCCCTTTAACTTATACCCCCCTCTCCCACTTCCTACAATCCCTCTTATTCCTGTCCCATGTCACATTCCGTTGCAGATGGGTGTTTAGTTCTTGTTTGTAGCATTAGTTTATAAGTACTACCCCTAGTGTTACAGGGTAAAAAAAAAAGTGGCGTTACATGACGAGAACCTGATGCTAACTTTGAAAGTTTGTGATTTATGGTCTGTTGCCCTTCTGGGTGCTTTCCTTTTTTTCATTACTTATTGTATGTTTTTTTTTTTCTCTGAAAACCAATATTCAAAAAAAGACAAGAGGGTTAGGAGGGCCCTACTCATGAGAGCTTACAATCTAAAAGTAAGGGGCAATTGATACAAAATGTTAATAACTGTGTGGGGATGAGTTGATGAAGAAAGAAAGGAAGAAGTGGGGTAGGCTTCCCTTAAGACAGAGGTGTCGCCTCAATCAGCATAAGAATTTCAGGTTTCCCTCAAAGGGCTGGTTGGCCTTTTTTCGTGTTGTGTTGCCTCACAACCTGGAATTAACATGGATTGTTTGAGAATTTGCATCATTTAATTTACAGAACATGCCCACAATTGGGCAAGCAAACAACAAATAGGACAAAATAACAGAAAAAGACAATGTGCATAACTATTCACCCACTAAAGTCAATACTTTGTAGAGCTACCTTTTGCGGCTATCACAGCTACAAGTCGCTTTGGATAAGTCTCTATGAGCTTGCCACATCTTACCACTGGAATTTTTGCCCATTCCTCCTTGCAAAACTGTTCCAGCTCCTTTAAGTTGGATAGTTTGCACTTGTGAACAGCAATCTTTAAGTCTGACCACAGATTTTCTATTGGATTGAGGTCTGGGCTTTGACTAGGCCATTCCAGCACATTTACATGTTTCCCCTTGAACCACTCAAGTGTTGATTTAGCAGTGTGTTTGGGGTCATTGTTCTGCTGGAAGGTGACCCTCCATCCTAGCCTCAAATCACACAGAGAGTTACCGGTACCGATTTTGCTCAAGAATATCCCTGTATTTAGCACCATCCATCTTTCCCTCAACTCTGACCATTTTCCCAGTCCCGACTGCTGAAAAACATCCCCCCAGCATGATGCTACCATCACCAAGTTTCACTGTGGGGATGGTGTTCTTTGGGTGATGGGATGTGTTGGGTTTGCGCCAGACATAGCGTTTTCTTTGATGGCCAAAAAGTAAAAATTTAGTCTCATCAGACCAGAGCACCTTCCTCCATCTATTTTGGGAATCTCCCACATGCCTTTTCGGAAACTCAAAACGTGCCATTTTGTGCCATCTTTCTTCTGGCCACTCTGCCATAAAGCCCAACTCTATGGAGCGTACGGCTTATTGTCGTCCTATGTACAGATACTCCAGTCTCTGATGTGGAACTCTGAAGCTCCTCCAGGGTTACCTTAGGTCTCTGTGCTGCTTCTCTGATTAATGCCCTCCTTGCCCGGTCCGTGAGTTTTGGTGTGTGGCCGTCTCTTGGCAGGTTTGATGTTGTGCCATATTCTTTCCATTTGGTTATGATAGATTTGATGGTGCTCCTAGGGATCATCAACGATTTGGATATTTGTTTATAACATAACCCTGACTTGTACTTCTCAAAAACATTGTCCCTTACTTGTTTGGAGAGTTCCTTGGTCTTCATGGCAGTGTTTGGTTAGTGGTGCCTCTTGCTTAGGTGTTGCAGCCTCTGGGGCCTTTCAAAAAGGTGTGTGTATATGTAATGACAGATCATGTGACACTTAGATTGCAGACAGGTGGACATCATTTCACTAATTATGTGACCTATGAAGGTAATTGGCTGCTCCAGTGCTGTTTATGGGCTTCATAACAAAGGGGGTGAATACATACGTGGAAAAATACAAAGCAAACACCGCGCTCAAATATCTAAACAAACAAAAATGGTCATAGTGATAACAAATGTAATAAAAACCTAGCAGCAGCTAAAAAATGTGAGATATACACAACCCCAGAATACGGACAGGTTACCCGCCTGGTAGAGACGGAACAAGCGACAGAGAAAGGTACTTGATGAGCAGGGAAAGTGTAGGGCTCGCAACTTCTCTGGACATCTGCCTGATTGGGCACAAGATGGCCAGGCCGCATTCTACCCCTCTCTGCAGTTCGGCTGAATCCTGCTCTCTACACACTGTTGGAACTGTTTGATTGGTGGCATTCGATTTTGGGACCTCTTGGGAGTCTTTGTGGTTAAACTGAGGAAGGGAGTCGTCCAGTCTGATCCTCCCTATGAGCATATCCAGGTTGATCCATCCTAATATTACAGCCTGATATTGGTCACTATCCAGTGGATGTGTGGAGTTGAGGTGTGGATTTCCGCTGCTGATTTGTCATCAGGATATTATAATCCTACAGGCTTTTCATAGCTTGCCATCTGGTAAGCACAATATCCGTGTGGTCACCTATTCACTATTGGATTTTCTGTATATGGACTTCACTGAACTTTATTGTTATAATATCATTTTTTTCCATCAAATTTTTTAAATTTTTTTTATTTGTATGGTTTATCAATAGTTTATTACACAGCGCAGCTTTTTTCTATTATTGTGAATACATACGTACATGCCAATTATCATTTTTTTATTTCTAAAAAAACAGTTTTATGTATATATTTTTCAAATTTTACTTCACCAACTTAGACTATTGTGTTCTGATCCATCACATATAATTCAGTTTAAAAAAACATTGAACTAAAGGCTGTAATGCAACAAAATAGGTAAAAAGCCAAGGGGGGTGAATACTTTTGCCTGTGGGCCTGTGGGCCTTGTGTTTGACACATGTGCCTTCAGAGATGAGTTTTGAGGGATTGCCTAAAGGTGGACAGAGGAAGAGATAGCTGGACAGATTGCGGTTGAGAGTTTCAGAGGATGGGAGAGGCTCTAGAGACGTTCTGGAGCTGAGCATGGGAGGGGGGGGACAAGGGAATTAGAGAGCAGGAGGTCTTCGGAGCCACAGAGAGGATGGTGTGGTTGATATTTTGAGATGAGCTTGGTGATGTAGCTCGGGGCAGAGTTTTGGATGGTTCTTTATGTTGTTGTAGTATTTTGAATTTGATCAGTTGGATTTATATTCCCCTTATATAATGCATATTAATGTTTGATGTACAGTGCTGCTTAGCAGGATTGCACTTATAGGTAATAGTAATAATACAACCATAGTAGTAAACCCAACTGAAACATGTTTATACGGCTATGTAAATTCATATCTATTTGTCATCTAAGCAATGGAAAAGACGGAAACTCACCATACATATTCTACTTACAAGGTTGATGGCTTTGCATGCCATGCCACCTTCTGCTAAGCATGTTAGATTATGTCACTGAATTATAACGTGTCCGCTTATTCTTTGAAAACAGCGAAGTAAATATTTTGTCTAAAATTCCGTTTTATTTTAGCGCCTTACCAAAATAAAAAATGTCATCGGCTTTAAAATTTGAACATTAAACTTAAAAAATATGACAGCATCCCTGGGAACTGAATGTGCTCACTCTGTTTGTGTGTGGTCATTTGCTTTGAAGTGCGCGGAAGGTGAGGCGCCTGGGGAGGGGAATGATTGAATGAGGCAGGGAAGTGACTAAAGAGCTACAGTAATGATGGAAAATTCATGAACAAACCACAGTTGACACACTAAGTTAATTAGATTTGACCAGGCAGGAAGAGTTGCAAATTAAATAAACCATTAAATTTTCCATAAAACATTCTGTAGCTGGCCTTTCATTACGCCAAGGTCTATTAGAGACAATGTCATTTTTTTTTTTTGCATACATTACTTTAGGGACCTCTTTTGGTTGTTCTGCCATCATTCAGACCTGGCCAGGTCTTGCATGAGCATGGACTCTCTGTGCAGGATATGGGGGACACACAATTGCTTTTTATAGGTGACACACCAGTAGAGATGAGCTAAGGTTCTGGCTGAACTCAGTTTGGACCAAAAAGATGGGAAACTGTCAAATAACAGTGGGCCGCCATCCCAATCAGTTGCAACTGTGGAATTCCTATTGGCCCTTCTGTCATCATTCAGACCCGATCGCGTTCTACATGTATTCTTTGTGCATGATATGGAAACACACAATTGCGTTTAATAGGTGACTCATTAGCTAAGGTTTTACCTGAATTCAGTTTGGACCAAAAATATGGGAAACTGTCCAATAACAGTGAGCCGCCATCCCAATCAGCTGTGGAATTCCTGTTGGCAGTGCTGGGACAAGGTCATCCAGTGCCCAGGGCAAAGATGCCAAACTGCGCCCCCCTTTCCCTTAGGGTTAGGCTCAGGGTGCCCCCATCCCTGCAATATACCATTGCGCCAGGGGCAGCCACCCCTCCTGCCCACCCCTTGTCCCGGTCCTGCCTGTTGGCCCTTCTGTCATCATTTGGACCCGATCAGGTTCTGCACATATGCTTTGTGCATGATATGAGGACACACAATAGTTCTTCTTGGTAACTCATCAGTAGGGATGAGCTAAGGTTCTAGCTGAACGCAACCGGTAGGAAACTCAGATGACAGTGGGCCACCGTCCCAATCAGCTGCAACTGTGGAATTCCTATTGGCCCTTCTGTCATCATTCAGACCCAATCGCATTCTACATGTATTCTTTGTGCATGATATGGGGACACACAATTGCTTTTAATAGGTGACTCATTAGCTAAGGTTTTACCTGAATTCAGTTTGGACCAAAAATATGGGAAACTGTCCAATAACAGTGGGCCGCCATCCCAATCAGCTGTGGAATTCCTGTTGGCCCTTCTGTCATCATTTGGACCCGATCAGGTTCTGCACATATGCTTTGTGCATGATATGAGGACACACAATAGCTCTTCATAGGTAACTCATCAGTAGGGATGAGCTAAGGTTCTAGCTGAACGCAGTTTGGACCAAACCTGTAGGAAACTCAGATGACAGTGGGCCGCCGTCCCAATCAGCTGCAACTGTGGAATTCCTATTGGCCCTTCTGTCATTATTCAGACCCAATCATGTTCTGCACATGGCGGCCCACTGTTATTTGACAGTTTCCCATATTTTTGGTCCAAACTGAGTTCATCTAGGACCTTAGCTCATCCCTACTGATGAGTCACCTATTAAAAGCAGTTGTGTGTCCCCCATATGATGCACAAAGAGTACGTGCAGTCATCCCAATCAGCTGCAAATGTGGAATGCCCTTCTGTCATCATTCAGTCCTGATCAGGTTCTGCACATACTCTCTGTACATGATATGGGAACACACAATTGCTTTTGATAGGTAACTCACCAGTAGGGATGAGTTAAAGGCTAAGTTCACTTTTTTTTTTCTAAAATCCAGCTCCCCTATGTACCATATATATATATATACAGGTCCTTCTCAAAAAATTAGCATATTGTGATAAAGTTCATTATTTTCTGTAATGTACTGATAAACATT
Organism: Lithobates sylvaticus; assembly: GCA_028564925.1. Lineage (NCBI taxonomy): Eukaryota > Metazoa > Chordata > Amphibia > Anura > Ranidae > Lithobates > Lithobates sylvaticus. The sequence goes on from CM053028.1 coordinate 18,882,338, forward strand.
AGACTTTCATATATTTTAGATTCATTACACACAACTGAAGTAGTTCAAGCCTTTTCTTGTTTTAATATTGATGATTTTGGAATACAGCTCATGAAAACCCCAAATTCCTATCTCAAAAAATTAGCATATCATGAAAAGGTTCTCTAAACGAGCTATTAACCTAATCATCTGAATCAACTAATTAACTCTAAACACCTGCAAAAGATTCCTGAGGCTTTTAAAAACTCCCAGCCTGGTTCATTACTCAAAACCGCAATCATGGGTAAGACTGCCGACCTGACTGCTGTCTAGAAGGCCATCATTGACACCCTCAAGCAAGAGGGTAAGACACAGAAAGAAATTTCTGAACGAATAGGCTGTTCCCAGAGTGCTGTATCAAGGCACCTCAGTGGGAAGTCTGTGGGAAGGAAAAAGTGTGGCAGAAAACGCTGCACAACGAGAAGAGGTGACCGGACCCTGAAGAAGATTGTGGAGAAGGACCGATTCCAGACCTTGGAGGACCTGCAGAAGCAGTGGACTGAGTCTGGAGTAGAAACATCCAGAGCCACCGTGAACAGGCGTGTGCAGAAAATGGGCTACAGGTGCCGCATTCCCCAGGTCAAGCCACTTTTGAACCAGAAACAGCGGCAGAAGCGCCTGACCTGGGCTACAGAGAAGCAGCACTGGACTGTTGCTCAGTGGTCCAAAGTACTTTTTTCGGATGAAAGCAAATTTTGCATGTCATTCGGAAATCAAGGTGCCAGAGTCTGGAGGAAGACTGGGGAGAGGGAAATGCCAAAATGCCTGAAGTCCAGTGTCAAGTACCCACAGTCAGTGATGGTCTGGGGTGCCATGTCAGCTGCTGGTGTTGGTCCACTGTGTTTTATCAAGGGCAGGGTCAATGCAGCTAGCTATCAGGAGATTTTGGAGCACTTCATGCTTCCATCTGCTGAAAAGCTTTATGGAGATGAAGATTTCATTTTTCAGCACGACCTGGCACCTGCTCACAGTGCCAAAACCACTGGTAAATGGTTTACTGACCATGGTATTACTGTGCTCAATTGGCCTGCCAACTCTCCTGACCTGAACCCATAGAGAATCTGTGGGATATTGGGAAGAGAAAGTTGAGAGACGCAAGACCCAACACTCTGGATGAGCTTAAGGCCGCTATCGAAGCATCCTGGGCCTCCATAACACCTCAGCAGTGCCACAGGCTGATAGCCTCCATGCCACGCCGCATTGAAGCAGTCATTTCTGCAAAAGGATTCCCGACCAAGTATTGAGTGCATAACTGAACATAATTATTTGAAGGTTGACTTTTTTTGTATTAAAAAACACTTTTCTTTTATTGGTCGGATGAAATATGCTAATTTTTTGAGATAGGAATTTGGGGTTTTCATGAGCTGTATGCCAAAATCATCAATATTAAAACAAGAAAAGGCTTGAACTACTTCAGTTGTGTGTAATGAATCTAAAATATATGAAAGTCTAATGTTTATCAGTACATTACAGAAAATAATGAACTTTATCACAATATGCTAATTTTTTGAGAAGGACCTGTATATATATATATATATATATGTATATATGTCCCAGAGCCACCCCATCAAATCATTCTCTGCAGCTATTACCTTTTGTACCACCACCCCACCCCGTCCCTTTAGAATGTAACCACTCATGCATATACATACCCACATACCTGCACATACGTGCAGTTGTAAACATGTACATGTTTACAACTGCACATATGTGCAGGTATGTGGGTATGTATATGCATGAGTGGTTATTGTATTTGTGTATATGTATGATTATATGTGTGCACACATATGTACCCAGTAGGTTTTACCATCATTACCCATTAACCATTTATTATCTGAAGATTTGATTTATCCTTTTTGAGAAGTATTTTTGATATATGATATAACTTAGAACCTTAATATTATATCTAGCATAGAGTCTTTTCCTTTCTCCATTTTTTAACTTATTATAATTTATAATAATCGATTGATTACCAATTGCTAATAATTTAATAATAATTTTCCTAATTCATTTTTCCGTTAATTTATTCATAAAAAATGATTCATTTTAAATCTGTGGTATATTTATACAATTATATTTATGTATTTAATCAATTAAATTAATTCAAAGGTCATAAAATTATCATCATCCACTATTAATCAGCAAGCTTTTTACTCATATTTAAATTAATTTCGGTCTCCGTCTACCTCTTTAAATTTGTCTACTGATTGACGGGCTGGCCAGCCCATCAGATCTCTCTGTTTCTATTTCCTCTGTATTTAAGACTGCCAGGTTTGCCAGCCAATCATGGTCTGATGAAGAAGCTGTAGCTTCAAAATGCATTACCATTCCGTGCCACTGTGAATAATCACATTTCCTGTTCCTGTGAAGTCACAACCAGCTGCTTTTTGTTTCCTACCTCCTGGTTCCCAGCATTCTCTGGATCCCTGTAAGATCACACCAGTGCCCCAGGCTGCAAAGGGAAGACATCTATGAGACTCCAGGACTGGCGATTTTCACCACATACTGAACTCATCTAATTTAACCTGTGAGTTACTACTTGCTTTTATTAAATATATAATTTATACTGCACTCAGTCTGGCGCCCCTCTGTTCCCATTTCTACACAAAGCCCATCGCTTCATTCTAATGCCCCTTACACACGGTCAGATTTTCCGACGGAGGATGTCCTATCGGACCATGTTGTCGGAAATTCCGACCGTGTGTGGGCTCCATCAGACTTTTTCCGTTGGAATTTCCGACGGAAAAAGTTTGATATCCTGCTCTCAAATATTCCGACAGCAAAGTCCGATCACGCAAATTCCGATCGTGTGTAGCCTAGTCCGACGGACAAAATGCCACGCATGCTCAGAAGAAATTCTCTGACGGAAGCGCTCGGTCAGGTAAAACTACCGTTCCTAATCGACACGGCACATTCGTCACGCTGCAATGTTAAAATGTGTTTAATGCAGCGCATTCTCATTTTCTTTACAATGCAAGAAGAATGACATTTTTTTTAGCTGCTCATATTCACACTGACTTCTCCCAAACTTCTTTCTTTATTCTTTTTCCTGATTTATTGGCTAGAATTTTTTTATTCGTCAGATCTTAAGAATGTTTATTTTTATTTTATTTTTTTTTTTCATTTATAGTGGTTTGTTTTTTAATCCAGATATCCTTTATCTGTCTTTTTTTTTTTTTTTTTTTGGGGGGGGGGGGGGGGGGGGTGTGGGGGGTTGTGGGTCTCAACTTATCCCGACACCATTATTATCATTTGTATTTTTTGGCCAAATTCACTAGGAGGTTGTTTGGTGTTGGTGCCCCTTGTTAATTTGACTTTCTGATTTGTGAAATGTACCTGCCTACTCACAAATAAAACTGTCCTTTTTGAAGTAAAACACATAGGCAAGTATTTCTTCAAACCCAAAAAAAAATTTTCAGTGTCATAAACAAAATAAACAGGAAGGCAACGCTGGAGAAACTGATCCATTTCGCGAAGCCTTTTGGTCCCCACGGCAGACATCAAATATGTAATAGCAAAATTGGTGGCCTGAGGAGTACATATCTGAGGGAGTTCAATCTGGTCCATAAGTCCAAGCGATCAGGAAGGTCAGATGACATCTATGTCCCCAGGATGTTGTCAGACAAGAGGCTGCATCTTCTGACAGACCAGACGGAACCCAGGCCATCACTATCTGGTCTTCCTAAGGCACTTCCCTCCAGGCTTCCTTCCAGGCTGTGGCTCAGATCTTCGAGTTGTGGCAGCAGGTGGAGGAGGAGGAAGGGCAAGGGGCAACCTCCCGGCTGCCACTTGCCACAGCCTCCTCCCGGCTGAGGTCTTCCTGTGTATGAAAATGGGACATAGTTTTAGTTCTTTGTTCATCAATCACACTATTTTCAGCTCATGACTGTTGCAAATAGAATGTTAAGAAATAGAACATACTATCATTCTGAGCCCAGCATTTTTCATTCCTGGCCCAATCCTCTTTGATCACTACTGTCTATTGATATGTCAAACACTTTGTTAAATCCCAACTTAACTGATCAATAATAACATCTAGTTAACATCATTAAATGTACGTCAAGAAATATGTTCACCAATGCTATACCTGTCTCAAGCTGGGCCCCTCCACATGTTGTTGCCTGGAAGGCCCAGGCTGGACATCGGAAGCCTCAGCTGGGGGGGAAGGAAGCCTGGAAGGAAGATGGTAGGGTGATGGCATGGGTTCCCTCTGGTTTGCCAGAAAATGTAGCCTCTCGTAGAACTTCATCCTGGGAACATAAATGGCATTCAGATCTCCTGATCGCAAGGAATGCTGGAACCTCTGTTGCTCCCTCAGATAGGTGCTCCTCAGGGCACCAATTTTGGCCATCACATAGGTGATGTCTGCCTTGGGGACCATGATTTTGACGTAATGAAGTAGTTTCTCCAGCGCTGCCTTCCTTTTGGTTCTATTGCAATAATCGGGGTGGGAATTCTGCCACAGGCAGGGCATCGCCCTGAGCTCATCAATGATCAAATCATAGAAAAAAGGAATCTTAAATGGGTCCATAGTATTTTCTGCAAGACAAACCATAATACTGTCAGGCTAAACTCTCCTAATCTTGTACCCAAATAAGCCTCAATGTAGAAGCAGTCTAGGCTAGTGATGTACCAAATTCAAATTGTACCTTCGTTATAGCGATCGATCGTCTCGTGCGTCAGCTCTCTCCCCTCTGCTCACAGATCGTCCGTACGACACACGGGGGTGACGTTTAATATACAGTACGCATGCGTGAAACTCCGCCCACCCCTGACAATCTTTCTCGTCTATTCCCCACCCCTTCTCTTTACGGCGCAGTGGGGAGAGCACATGGCGGGGACACAGCAGGTGCGCCCTAACTATTCCAGCAACGAGGAGGAGGACGAGGAAAGCCCGGAGCCAGTAACTTCCCGATCCCGGAGGCTAAAATTTAAGGCGTCAAATATGTCTTTTGGAGAAATGTTGGAGATGGTGGACATATTGAAGAGGAGCGACTATGATGGGAAGTATGGGCCTTACCCCAACCCAAATGTCAGAAAGGCCAAGATCATGGCTAAAGTTGTGAAGAGGCTGCAAAAGAATTTTGGGTTACAACGATCCAAGCATCAACTGAGGAAACGCTGGTCAGACCTGAAACTGAGGGAGCACGATCAGTACAGAAAGATCAAGCGAGTTCTTCAAAAAAGTAAGTAGTTGTCGTGTGTTCATCTTTTTTTTTCTTGCTTGCATACTGCTCCATGTGCTTTGTTTTTGAATGTTGGACATTTGAAAATGGCCACTTTCATGTTCGTGTGTCCATTCGATTGTACTAAACCTCGATCGTTCGGCCACTTATAATACGCTGTTTGGTGAAGTTGGAGTTAACTACATTGTTTCAGGCCTGTTTTTAGTCAAAGGAAGTTTGTTGTCTATAGGGCTTTTTTCCAGAATGAAATGCAAACTTCTTCATTGTAAAGGAGAGGTTACTCAGTAGCTGTTTACACATCTGGACTCTAGAGCACTAGTGCTGGGACACCCAAACACCCTTTTTATTAGGGTGTCCCACACATGTGCTCCAAAGGATACTATAGGGGTGTCTCCATCTGACAAACTTGCACCAAAAAGGTAGTAAGTATTGCACCTTTACAAAGTGACTACATTAATGTTGTTGGCCTTTGAACCTGGCCACAAACCACTATTGTACGTCACTTCCAAGCAATGTTTCATATTTCATATTTCTGCCCTCATAGATTGGTGTGCTAAGTATTCCTTTTGTACATTCTCATAGGGGAGAGAAGACTCGGGACGTCTGAAGACACCAGGAACCCCACACCTCCCAAAGAAGGGGAAATACCAACACCAGAAGCAGAGGAGGAGGAGGAAGGAGAGATTGTAGAAGTTGGAGAACTTGTCACCACAACAGGTGAGTGTCGGAGACCACAGCTACAGGTAAGCTAATCAATGTATGTCTGCATCTTAAAAATACCTGTTTTTTTTTTTTTTTAGGTGATGTGGATGTTCTGGAAGAAGAATTGCATTTTACCCGTGAAATTGCACACGTCCTCATTGGGGAGATAATAGTGTGCAATCGAGATCTAGATGATATCAAGAAAAAACATCAATGATGTTCAACAAAAAATGAAGAACATCATTGATGTTTTAGGGAAAATATGAAACCACACAAACGAGCTATCACACATTTGTGGGTGTGTAAACCAAAAATTTTGAAGTCAGAACTTTGCCAAATTTGGAAGATGCACACAGTGTGTCAACATGTACTAGCTCCCATCATGGTGGATCAATGACAACGTTTTGTGGGTGCAACCACTTTACTAACTACTAAAGTGGCTGAGGTGAAGGGGTTGCACCCCCAAAACACGTACATTGATCCCCATGATGGGAGATTGCACATTTGGACATTCTAGGCGTGGGTTCTTGCATCAAATGCCCATTTTGATCCCCAAATTGTGTGCATGTTCTAAATTTTGCTTTTCCAGGGGTGACACCCCATGTGATGAAGGCACGATCAAACACAGTTTGGACATAGTCTGATCTTGTCTTCACTTTTCAAAGTTGAACTTTGTAAGTTCCTGTGTTCAGTATATCTTGCTTTGCTACATGCCTGGTTTACACAAATGCGCCAAGTTAGTAATGTTATTAAAGAATGTTATAAAGACCAAATATCTTTTGAGTTTAGAAAAGCCTTTTGGAAAGGCACTTGTGAATGTGCTTGAAGTAAAATTTTCCCATATGAACAATGTGTGGCTTCCTTATTCCAAACCCCAAAAGCATTATTTGCATCAAAAGTAGATGAATTTGGTGACAATGGGTGTTATTTACTAAAGGCTATTCCACTTTGCACTCCAAGTGCAGTTTCCGGTGCACTTTTGCAGTGCACTTGTAGTGCATAGTGGATTTGTCTTTTGGAAATGACACCCACAGTGCTACGTAATAAACCACCTATCACGCCATTTTCAGAAATACACACATTTTTTGTCATGGTGATGAAATGGAGTATTTTTGGGGTCAGTAATGCACTACATACCTTACCTAGAAAAACTATTATGTATCAGACCCACAACATGAGAAGATTCTTTTTAGGAAGAAAAGACTAACCTCCTCTCGCCAAGAAAGTGCATTCCCACTGTTGAAGATAAAAGCCCAAAAAGCAAACAAAAAATAACACCTACAAGAAACACAAGCAGTAAAAGAAATCTTAGTTCAGTTTCCAAAATAAATTTATTAAAAAAAATGCCTCTCACACATCGTCTGGCATATCAATGGCCCCCCTACCCACAAAGTACTCCATATACCTCTTGCGGACTTCGCAGGCGTTTAGGGGGGGGCAAGCCAGGACGTGCAGCTTGAAGGGCTGTGAGGTTGTCATTTTGTTTGATGTCTGCATCAGGGCCAACAGACACAACATAGTTGGTGCTATGCCGTTTGAAGAAATTGTGCAATATGCAGCAGGAAATCACAATGTGGTTCAGTTTATATTCCGCCATGTGGATAGGTGTCAAAAAGAGGCAAAAGCGGCTGGCCATGATCCCAAAGGCATTCTCCACTACTCTGCGGGCTCTGGACAGCCGGTAATTAAAGACCCTCTGGTCCGGGTGAGGGTCCTCATCGGGAAGGGCCGCATCAGATGGCTTGACAACGCAAAGGCTTCATCCGCGACTGAGACAATAAAACCTGGAAGCTGATTGGTTTCTATGCAGAGCTGCACCAGATTAGCACCATGCAGATTTAGCAAATGACCACCATGGATATTAAAAAGCATCACGTTAACTGTCATTAGACAAACTGACCTCTGAAGCTGCAGGCACTCTGGAGAAATTTATTGTCAACATTTACAACATTTTATATTTCCTCCCAGTAGCCTATGTTCCCCTTTTCCAACAGGGAGTTGGCAGCCTGCCAGCCTTCTAGTACCCAACACAAAAACAGAGCAGGAAGAGTAGAGTGCCTAGACCTGATTTAGGCCCCATGCACATTGAAAAAAGGGGGGGGGGGGGGAGAAATCGGAGCCCATGGAGAATCAGAGAAGGGACACAAGCTGCATAGAAATGAAGGCACGTGAAAAGCATGCACACTCTAGCTTTCTGCTGAGGTATGTGCCCATGCACCAAGGGTGGCCGCATGTCCGAGAAAAGGAGGGACTTAAAAATGAGAAGTGTTGAAGGAGTTGCATTTACCCCCCCTCTAAACTTTCAAACAGAATGAACAGTTACTGGTTCCTTCCTTCAAGTGCCCATATTGCACAAACGAAACAACTGAGGAAGGGAAGAAAAGGCATGGAAGCAGAGTAATATTTTCTATATATTTTTGCTTTCCCATACTATTTCTTCAAAAGAGAAGTCAGGATTTAAACAAAACATACATAATCACCTAGGTGGATGCAGCATTGATCCGATCCTGCATTTGTTCCCTGCTGCCTCTACACTGAAAACTGAGCAAAGGCCACTGATTGTTCTCAGTCTTTAGTGAGCAGAGAACCGGTGACTATCAGTCACTGGCTCTCTGCTCTGCCCCCTTCAGCGCTCACTGGAACAGCGAGAGGCGGAGCCAGCTGCCAGTCAGGCATCTGGGTGGATCCGGATTATAAAATTTGGGATCTCTCCAGAGCCTTCCCCGGCTGAGTGATGTCAGCTGACAGCAGACCTTGGCCCTCTGTTGGCTGAATATGGGCCACGAGAATGCAGAACAACTCCTGTGATCCCCAGGAGAATTAGGGCCAAAAGTGTTTTGGCCCTGAGGAAGTAAACCCTGATGGGTTTTACTTCCTCTTTATTCCCCGGCAAAGTAAAAGCATAATGGGCTAGGATGCATCGCATAGTAGCCCATTATGTTGCACTTACCTGCAGACGAAGGTCGCGCTGTCCCCTCTGGTGGCCGCGTCCATTTTCACCCCTCTTCCTTCCAGGGCCGTGGACTCCGGCTCTCCGACTGTCCGGAATCGCGTTGACATCACTCATGCACACGAGAGCCGATGGTTACGGCACGGGTCCTAAAGAAACGTCATGATCGTGCCCTTTCTTTAGTGCGCATGCGTCGATGTTGGCGCAAACGTATATGGTAAATATCTCCTAAACCTGCATCGGCGCATGCGCACTAAAGAAAGGGCACGATCTCGTATATATTTCCAGTACCTACAGGTAAGCCATATTATAGGCTTACCTGGAGGTACAAGTGGTGTAATCAGTCTGGCCATGGTTCCAATTTTAGGGACTTTATCTAAGCAGGTTAACGTTCAAGTGACAAAATGCTGACATACTTCTACTGTAGCTACTAGTCCCTCCACTCTGTGCAAGTACCAGCTTTTCTGCCCCACCCAAAAAAAAAAAAAAAAACAAAAAAAAAAAAAAAAAAAAAAAAAAAAAAAATCGATGACATGATGGTATGCACACCCACAAATGCTTCAACATAATAGAATAGATCTTATTCTGGTCAGTCCCACTTTAGCCTACAACCCTCTTCACTAAATGGCAATGTGGAGGGCATACAGGCTCCTCCGAACCAACACAATTACAGCTCTCTAGACTTCTGTTGTGAGACAGCAATACTTCACATTGATCAATAGGTTATTAGAAACTGTATATTACCTGGTAATTCCTCAGCCAAGTCTCCGACAGCTTGAGATTAATGACACCGCCTCTTTCTCGGAGCTTCGTATAGCATTCAAGTAGAGGCTGGGGGAAAAAAAAAAAAAAGGCACATTGTGTGAAGAGCTGACAGCCTAATATAAAACATTCTGTCTACAATCATCGTGATCAGGTCGTGCCACTTGAAGACATCTGACAAACACATTTTAAATAAAAAGGAGTGAAAACATGCTATTGAAAAGATGAGAACCATTAAGAACTAATGGCACTTAAGGTAGATGTCTGCTTTATTGTGGACAACGCAGCAAAGGAAAATCCATTTGTTGCACTCCGCAACCAATTAGGGTTAACATTTCATGATAACTTGTAAAAACCGTCCACACAAATTGCAGATTTCAGAGAGTGAAATAAAAATGTTAAAATTACTGGACATTATTTATATCTCCAGAGGACTCCTGCAGCAGTCTCTGACCCATCTGCTAAAGTCATAAATCATTTCTTTCCAATTATGAAGAACACAATTGGAGATGGACTCAAAAAAATTAAATAAAAAAAAAAAAAACTGAGAAATCCTGGGTATCTTTTGAGAACAGTGAAAAGATCAGCACTAGATCAGCTGTTGGTGTAAATGATCCGATTCCTGGACAGGCGGCCTCTACACCCCAGATGATCGCCACAGTCTCCATGGCTTGTAGGGTAATGTAATAAGAAGTGAATGAATGAATAATTTGTATAGCGCTACAATGCGAACCGAATCGCCTCAAGGCGCTGTATTAGTGCTTTGTTGTCAAGCTTCTTAGAAGAGGTGGGTCTTGAGCTTTTTCCTGAAGGCCTGATGGTTTTCTTCCATGCGGATGTAGGTTGGTAGAGCGTTCCATAGCCGTGGTCCTTGGACAGCGAATCTTCGTTCCCCTTTTGATTTGTAGCGGGACTTGGGGATGAGGAGGAGGTTTTGGTCGGACGATCGAAGACTGCGATGTGTGTGTAGTGTTTTATTTTCTCGAGAAGGTATTGAGGAGCGTCTCCATGTGTGCATTTGTGGGTGAGGCAGAGGGTCTTGAATGTGACCCGATTCTTTACGGTTAGCCAATGTAGGCTCCTCAGGGAAAGGGAGATGGATTCCCACGTTTTTTTTCCTGTTATCAGCCTTGCCGCCGTGTTTTGGATGAGTTGTAAGCGCTCAAGTTGATATTGGGGTAATCCTATGTAAAGAGAGTTTGCGTAATCAAGTCGTGAATTAATGACTGTTCCAACTACCACTGCTTTGTCCTCCTTTGGAATGAAGGGGATGAGTCTGCGTAGCAGGCGAAGGAGATGGTGAGATCCGCTAACTACCGATCCTATTTGGGCATCCATTGACATTTCTGAGTCAAAAATGACCCCGAGGCTCTTGGCCTTGATCCTTGGGGAGATGGTCTGTCCAAAGATGGTAGGAGGTGTCCAAGGGCTCTTGGTTCGGGAAGTGAAACTGAAGCACCAAACCACTGCTAAGAGGTCCAGATTCAACGTTATTCCATTAAAAGTCAGAAGTATGGAAGGCGTGGCTAGGCTTTCCATTAGAACTCCCTCTTCTCCTGCCAAAACATATACATATACATATACATACATACATATATATATATATATATATATATATATATATATATCAGCTGGGACATCTCTTCCTGGGACCTGGCTTTGCCCTTGTATCTTCTTTCACAATCAGTGGCTCATTCCCGGAGCTTACCCTGAAACATGGGCCCGTCACTACAGCGAAGACAAGGAGAATTAAAGAGAACAGAGCAGTGCCTGTCCCAGGCTCCCAGGAAGGGACCTATCCCCTCCCTCCACACTCTCAAACTAAAGAAGGGCAGCGAAACAGCAAAGAAACTGGACCACTTCACCTGGGCTCTGGCCTCGGACTCTGCTGACCAGCATGCCTCATTGGCATCTGCTCTGAAGGACCCAGGAATCATTGTACAGCCATCGGCTCCAGCTCATACTAAAAGTCAGGAGTACAATGTAAAAAGCAGCCAACACATTTCGGGGGTTCAAGTGTCCCCTTCATCAGGGCTTGCAGTGCCTTGAAAAAAAAAAAAATCATACCCCTTGAAATTTTCCACGTTTTGTCATGTTGCAACGCACGCACATAATTGTGAAGTGGAAGGAAAATGATAAATGGTTTTCAAAATGTTTTACAAATAAATATGTGAAAAAAGTGTGGCGTGCATTTGTATTCAGCCCCCTTTATTTTGATACCCCTAACTAAAATCTAGTGGAACAAATTGCATTCAGAAGTCACCTAATTAGTAAATAAAGTCCACCTGTGTGTAATTTAATCTCAGTATGAATAAAGCTGTTCTGTAAAGCCCTCAGAGGTTTGTTAGAGAACCTTAGTGAACAAACAGCATCGTGAAGGTCAAAGAACACACCAGACAGGTCAGGGATAAAGTTGTGGAGAAGTTTAAAGCAGGGTTAGGTTGTTAAAAAAAAAAATTCCAAGCTTTGAACATCTCACGGATGTTCAATCCATCATCCGAAAATGGAAAGAGTATGGCACCACTGCAAACCTACCAAGACATGGCCGTCCATCTAAAAACTGACAGGCCGGGCAAGGAGAGCATTCAGAGAAGAGCCAAGAGGTCCATGGTAACTCTGGAGGAGCTGCAGAGACCCACAGTTCAGGTGGGAGAATCTGTCCACAGGACAACTATTAGTCGTGCTCTCCACAAATCTGGTCTTTATGGAAGAGTGGCAAGAAGAAAGACATTGGTGAAAGAAAGCTATAAGTCTAGTCTAGTTTTCAGTTTGCAAGAAGCCATGTGGGGGACACAGCAAACCTGGAGGAAGGCGGATGAGACCAAAATTTAACTTTTTGACCTAAAAGCAAAACGCTGTGTGTGTGTGTGTGTTTGTTATTATTTTAATTTTTTCTTAATGACAATCTTTACAATCACTTTAAGTGTGTGTGTGTGTGTGTGGACTAACACTGCACATCACACTGAACACGCCATCCCCACCGTGAAACATGGTGGTGACAGCATCACGTTGTGGGGATGCTTTTCTTCAGCAGGGACACAGGCTTGCTACTGGGGGCACTTAGCAGGGGGGAGGAGCCAGGACCGCTGACAGGGGACACAAAAAGAAGATTGGGGCTGATCTGTACAAAACCATTTGCACAGAGCATGTAAGTATAACATGTTTGTTATTATTTAAAAAAAAATTTTAATGACAATCTTTACAATCACTTTAACTCTATCCACTGTCCAGAGTGTGTTTATAAAAGTCCTACATCATGGAAACCTTTTTAATAGCAAAAACAATCACTGTTAAGCTGCGCAGATATAAACTAAAGGTCATTGCTGCAACAGTGAGGGGGAAGGACAGATTCTCCAAAGCGCCTTTCATTACAGAGAATATGGCAGATGACTAATTTATAGCAATATTGTGTAAAGTATGGTATGACTAACTGTACTGTGTAGGGAAATGTGCACATTCGTAAGGCTAAAGCAGAAGGACACTTTCATAACGAAAAAAAAATAAAATCACATTTACAAGATAAAAAAAAAAAAAAAAAAACGGATTAAATCTTACAAAGCTGCTCAAGAATAAGTAGAAAGAATACGCCCAGAGTTCTTACCTCTTTATACTGACAGTAAACAACAAAAGGTCTGGAAGGAGAAACAAAGCCTAGCAATGTGAGGAGCAGGGGTGCAGGGTGGAAGCGGGAGGCTATAATTAACCTGAAAAGAAAGAACATGGTTGAAAATAAAAGAAGTCAAAATATACGGCAGAGGCAAGAGATGTATCAATGTTTGTAGAAGACAAGCCAGGAACCAACTAGAAGACACTGCTGCCAAAGAAGATGGGTGTAGAGCAGAAGAACTCAACTATGGGCCGAGTAGTTGGACACACTGTAGTATTTGTACCCTCTTTATGTTGTCTATGTGTTCCCCCACCCATTTGGCCATGGTTCTGGTGGTCCTACCCACATATTGAAAATTACATGGACACATTAGCAAATACGTGCCATATCTAGTGTCACAGGTGATCAGCTGTCTAATCTCATATTCATCCCCCGTCACCATTAAGGAAAAAAAAATGAAGTTTTCCTAGTTTTGTCCCAAATGGTTCTGCATGCCTTACATCTTCTACATTTGTAAAATCCTGTTCTATCCAAAAAGGTGGGTGGTCTTTTAGGAGGCTGAATTACATTTTTTGCTATCATATTGCGCAACCCTGGGGCCCTGCTATAGATAAAAACATTCTTACCAGCAAACCTAAGTTTGAGTGTATGAACTTTCTGCAATATGGGCCGGTGTGTTCTGAATACCGTATATACTCGAGTATAGGCCGTCCCGAGTATAAGCCGAGGCCCCCAATTCACCACAAAAAAAAAAAAAAAAAATGCATTGACCCATGTATAAGCCAAGGGGCAAAAATGCAGCAGCTACTGTAAGTGGAAAAGAGGGTCAGCAATGGCCATCTGCAGCTGCATGTCCCCTGTACAGACCCCAGTGTCCCTATTGCAGCCTACCTGTGCCGATCCGCCGATCTGCCCATCTGTAGGTCCTGTGTCGCTTCCAACTTTGCAGCCGATGCAGTCCCACTCTGTCCCCCCACAGCATGTAAGGCGCCATTCCAATATTACAAAAACCGCGCCTCCTCCTCGTCCATGATAGGAGGAACACTTTTTTCCCAGCAGTCAGTGTGCAGTGTTCCGCCTATCACGGACGTCCTCTCATCCTCGTCCATGAGATGAGAATGACAGGACGTCCGTGATAGGCGGAACACAGCACTGACTTACTGCTGGGAAAATTAGTGTTCCTCCTATCACGGACGGGGGGAGGAGGAGGCGCGGCTTTTGAAAACTGCCGTCTGTCTGCATGACACGCTGTTCATGTAGGCAGACGGCGGTGACTCGAATATAAGCCGAGGGGGGGGGGACTTTCAGTCCTAAAAAAAGGCTGAAAATCTCGGCTTATATTCGAGTATATACGGTATATTTTCTACTTCTTTATATCGAAGGTGAAAACCTGAGAGATGTACGCAAGGTTGTACTGCCCCCCCCCCCCCCCCCCCCCCAGGTTCTTTAATTTTGGGTTTTAAAAAAGAGTGCGACTGTCAATTTGCCTGACTTGTTCTCTCGTATATTCCAGACTATGTATTCACCGTATGGGAGGGATCATAAGAACAACTAGAAGTGTTGCTACATAATATGAATCGTAATAAGTATTGTATAAAATTTACCAGCATGTGTCATCCATCTTGTAATCAATTTTTGGATTTAGAGATCTAGAAGGAAGGATTTGGATTGGGGACTCGCACCCATTTCAAAAAGACACCGGAACAGGTACATCTCCACTCGTAGTTGTCACCACCCAAACTGGATGAGAGCAATTCCCAGAATCAAACATAATTGTGCAAGAGAGAGAAAGATTATATGGCCCAGACTAACATGCTTTATAGGCAGATTTATGGAGAAAGGATACAGCAAACGGCAACTGGAATATACGAGAGAACAAGTCAGGCAAATTGACCGTTGCACTCATTAAAAACCCAAAATTAAAGAACCTGGGGGGACCAGTACAACCTTGCGTACATCTCAGGTTTTCACCTTCAATATAAAGAAGTAGAAAATATATTCAAAACACACTGGACAATTTTGTAGAAAGATTATACACTCAAAAATAATCTTACCAGCAAACCTAAGTTTATCTATAGCAGGGCCCCCGGGTTGCACAATGTGATAGCAAAAATGTAATTCGGCCTCCTAAAAGACCGCCCACCTTTTTGGATAAAACAGGATTTTACAAATGTAGAAGATGTAAGGCATGCAGAACCAACCATTCGAGACAAAACTAGGAAAACCAGTACAACCTTGCGTACATCTCAGGTTTTCCCCCTCGATATAAAGAAGTAGAAAATATATTCAGAACACACTGGCCAATTTTGCAGAAAGTTCATACACTCAAACTTAGGTTTGCTGGTAAGAATGTTTTTATCTATAGCAGGGCCCCAGGGTTGCGCAATATGATAGCAAAAAATAATTCAGCCTCCTAAAAGACCGCCCACCTTTTTGGATAGAACAGGATTTTACAAATGTAGAAGATGTAAGGCATGCAGAACCATTTGGGACAAAACTAGGAAAACTTCATTTTTTTCCTCAATGGTGACGGGGGGTGGGGGGGGGGGGGGTTTAAAAGGGGATTAGACAGCTGATCACCTGTGACTAGATATGTCACATATTTGCTAATGTGTCCATGTAATTTTCAATATGTGGGTAGGACCACTAGGAACCATGGCCAAATGGGAAACGCATAGAAAACATAAATAAGGGATACAAATACCACAGTGTGTCCAACCATTTCAGGCTGGTGCACAAGGATCCCTCCCTACTTAGGTTTTGGGGTATTGATAAGGTCCGCCCCCATTATAGAGGTACAGATATGACCAAAAAAAAAAAAAAAAAAAAAGTGTCCCAAATGGAGACTCAGTGGATATACAGACTCCAATCTCTTCAACCGATGGGACTCAGCATCGATATTGATTTGAAATGTTTCCTGATTAAGGTTTTCGTTTTTTTTTCTGTGTAATTGGCTTCACTACATATGGGGAACATCTCATTACTCGTTTTTCCCCCTTTTTCTATATACTAGCTACAGCAGTATTTTTTATCATATCTCGGCTTCTTAAAATTGTAATATTATCTTTTTAATATAATCATATTAATAATATTTTGCATACTTGTTATTTTGTCCACAAACATACCTTCATATTCACGAGGCTATTTCCAATACTATTAGATTAGCATCCACAAGATGGCGCTGATCAGATAAATTCCCCTCTGTGGTATTTCAAAATGAGTTTATTCAAATTAGTTTATTAACATATATATATGTGACAGGATTATTCATTGGTCCATTAAAATCAAAAATTAAGGTTTGTTAACATTTGTGTAAATTCTAAATGGTTGGCCATTTTATAATGGTGTTGTAGAGTGTGCATCCCTAGATGAAAAATGTGCGCTATAGATTTGTCCCCTCCTCCATTTTGGAGGAGTCTCACCAATTGCAACCATCCCATACGTATATAAGCTGGAAGTGGCATGAAGCCCAAGAAAACAATTGGTAACACACTACGCCGCGAAGGACTAAAATCCTGCAGCGACCGCAAGGTCCCCCCGCTCAAGAAACCACATGTAAAGGCCCGTCTGATTTGCAAATGAACATCTGAATGATTCAGAGGAGAACTGGGTAAAAAAGTGTTGTGATCAGATGAGACTAAAATCAAGCGCTTTGGCATCAACTCAACTCGCCGTGTTTGGAGGAGGAGGAATGTTGCCCATGACCCCAAGAACACCATCCCCACCATCATACATGGGAGGTGGAAACATTATGCTTTGGGCTTGGTTTTCTGCTAAGGGGACAGGACAACTGTACCATCAAACCTTGGGCGAGAACCTCCTTCCCTCTGCCAGGGCATTAAAAATGGGTCACGGATGGGTATTCCAGCATGACAATGACCCAAAAACACACGGCCAAGACAAGAAGTGGCTGAAGAAGCACATTAAGGTCTTGGAGTGGCCTAGCCAGTTTCCAGACCTTAATCCCATAGAAAATATGTGAAGGGAGCTGAAGGTTTGCGATACCAAATGGCAGCCTCGAAACCTTAATGACTTGGAGAGGATCTGCAAAGAGGAGCGGGACAAAATCCCTCCTGAGATGTTTGCGGCCAACTCCAAGAAACATCTGACCTGTGATTGCCAACAAGGGTTTTGCCACCAAGTACGAAGTCGTGTTTTGCGAAAGGGTCAAATAATTATTTCACTCATTAAAATGCAAATCATTTTATAACAACTTTTTTGAATTTTGTTTTTCTGGATTTTTATTTCACTGTTAAAATAAACCTACCAATAAAATTATAGACTGATAATTTCTTTGCCCACTGACAAACGTACAAAATTAGCAGGAGATCAAATACCCCCCCCCCCCCTACTGTATCTCCATCTCATTCCAAGTGGTGATAGAAGATGATCTGGTATGGCTATTGGAATTCATCACGATGAAGACAAAAAAAGGTCTTACTTTTAGAATTGTGTTCTTGTGTAAAACAATTTACTTAATATAACCCAATGGCGATCTGATCCCTTGTTGCTCTAATCTAGCGTGGTGTTACTAAGGAAACTGAGGCATATGGATAAGATGCAATGTCTTAGCCATTAAAGACTTTTCCTTATCTTACCCCAATAAGGAACACTATGAAAATATACAGTTTCTCACAAAAGTACACCCCTCACATTTCTGTAAATATTTTATTCTATCTTTTCATGTGACAACACTGAAGAAATTACACTTTGCTACAATGTAAAGTAGTGAGTGTACAGCTTGTATAACAGTGTAAATTTGCTGTCCCCTCAAGATAACACACAGCCATTAATTTATAAACCGCTGGCAACAAAAGTGAGTACACCCCTAAGTGAACATGTCCAAATTGGGCCTCAAAGTGTCAATATTTTGTGTGGCCGCCATTATTTTCCAGCACTGCCTTAACCCTCTTGGGCACGGAGTTCACCAGAGCTTCACAGGTTACCACTGGAGTCCTCTTCCCCTCCTCCATGACGACATCACGGAGCTGGTGGATGTTAGAGACCTTGCGCTCCTTAATCTTCCGTTTGAGGATGTCCCACAGATGCTCAATAGGGTTTAGGTCTGGAGACATGCTTGGCCAGTCCATCACCTTTACCCTCAGCTTCTTTAGCAAGGCAGTAGTCATCTTGGAGGTGTATTTGGGGTCGTTATGTTGGAATACTGCCCTGCTGCCCAGTCTCCGAAGGGAGGGGATCATGCTCTGCTTCAGTATGTCACAGTACATGTTGGCATTCATGGTTCCCTCAAACTGTACCTCCCCAGTGCCGGAAGCACTTATACAGCCCCAGACCATGACACTCCCACCACTATGCTTGACTGTAGGCAAGACACACTTGTCTTTGTACTCCTCGTCTGGTTGCCCCCACACACGCTTGACTCCATCTGAAACAAATAAGTTTATCATGGTCTCATCAGACCACAGGACACGGTTCCAGTAATCCATGTCCTTAGTCTGCTTGTCTTCAGCAAACTGTTTGTGGGCTTTCTTGTGCATCATCTTTAGAAGAGGCTTCCTTCTGGGACGACAGCAATGCAGACCAATTTGATGCAGTGTGCGGCGTATGGTCTGAGCACTGACAGGCTGACCCCCCCCACCCCTTCAACCTCTGCAGCAATGCTGTCAGCACTTATACGTCTTTCATTAAGAAAACCTCTGGATATGACACTGAGCATGTGCACTCAACTTCTTTGTTCGACCATGGCGAGGCCTGTTCCGAGTGGAACCTGTCCTGTTAAACTGCTGTATGGTCTTGGCCATCGGGTCTTGGGAATCTTCTTATAGCCTAGGCCATCTTTATGTAGCGCAACAATTCTTTTCTTCAGATCCTCAGAGAGTTCTTTACCATAAGGTGCTACGTTGAACTTCCAGTGACCAGTAAGAGTGGGAGCGATAACACCAAATTTAACACACCTGCTCCCCATTCACACCTGAGACCTTGTAACACTAACGAGTCACATGACACCGGAGAGGGAAAATGGCTAGTTGGTCCCAATTTGGAAAATTTTCACTTAGGGGTGTACTCACTTTTGTTGCCAGCGGTTTAGACATTAATGGCCGTGTGTTGGGTTATTTTGAGGGGACAGCAAATTTACACTGTTATACATGCTGTGCACTCACTACTTTACATTGTAGCAAAGTGTCATTTCTTTTTTTTTAAATTCTTTATTTATTTCTGAGAAGGGATAACAAAATAAACTATACATAATATACATTTCTTCATACATTCTGCTTGACTGTTATTTAATTTCATTAGATCGTATTTCTTTCCAATTTCCTTTATCAAGTTATTCTTATCCCTTTTCTTTTTCTTTATTTACATTCTCCCCTTAACCCGGTTCCCCTTTGCCTCTTATAATTGTATGGTCCTTGGTTCTTGAGGTACCCTTGAGGCCTCCCTTGCCCCTGGACAACCAAAAAAAAAAAAAAAAAAAAAAAAAATTTGTTTCTCTCCTTCCCCTCCCCCCCCCCCGCCACCCCCTCCTCTATTCATCTACTTCCTCCCCTATCAGCTTCTTACCCTCTTCCGTTTTAAGGTATTCCTCCCATGGGGCCCACGCCTGTCTAACCCGTTCTCTTCCCTCCGGTGACATTGGAACCAAACTTTCCATTATCCCTATCCTTCGGACTGTATTGAGCCACATAGAAATACTCGGGGCATGTAGTTCCTTCCAGCATCGGGGAATGCAGCTTTTCGCTGCGTTTACCAGATGGCACACTATTGAATTTTTATAGCTTTTAGAGGGAATTTGTGAGAGATGTAGTAGAAAAAACTCTGGGTCCCATGGAATGGGGAATTCCGTGAGGATCTGGGTGACTCTATATACTTCTTGCCAGAATCGCTCGATTACTGGGCATGTCCAGAATATATGGAGTAATGTACCCCTTCCCTGACAGCCCCTCCAGCAACTCCCTGGGGTGTCTGGGAATATTTTGTTCAACCTTGAGGGAGTATAATACCATCTTGTTAATACCTTGAAATTTAACTCCTGCATTTTTGTGCACCTTGAAGATTTTAATGTCAGATGTATTATTTTCCGCCTTTGTTCTAACGTAAATTCTTTATCTAAGTCTTTCCCCCATTTATCCAAACTTGCCACCGTATAACCTTCTGGGGGGGCTGTCAAGAGCGCATATATTTTAGAAATAGCATGTTTCAGGGGCTCACTCTCTTCACAGTATTCCTCGAACTTTGTTCGAGGTCTCTCATATTCTTCCACTGGCCCTAGTGTTTCTAAAAAATGTCTCACTTGTCTTGCTTGCCAAAATGGTATTTCTATCTGTCCCCCTTTTTTCATTAGGTCCTCCATCGATAGCCATCCACTAGTTTTCAAAAAATGTGAGGCTTGGAAGATACCTTTCTCGCTCAATTTCTTAAACACCTGTGTGTGTAGGCCCGGGGAGAATTTTGGGTTCCCTAAAATCGGGAACAGAGGTGAGTTTGGGGTAGATAACCTGTGTTTCTGAATAATCCCCGCCCCTATCTGCAAAGTTGGTCCAATCAGAGGATGGTTTTTTAACTCGGAGGGTAGGTCTGCATAGCACCAGATGGCTCTATTCAGAGGTAATTGACTTAATTGTTTTTCCATAGTGATCCATGATTTGTATTCTACATGTCTATTCCAGTCGATTATTCTACTGAGGTGGGCGGCTTGGTAGTACCTAAACATATCAAGTGTCATTTCTTCAGTGTTGTCTCATGGAAAAATATAATAAAATATTTACAAAAAAGTGAGGGGTGTACTCACTTTTGTGAGATACTGAGGAGATTCAGTTCGCATTTGCAGCGCTATACAAGTCATTCATTCACTGTACATGTACACTTAAAATGCTATAGTCACAAAGGTACAGCTGCATTAATGATACAACAGAACGTCATTCATTTCCCTGTTTTGCCTTGTTAAGGAACACGTACATTAAGTGATGTAGCCTTCGAGCCAAGTGGCTGCCCTGCTGTTTACTTACACAGGAGGTTGGTTGCTTGGCATTGGTGCTATAAGGAGAACACTTGACATTTTCTCAATGAATGCAAAGTGTTCTCCGATTGGATGATGTGGAGTTCATGACATCACCACCCTGACTCTCCACCTCGTCCAATTGGAGAATGCTTCACATTTCTTGAAAAGATAAAAAAAAAAAAAAAAGTGTTCTCTGAATGGCACCCCGATTTGAGTAAGCAGTCCAATGAACCTTAGTAATATATTAATAGTATGAAATACACCTAGAAACTTCAGCTTTAAAAGATAGAAATGAACAGTTCATGATGGGAGCATTAAACCCTGGTTGTCATCGGTCAGTGCCGCTTCCAGCCCCAACATCTGCCAAATCTGCTTGCAGCCACTTGTACTCAGCGCCCTGGCTGAGAAGAGATTAACCGCTTCCCGACCGCCTCACGCAAATATACTGCGGCAGAATGGCACGGGCAGGCAAAATCACGTATATATACGTGGCCCTTTAATTGCCTGCCCGTGGGTCACGCGCTCGCCACCCGGTCGGGAGCTCCGTGACCCCGGCCGCGGGACCAGCGGACCCGATCGCCACTGGTGTCCCGCGATCGGGTCACAGAGCTGAAGAACAGGGAGAGGTCTGTGTAAACAAACCTCTCCCCGCGCTTCCTACTACGCTGTTCCTGGTCACCGGGAAAGCCGATCAATGACGTCAGCCCCCTAATGTAAAAAAACACACACACGTCACAGCCCATAACCCCCCCCCTAGTGGTTAACTCTTTCACTGCCAGTGTCATTTATACAGGAATCAATGCATTTAAATAGCATTGATTGCTGTATAAATGACAATGGTCCCAAAAATGTGTCAAAAAATGTCCGATGTGTCCGCCATAATGTCGCAGTCACAATATTAAAAAAATAAAAAAAAATAAAAAAAAAAAAAATCGCTGATCGCCGACATTACTAGTAAAAAAAAATATTATAAAAATGCTATAAAAAACTATCCCCCATTTTGTAAACGCTATAACTTTTGCGCAAACCAATAATCGCTAATTGCGATTTTTTTACCAAAAATATGTAGAAGAATACGTATCGGCCTAAACTGAGGAAAAAAAAAAAATTTTTATATATTTTTTGGGGATATTTATTATAGCAAAAAGCAAAAAATATCGTATTGTTTTCAAAATTGTCGCTCTATTTTTGTTTATAGCGCAAAAAATAAAAACCGCATGGGCGATCAAATACCACCAAAAGAAAGCTCTATTTGTGGGAAAAAAAGGACGCCAATTTTGTTTGGGAGCCACGTCGCACGACCGCGCAATTGTCAGTTAAAGCGACGCAGTGCCGAATCGCAAAAAGGGGCCTGGTCCTTTGGCTGCCAATTGGTCCGGGGCTGAAGTGGTTAACATAGCTGTGTTTCAAATAGTGAGGAATATGAACTGGATTAATATTAGCACTCACCGATCACATTCACATACACTTCTGAAGGCATCTACAGATTCACTCCAAACTCACCAGTGTCCATCCATTCAGCCCCCAGGCTTTTATGGCTGTTCGTTAATAAAACATCAATCTGTGGTCAACTCACCCATCAGCATTTTTGTTCTGCAACAAGACCGCAGTTTCAGATTCCCTCCTCCTCCTCTCATCCTGTTTACGCTTCTTCTCAATTGCCTAAAACAGATGAATATATAAAAAAATAAAAATAAAGAAAGAAATAAAAGAAACCGATCGGTTTTCTTCTGAAGACATACGCAGATGGAAAACCTAACTGATTATTCAACAAAGCAAACAGCAGTAAAGATATAAAGTCAATGAGATTTGTACATTAATTTTTTTTATCTCATTAAAGTTTTTTTTGCGTTCTATAAAAAGAATGGATATACACAAGGGCTTGAAGATATACAATATGCCTCACTGAATAGTCCATCGAAGATAAGAGCTTAAGCTGGCCATACAATGTCCGCTGGTTCCTGATGAACCGGATTAAATTTGATCAGTGGATGGCCCCGACGGCACCACTGCACCCAGCATCCTTCAAATGAAAAATCAATGAAGCCAGTTGGAAAATTGTTGCCGGACCAGCAGCTGCATCCAGGTCAGATGAAGGCATTGTTCTGGTATTTTGACAGCCAGTGGGGACAGCTGTCAAAATATAATGAATGCAGTGGAAGATTCGTCCATCGCCGTTGTGCAGCATGGATGGAGTGAGTCATCTGTTAATTTTTTTATATGTATATGACCAGCTGTAGAAAATAAATAAATAAACTGGTGCCACCATGGCAATGACTGTGAATGGGACTACCTCCCACTTGGAAGAAGGAAAGGGAATCTAGGATGGAAAAGGACCTGGGGGTCCTAGTAGATGATAGGCTCAGCAATGGCATGCAATGCCAAGCTGCTGCCAACAAAGCAAACAGAATATAGGCATGTATTAAAAAGTGGATTAATTCCAGAGCTAAAACAATTCTCCCGCTCTACAAGACTCTGGTCCGGCCGCACCTGGAGTATGCTGTCCAGTTCTGGGCACCAGTCCTCGGGAAGGATGTACTGGAAATGGAGCGAGTACAAAGAAGGGCAACAAAGTTAATAAAGGGTCTGGAGGATATCAGTTATGAGAAAAGGTTATGAGCAATGAACTTATTCTCTCTGGCGGAGAGATGCTTGAGAGGGGATATGATTTCAATTAAAAAATGCTGTACTGGTGACCCCACAATAGGGATAAAACTTTTTCATGGAAGGTAGTTTAACAAGACTCGTGGCCACTCATTAAAATTAGAAGAAAAGAGGTTTAACCTTAAACTATGTAGAGGCTTCTTTACTGTAAGAGCGGCAAGGATGTGGAATTCCCTTCCACATGCGGTGGTCTCAGCGGGGAGCATTAATAGTTTCAAGAAACTATTAGATAAGCACCTGAACGACCACAACATACAGAGATATACAATGTAATACTGACATATAATCACACACAAAGGTTGGACTTGATGGACTTGTGTCTTTTTTCGACCTCACCTACTATGTAACTATGACGAGGAATGAAGTTTTAGAGTGCAAGATTAAAAAAAAAAAAAAAAAAAGGGAGGATGTACACTGCAAGTAACCTAGTTACAGTAAAGTTTTTGTGTTGTCGAGCAAAAGCAACCTTGTGTGACACTTTATGGAGAGGGTGAAATCCTAACTTCCCACTGGCTACAGACTGATGGGCATGTTTACTGGGACAAGACCTGGGAATGGTACCCGTTGGCTTCTAGCACTTCCCAGCAGTGGCGGCCAATTCAGTGTATGACGTGCAGCGCCCCGCGTGTATGACGTGCAGCGCCCCGCGTGTATGACGTGCAGCGCCCCGCGTGTATGACGTGCAGCGCCCCGCGTGTATGACGTGCAGCGCCCCGCGTGTATGACGTGCAGCGCCCCGCGTGTATGACGTGCAGCGCCCCGCGTGTATGACGTGCAGCGCCCCGCGTGTATGACGTGCAGCGCCCCGCGTGTATGACGTGCAGCGCCCCGCGTGTATGACGTGCAGCGCCCCGCGTGTATGACGTGCAGCGCCCCGCGTGTATGACGTGCAGCGCCCCGCGTGTATAATGTGCAACCTGGTATATGATGTGGATTCTATAAGGGGTGTGGCTAAAGAGGTGGGAGGGGCCAATGGTGGAGGGGCAGGGTCTTGCGCCCCCCAATCCTAAAATGTCATCAGCCGCCACTGCTTCCCAGTGTTGTGCAGCTACAGCTTGCTGGGTGCCTGTGTGTGTGTGTATGGGGACAAATCGGACTATCTGAGGTACTGACCTGAAAAGGTGGAACCCACTACATCACCAGAGAATTGAGTAAAGTGAGAAGCGCCTCTGGGCAGCGAGGGGATGGACCGCCAAGATTGACCAACATGGGCCCTTAAAAGTACTATGCAAAGCGTCTGACGTCAAAGTACTGGAATTAAATGAGTGGTGGTGGTGGAAATACTGTGCAACGTTTTTGATTTTCTAGTACTGGAATGAAATTGGTGGTGGAAACACCATCCAAACTTTTTGACATGATACTACTGGAATGAAAAGGGTGGTGGCGATGGTGTTAGTAATATGCAAAGTTTTTGACTTTCTTCTACTGGAATGAAATGAGTGGTGGTGATGGTGGAAGTACAATACAAAGTTTTTCATTTCTACTACTGAAATGAAATGGATAGAGGTTGTGATGGTAGAGGTCCTGTGCAAAGTGTTTAACTTGCTAGTACTGGAATTAAATGGGTGGTGATGATGGCAGAAGCCATATGCAAGTCTAGTACTGAAATGAAGTTGGTGGTGGTTGTGATAGTGGAAGCCATATGCAAAGTTTTTGACTTTCTAGTACTGGAATGAAATAGGTGGTGAAAACCCCATTTAAAAAGTTTTTGACATTATAACTAAGTGAATGAAATGGGTGGTGGTTATGGTGTTAGTATTATGCAAAGTTTTTGACTTTCTAGTAATGGAATGAAATGGGTGGTGGTCATAGTGGAAGCCATATGCAACGTTTTCGACTTTCTAGTACTAAAATTAAATGGGTGGTGGTGATGGTTAAAGTACCATACAAAGTTTTTACTTTCTACTACAGGAATGAAATTAGGAGTGGTGAGGATGATGATGAAGGAAGTATTGTGCAAAGTTTTTGACTTTAAAGTACTGGAATAAAATGGGTGGCGATCGAGGAAATACTATGCATCATTTTTGACTTTCTAGTACTTGAATGAAATGAGTTGTGGTGGTGATGAAAGTTCTATGCAAAGTTTGACTTTCTAGTACTGGAATGAAATGGGTAGCGGTGGAGTGGTGGAAGTACTTTGCAAAGTTTTTTTTATCATTTTAGCACTTACAACACTGAGGATTTTGTTATTTAAAATTTAACCAAAATGCAGAACTTTTGGGTTGTCCCCAGAACTGGAAAAGAGGGGGGGAATAGTTTAATGGGGACATTTGTTCTGGAGACAACCAGAGATTCTCTTGGTTTGGAGAAATTTCCTCTCACTTCCTGTTTTGGCTATGGGAGAGGAAGGCTTTTTTTTATAACCCTCACTCTTTTTGCCTATAGTTCTACTTTAAGGCTCGGTTCACACTGGTGCGATGCGGTAAACCACAGCAATTCCTGTGCAGGTTCACGAATCGCAGGCAGTTCACACTGCTCTGTGCGAATCGCTGTGGGTGTCAATATAAATTTTATGACACCCCCCAAATCGGTTTGCAGAAGGCAGTGCGAATTGGGATGGTAAGAAACATCCATGCAATATGATTCCATTGCGGCATCCTGCAGCATTTTGGTGCAAATGCCATACGATTTCAGCCATACAGACTGTATGGCTGAAATCGCATTGCACAGACATCACAGGTGATATATGGCATCTCATAAGTGTGAACACAGCCTAAATCTCCAGGCAAATGGCTAAATTCTAAATATGTATTTAATCTGTGAAGTGGTTTTATCTGCCAAAAGATTTGTATTTTTGCTCATCCAGTTCCGAATTTAAAACAAATTTGTCACATGCGGACAAAAAAAAAAAAAAAGTTACTTGGGGCAATAGCCAAGTACCAAAAACATACCTGTAAAGATGTGTATCCCACTCGTGGCTGTTTTTTTTCTTGAAATTACTCACAGCAGTAATGTCACTAGTGAACTAATAAATAAATCAATAGTCGGGGCTGCAGCACAGTAATCACAGCAGGTTCTCGGTATGCAGCTCCCCCATTTAGAAAAAGTCTTGTATTCTTTTTAAAAAAATGACAAGGTGTTGTGATTGAAAAGAATACAAGAGGTGTTCTGAATTGAGGAGGAACAGTGGGGTACCTGCTTTTATTCCTGCGCTGGCTGCGATTGTCAGTTTCACCACCAGAAATTCAGTGGTGACATCAGAGGCCAAGTATCATCTTTCTTTTTTTAAAGCAGCAACCAGTGGGACTTGGATCATTAGAGGTAGCTTATTGGTATCCAGTATAAGCCTCTAAGTTTTTGCCCAGACTTCAGCTTTAACTTCTAGGTCCTTTATCTCATCTTGTGACTGGACAGTAAAAGGAGAAGCAGTAGATGGAGAAGTTCATTTGTCAGATTCTACGCTCTCTTCCTATCAACATGCCATCAGCACTGAAGCACAACTAGCTCCTTGTGCGATTTCTCCCCTCTTGCAGTTTAAACTCTGCCGATCAAGGACTGCAAAAGGTTGACACCAAGTCAAATCCAGGTACTTATACTGGGTACATTTAGGCTCCACATCCAGCACTGCCGGTGTTAAAAATGGCGTCATTGGTGGTTGGCTTCTTTCCTATTGCATGCCAGCCCATTACTGATGTTTGCACCTGATCTCGCTCACACATCATGTAAGATCTGGTTTGTTCAACAGCGCATGAGCCAAAAACAGGCATGACCTTCCTCAGGGCCGCTGATGAGACAGTACAGCCAGCCCCCCTGTAAGGGGCCCCGAGCCTCATCAGTCCAAAAGGGGGCCCGTGTTCTGTCACGAAAAGTCCGGCTATTGAAAAGTGTCCGCAACGTAAAGCGCAGGCGCAGTATGGAGCAGAGGGAGATTCGGAAAATCTCCGAAGATGAACGGCGCCTGCGCCGTGAGTCGAGGTGCAAGCCCCACCATCCAAGTGGACATAGGGCTACACAAAGTTAGAGGGCCCTCGCGGGCTCGCTTCGCTCGCCACGCTTCGCTCGCCACGCTTCGCTCGCCACGCTTCGGGCACGGCCTCGCTGCGCTCGGCTCTTTTTTATTCTAACTCTATGTCCACTTGGATGGTGGGGCTTGAACTTTGACTCACGGTGCAGGATATTTTCGGAATCTGCCTGTCATGTGTACTGCACATGCGCAGTGGACAGTATCCGATGGGGGACACAATGTGACAGGACACCCCGGGTCCTTAAACTCCCCCTACCCCTGTGATTGGCAGTGTTATCTTGCAAAGAAGAAAGATCAAGAAGTTCTCTGCCTGTTCCTCCCTGATGAGTCCTGAGCTCTGCTCTCCTGACCTCCACTCCTTGCGCATTGTGGTTGTAGGGTTTGGATGTTGTAGTGCTTCTATCGGAAAGGGGTGACTGGGGAAGGGGGGGGGGGGGGTGAAGCTGCAGAAAGTTCAGAATTCCAGCTGACAAACATCGCCACCAGCCACAATGCACCAGCTATTTCTATATGCCACTTCTGAGGCCACCAGTCACACTGAGCATGTTCCTGCGTGTTTAAAAAAAATTTTTTTTAGCTTGTCTATACATAGGGCAGCCCATTCACTTGAAAGTCCTGCCCTACATTTGACAAACACACCATAAAAGTTCTAGAACATTTTTAGGCATGCAGCTTTGCAAGTTTGTCACATGACAAAATGCAAGTCTGCTGTTTCTGGGGTGTCATTAACAATTAACGGCACCACAAGCGAGATTGCAGTGCATTTATAAAATGCATGCAATGCATGCGTTTCCCTTGCCCTTTGTCACACGTTCAGGAAATACAAAGTGTGAATGCAGCCCAAGAACTCTTTCACATGGGTGGCTGAGCCGTGGATTTATCACCACCCCTGGCTGCGCACCCAAATCATAACAATACAGTCAGACTTGGATGTACACATGCTGTAGTTGCAATGTTTTACTACACGGCTGCGGCATTTTAACACAGGCTGCAGAGTTTGACAGGCAGCACCACCTATCAAACTCCCCCATTGCGTTCAATGGGACCGCTTTGCGCCTGTAAGCCAAACACTTGGCTCACAGTTGCAGCCAAGAGTTGCCCACAGTTGCAGCTAGTCTCGCAAAGTAAAATTACTATTCAGCAATTTTAAAAAATGATAACAAAATGCAGGTGTCAGGAGGCAGCAGTAGCAAGGGTATAATTTCTGCCATGGCTGCAAAACAGCATTGCGACCATCGCATTTTAGCAAAAATTGAATTTGATATTTGGGGGGGGGCCTGTCAGGTAGGCTGTATGGGGCCCTGTAAAAACGGCAGCCCTGATCTTCCTGGAAATGACTGGTGATGTAGCCTTCCCAGTGGGCATCTGTAATACCCTTACTACGTCGCCAGTGCCTACTAAAAACAAGGAAGAGAAAAAAAAAAAAAAAAAAAAAAAGGGGGAGGTAGGTTACACAAAAACCTTTGATTCTACAAAATCAATTTAGGGATGTGCATGCACTACAGATTTTGTAGGGTTAAAGCTCAGTTTTAAAGTGACAGTATCCCTTTTAGGGTTAGTCTGTTTGTAAAAGAAACACTGTCCATTGTGGCAAGCTGGCACTTACAATCTGTTTCTTTTCGGGGTTCTGGTCTCTCTCATTGTTCTCCTCACCAGAGACTTCCATCTCCTCTTGGTTCTCCGGCTGGCTAGAGTCTGCCGAGCCTTCGGGTTCTGTGACGGGAGAAGAGTCATTATCAACGTCCTGAGCGGGTTCTTTTTTTTCGGCAGTTGATCCGTTGCTTTCCTCATCACCACCTTGTACAGAGTCCCGCTCTGCAGAAACACGGCTGTGGCCAGAGAAAGTCCCAGAGATCAGGCTCTCCACCTTACTGAGAGGAAATTCATACAGGGATTTGTAGAAGGATTTGGGAAAACCAAAGCAATCTGTTGCAGCTCTAACAGGTCCAGTGCCTGGGTACATCTGGATAACTGATCCATATCCTTGGAGAAAGGGGAAAAAAAAAAAAAAACACAGGGAAATTACAATTCTATGCAAATTAGCAAGGATATGGCCACATGTGTTTATTTTGGGTGGAGAATAATGGGCCATTATAGCTTCAGAAAATGGGCATACTAAAATAATGTGGACCTCAGCAGCCAGAAATTACTTTCAAGGAGTCAAGAGGGAATACACAGTTAAAGCGGAGCTCCACCCTAAAGTGGAACTTCTGCTTATCGGATTCCTCCCCCCCTCCGGTGCCACAATTGGCACCTTTCAGGGGAGAGGGGGGTGCAGATACCTGTATAATACAGGTATCTTCACCCACTTCCGGACGAGATATCCGAAGCTGCCCCGCCCCTACCCGGAGATGCCCCGTTGTGTCTTGGGAAACAGTTCCCAGGACACAACGGGGACCAATAAAGACGCGCAGCGCGACTCGCGCATGTGCAGTAGGGAACCGGGCAGTGAAGACGTTGCGTCTTCACTTCCTGATTCCCTGACAGAGGATGGCGGCGGGGCAGCCAAGAGACGAGCGATCGCTCGTCACATTCTGCCGACACCGCTGGAACCTGGAACAGGTAAGTGTCCATTTATTAAAAGTCAGCAGCTCCAGTATTTGTAGCTGCTGACTTAATATTTTTGATGCAGGTGGAGCTCCGCTTTAAAGAATAAAAAAAAAGTCTTAGTCGTGTTGGGTCTGGTGTCTCAGCTTCCTCTTGACAATACCCCACATATTCTCTATGGGGTTTAGGTCAGGCGAGTTTGCTTGCCAATCAAGCACAGTGATATCATGGCCATTAAACCAGGTATTGGTACTTTTGGCAGTGTGGGCAGGTGCAAAGTCCTGCTGGAAAATGAAATCAGCATCTCCAAAAGCTGGTCAGCAGAGGGAAGCATGAAGTGCTCTATATTATTTCCTGGTAGAGGGCTGCGCTGAATTTGGACTTGATAAACAGAGAACCAAAACCAGCAGATGACACGGCTCCCCAAATCATCATGGACTGTGGAAACTTCACACTGGATCTGATGCAACTTGGATTCTGTGCCTCTCCGCTCTTCCTCCAGACTCTGAGACCTTGATTTCCAAATGAAATGCAAAAATTCCACAGTCCGCGATGATATGGGGAGCCATGTCATCTGCTGGTGTTGGTCCACTGTTTTATCAAGTCCAAAGTCAGCACAGCCCTCTACCAGGGAATTCTAGGAGCACGTCATGCTTCCCTCTGCTGACCAGCTTTATGGAGATGCGGATTTCATTTTCTAGCAGGACTTTGCACCTGCCCACACTGCCAAAAGTACCAATACCTGGTTTAATGACCATGGTATCATTGTGCTTGATTGGCAAGCAAACTCGCCTGACCTAAACCCCATAGAGAATCTGTGGGGTATTGTGAAGAGGAAGATGGAGAGACACCAGACCCAACAATGCAGATGAGCTAAAAGTCACTATTAAAAAACCTGGGCTTCCACAACACCTCAGCAGTGCCACGCCGCATTGATGCAGTAACTTATGCAAAAGGAGCCCCGACTAAGTATTAAAGCAGAGTTCCACCCAGAAATGGAAATTCCACTGATCCGGTTCCTCCCCACCTCCGGTGTCACATTTGGCACCTTTCAGGAGGGAGGGGAGGGAGCAGATACCTGTCTAATCCAGGTATTTGCTCCCACTTCCAGCGAAAGAATGCCACAGTATCCGCAGCGATCTACGCCATGTCCAGCCCCTCCTTCCTCCCCTTGCTGGCTTCTGGGAGACACACAGGTCCCAGAAGACAGAAGGGACCACTCAGAAGGCGCAGCGAGACTCGCGCATGTGCAGTAGGTAACCAGGCTTTGCAGCTGCAAGGCTTCACTTCCTGATTCCCTTAGTGAAGATGCCGGCGCCTCCACCCGGGAGCCGAGGGACGGGTCAACTTCGGGTGAGGACATTGCGGGCTCTCTGGACAGGTAAGTGTCCTGATTTTAAAAGTCAGCAGCTACAGTACCTGTAGCTGCTGACAAGTGTTTTGCATGCTATGCATGAACATACTTTTCAGTATGCCAACATTTCTGTAAGTGTTTCTTTTTTTTTTTTATTGGTCTTATGCAATATTCAACATTTTCTGGAGATGCTGAATTTCAGGTTTTTACTAGCTGTAAGCCATAAATCAAAATTAAAAGAAAGAAATGCTTTAAAATATAACGCTCTGTGTGTAACGCGTCAATATAAAATATGAGAAAAAAAAAAATAGAAGGTAGGGTTGGGGACTTTACATGAGGCATGTCAATGTATATGATGATATATGAAAATAATTATAAATAAGTAAATTGGATGTCAACCTAGGGGTAGTACATGATAATAGCAATGATTAACCAATAAAATTAAATAAGACATTCATAATACAGAACATATAATCATAAAAAAAAATCTCTACATCATTGATAATATAAAAATATTTAATAATGAACAATTCATTGCTAAAAACATGAAAAGTTAAATACTTAAAAGTAATAAACACATGATATACAAGATAAACATAGAAATGTGTTGCAGCTTATTGGAGCAAGCTTGGCTTGGCATCCTTGGATGAACACTTAAAGTGTTTCATGGCCTGTTGCCAATCATCAGGCGTTGGATGCATGAATTGAACTAGAAAATAGTTAAATAGTTGATTAATCAATGTAATAATCCATCTATAAAAGAGTGCACTTTTCCTTGAGAATAAAAGGAGAGAGCAATTATCTGTACTACTTACGAAATAGCCCATAGGTTAGAACCAGCTCCAAAAAAATGAGATTTGACCGTGGCCAGGTGTAGGTGGTCTCACCCCGGGTTGAGGTGGGAGACCCCCAAGGGGACCGTGGGGGGGGGGGGGGGGGGCAACAGCAATGGAATGGGTCAGACAGCCACTGCACAAAGGCATGGTGTATGATGTGTGCATAATTAGCATCTGTCAATTGACAGATGCCAATTATGCACACATCATACACCATGCCTTTAGGCAGTTTATGCACACATCATACACTATGCCTTCAATTGACAGACATTAGCATTTAGGGATGGAGGCATGCTGATCTTAGTCCCAGGTTGTGACAGGTCACATTCATTGTTAGTTTTTATATAAAATATGGGAGTTTCAGTGATTCAATTCAAAAAGTGAAACAAAATCAACTTCTCCTTTTTCAAGCTGTCAGACAGCTTGAAAAAGGAGCGCGACTACCGGGCTATTCACAGAACGAACGCGCTGAAACGCGTTGCATACCAGTGACGTCATCACTGCATGCCGTCCTCTGCGCCCCAAGTCTCGCTTTGGAGCTAATTACACCATACGACCGACTTCCTGACAGCGAGGCACAATATACCCAGTGGGAGACGGCGGCTGAACGGGACGTTCACTGACTGGAGCCCTTTGGGAAATTCTACCTTTACTACAGATGCGCCTATTTTAATTTGTCTTCTGTAAGTTACCATTTGTCTTGAGCCATTATATCATGTACACTTCTCCTCCCCGTTTTTCAGTTGCTCATTCGAACCTGCTTCTGCTTCCTTGAGGTGGCTGTCCTTATTGGATGGACTTTGTTATTAACCCCTTGCTAGCTTTATGGACTTTTCATTGGAGATCGTTTAACCTCCTTAAGCTTCATGTACACGGGACGTTGTTCAACCTCTCCTGAAAGATTTAACTTGACAGCTAAAAACCGGCAACCAAAAACAGCCGTTTAGCCACGTTTACATGCCATGTTTGCATCTAGAAGCGTTTGAAAAAAATAAATAAATATATATATATATGTATATATATATATATATATATATATATATATATATATAAATATATATATATATATATATATATATATATATATATATATATATATATATATATATAAATATAAATATATATATATATATTTTTTTTTTTTTCTCAAAATAGCCAAATATGAAAAAACGCCTGTAAACGAAACGCTGCTGAATGCGAGTTGCCACGTTTAGCGTTTGAAATGCCTCTAAACACAGCTTCTGAACGCATTTTTTGGAGTTCCAAAAAAAAGCCTCTAAAATGCAACTGCCTAGAAATGACTATAAACGAACCAGTGTACTCATAAGATAACAGAGGAGAGTTCAGGAGCAGTTAAAAAAAAAAAATCTTTAACTGCTCCTTAACGTACATTTACCAGCAGCAGTGTACATGAGGCCTTATATGTATTTTCATTTCTATGTTTATTGTTTCCAAGATTGGTTTTGCGCCTCTCACGTGTGTCAGTCAGGATGTGGGCCAGGAGTTAATTGACCGCATGGCAGGGTGAATTGCAGAGGTATTGAAAAAAGGGTCAACACTGCAAATATTGACTCTTTGAATAAACTTAAAGTGGGGTGCCCCCTAACAAAAATGTTTTTAAAAAGTCAGCAGCTACAAATACTGCAGCTGCTGACTTTTAATAATCGGACACTTACCTGTCCCAGGGTCCAGCGATGCGGGGGGGAACGAAGCCCCCCCCCCCTCGTTCCCCGCTCCGCTCGTGGCGCCGGCATTCTTACTGTGGGCACACGGCTGTAGCTTCACAGCCGGGCACCCACTGCGCATTCGCGAACGGCACTCGCCGTGACATGCTGCGCAGTCATCGGGGACACGTGACAGGTCCCAGATGACTGTGCGGCACCGAGGGGAAGTGATGTCAGTGCCTGGGCACTGAAGGAGGCAGACTACGAGGGACCCCCTAGCAACAGGCATTTAGAGGTAAGTTACATTTTTTTTTCCAATTAGTTATTTTTTGATTTTTTTATGAATTTTCAGCTATTTTTTTTTGTGGTGGAAACACCACTTTAATGTAATTGTCAAGAAAAGCCTTCGACACTTATGAAAGGCTTGTAATTATACTGCAGTATACCATAGTAACATCTGACAAAAACATTTTTAAACACTGAAGCAGCAGCCGACTTTGTGAAACTAATATACGTGTCATTCTAAAAACTTTTGGCCAGGGCTGTATAATACCCCTCTGTTGAAAAGTGGAGGAAGAGGCAGTCAAAAGTGCATAAGAGAGAAAGGAGAAAGAAGAGCAAAGAAAAGAATCAGACCTGGAGCTCTCCACCCAACACTGGCTCTACTTCAGTTGGAAATTGCATTTGATTAAAAAGCTAATTGGGCCCATGGGGTCCCACGTTTTATCAAATTATTTAGATGCGTCATTGATTATCCCAGAAATCGAGACCATTATACACAAAACTTTCCTTTTAATCTATGCCAAGGACCCCGTGGGATTTCTCCATGCCCCGGCAATAGTAATTATGGCTGCCAAGAAATTGAAGAATATCAGTCTTTGTGAACATCGTGGAATATCCTTGATGGGTTCATCGTTAAGTAAACATATTGGGGGCTGCTGTGAAATTTGCAGTCCAATAAACTGCTGGACTCATTGCAAAAGTCCCTGGTGCTGGGAAACATGGAAGGAAAAAGGAGGACGACAGAAAACAAGATGGCTAGATGGCATCATCGAAACAATGAACAAGGAGTTTCAGCAAGCTCCGGGAGGACAGAAATGCCTGGCGCGCTATGGTCCATAAGGTCACAAAGAGTCGGACACGACTAAACAACAACAAACTGCCGGAGCAATGAAAAGACCCCATTCCAAAATCCCTTGATCTGGGGGCATTCCCACTATATGTGGTACATCGAGCCTCATAAGTCACATCCTCAAAAGCAAAGCGGGGAGGTTCCCAGATACATCTTTGATGTTTTGATCTAGTGACACAACAGGGTCTCTTTGGAAAAGGAGGTCTTCTTCTAAACCAACTACCTGAAATTATGAAGGAGTTCCTTTTATTTCTCTAGTGATCCAGCAAGGTCTGTACATTTTACAGTGACAATTTTCTTTAACCCTGTAAACCAGGAGAGACAAGGCCAGTAAATCCTGTGCATTACCGACACAATCATTCCATAATTTATGAACGTCATAAGAGCCGGCCATGGTTGTGTTCTCTACGAATATGAGCAACAAAAGGAAAAACATGAATGCACTTCATGTCCTATTGTGTTCCAACACCTCTGCAACACGACTGATCCTGGCTCCAGGCTGTATATTTACTTAGAGACACAGAGATTTAACTCCGCTCTGAACATAGCCATCAATGAAAAGGGCTGACGCAGGCAACATCAATATTACAAAAGAAGGGGAGCGCCGGGCTAGGCTGGTCAGACCTCCAAATCCATTTAGGAATTGTAAATGTGCTCAACACAAGAGGCACTTGTAGAAAAGAACATTGTTATAACGTTAGAAAATCTTCCACTTGTAACGTGAAAGAAAAAATGGTCAGCATATTTTTCTAAAATGCTTTAGCACCTGTACAATTTTTGAAAAAAAGAAAAAAAAAAAAACCAAATGCATGGCGAGGGCTTGTTAATAGCAGTGTAGATGTGACAAACACAGGCATTAAAAAGGTATATATACAGTGCATATAGAAAATAACAACATTTTGTTGCTGTGCAGCCTGTACAGTTGCACAGTTTTTGTTTTATCCAGCTGTATTTACTTAGTGCAACTTATAACATCCAAGTGAAAGATCATACACCAATATGTCAGAGAAAAAAAATCAAAAACAGAAATCACTGAGTTGAAAATAAATAAATAAATAAATAAATAAAATCACCTCCTTTTATTTTATTGAACCACCTTTTGCTTTATTTCCAGCCTTAAGTCTGTTGGGATGTCTCTACTAACTTCGCACTAGGGGTGCTGAAATTAATTGTTGCATCGCGATTCGGGTGTCCCCGATGCGGCATCAATGCATAAGGACCGGAAAATCGATTGCAGGTGACGTCATCCCGACTTGCCCTGCCCCTCCCAGGAAAGCGATCCGAGCATATTTTTAAACTACTTTCTTTCTATTAATAAATGCTGTGTTACAATGGCCCCGCTGTATGTGCTTTTTAAAAAAATATGTCACTTCATACCGAATTTCACAGTAGTAAAATACATCCCGATCATGTGACTCCCGGCCCATCCCGCCTCCCTCCTCTCACGTTTCACGTCTCCGAGTCCTGACGTCAGCGGGGAATTCTCAGCCCCGCCCGCCTCTCTTCTGATATGATAGCTATAGTCAGCGGGCAGGGCTGAGAATTCCCTGCTGACATCAGGACTCAGAGACGTGAGAGGAGAGCGGAGAGGCGGGACAGGCCGGGAGTCACATGATCGGGATTGTATTGTACCACTGTGAAATTCGATATGAAGTGACATTTTTTTAACCACTTGCTGACCGCCCACTGTCAAATGACGGCGGGACGGTTCAGCTACTGTGGCGGGACGCCGTCATATGACGTCGTCTACAATTTGGCCACTGGGGGGCGCGCGCGCCCCCGCCGCGTAGCTGGGGCCTCGGTGCGCGTGCCCGGCGGTCGCGATGACCGCCAGGCACCCGCGATTGCCCGGTAATCGAGCAGGACGTGGATCGGTGTGTGTAAACACACAGATCCACGTCCTGTCAGAGGAGAGGAGACCGATGGTGTGTCCCTTGTACATAGGGACACCGATCGGTCTCCTCCCCCAGTCAGTCCCCTCCCCCCACAGTAAGAATCACCAAGATAGGGTACACATTAACCCCTGCAGCGCCCCCCTAGCGTTAACCCCTTCCCTGCCAGTCACATTTATACAGTAATCAATGCATTTTTATAGCACGGATCGCTGTATAAATGTGAATGGTCCTAAAAATGAGTCAAAAGTGTCCGAAGTGTCCGCCGCAATGTCGCAGTCACGATAAAAATCGCAAATCGCCGCCATTACTAGTAAAAAAAAAAAATAATAATAAAAATGCTATAAATCTATCCCCTATTTTGTAGACGCTATAACTTTTGCGCAAACCAATCAATATACGCTTATTGCGATTTTTTTTACCAAAAATATGTAGAAGAATACGTATTGGCCTAAACTGAGGAAAAAATTTGTTTAAAAAAAAAAAAAAAATGGATATTTATTATAATAAATAGTAAAAAATATTATGTTTTTTCAAACTTGTCCCTCTTCTTTTGTTTATAGCGCAAGAAATAAAAACCGCAGAGGTGATCAAATACCACCAAAATAAAGCTCTATCTGTGGGGAAAAAATGATAAAAATTTTATTTGGGTACAGCGTTGCATGACCGCGCATTTGTCATTCAAAATGCGACAGCGCTGAAAGCTGAAAAATGGCTTGGTCAGTAAGGAGGTGTTCGTGGCTGGTAGGCAAGTAGTTAAAAAGCACATAGAGCGGGGCCATTGTAACACAGCATTTATTAAAAGGAAGTAACAGTAAGTGTACAAATGTGTTTGTACTCTACTTACACCTCGTGCTGACAGGTCCCTGGGCTTCCTGTTGCACATTTCACTGTTAACTCCTAGTGTGCTGGAAGGTGCAAACAGGAATGCGAAGAAACTGTCAGCACCAGTGGCAGCCTGTGCATTGTGGGGGGGTTAGTGAAGTGATGGCTGCGTTTGACGGGCACAAGTGGCTGCGTTTGACGGGCACAGGTTCAGTATTTTTCAGTTTGTTTGTGCCCCCACCAAAAAATTTTGAGCACCAGCTGCCACTGGTCAGCACAGAGACAGTACAGGGAACTTGACAGCGCTGTTTGTCAGCTGGGGATTGTAATCCCTCCTGACCTCCCAGCAGCTGTGCGCTGGCAATACTACTGTGGGCATCCGGCTGTGACAGCTTGCTGCTTCCCCGCCGGGGTGGAAGGGCTGCCTAGGTGACCCAAGCGGAAGTGGGAGCTTGTCTGTAATTGTGACTCACATCGGACTTTTGCTGGGGGAATTTCCGATCGTATGTATGGGGCATTACAGGCAGTCCATTTTCATCTGAATTTCCCATAGAGGAGATCAGAACTCTGACAGCACAGTGAGCAGAGACAGACCTGTCATCCACCTGCTCAGTTGGGATCAACAGGTCGATCCCCACTGAGCAAGCGGAGAACGCCGGGCGGATCACCTGTGTGAAAGGACCCTAAAACTTCACAGCAAGGTGCCCAATGCATACGCGGTAGCCATGCTTTATGTAATGATCCTGTAGTCTTTTGGGACCTATCACGTGTCCCAGAAGACTGCAGGGAGAGAGGGGGAGGAGGAACTTCCACTTCCGATCGCCTACGCCAGGGGTCTCCAAACTTTCAAAACAAAAGGGCCAGTCTACTCCCCTTCAAATATTAGGGGGGAGGGGGGTAGAACTGTGGCCAGCGGGAGTAGAAAATACCCTGGCATTGGTGGAAGTAAACAATGTCATAGGCTTGGTGGTCAGTGGAACTAAAAAAAGAAATTACATTACTAATGTCAGATGGAGGAATAGTGCCCCATCTAGGGCTGAAACAACTAATCGATTATAAAAATGAATAGATTACTATTTTCATAATCGATTAATCGGCCAGTAACATAAAGGGGTTAAAAAAAAAAAAAAAACTAAAATGATCCCTTTATAGTACAAAAAGAGCAAATAATCGCTAATGAACTTCTACAGTAGTGATTATCTGCTTTTTTTTTGTACTATAAAGGGCTAATTTTAGTTTTTTTTAACCCCCATTATGTTACTAAACACCTCACACCTGGTTCACGCTTTTTGCACACACGCACTACAGTTCATTTACATGGTTTCCTATGGGACACATTCCCATCTATTTTTTCAGCCACTGCTGTTTGGAAAGGGTCAGGGACTTTTTTTTTAATGCAAAACGGTGCTTTTTTGGTTCAATATACTTCAATGGAGAAGCTGCAGAAAAGCATGTAATGAGTTTTTGCAGAAATTTGTGTTTTTTAATCTGCCCAACAACAAATTGGGCCAAAAAAATGATATCTCTTCTGTCGGTTATTCTTAAAGTGGATTAAATATTTTGCTCCCTAACCATATAGTTGGTTATTTATATTTACCACTCCATAGAGATATTTAAGAATAAATTGCCTTTTTTTTTTTAAAACTTTACATATTAACTAAATTATACACCACACTTTTTTTTTTAAGGTTATTAACCGATTATTCGAAAC
Organism: Lithobates sylvaticus; assembly: GCA_028564925.1. NCBI lineage: Eukaryota > Metazoa > Chordata > Amphibia > Anura > Ranidae > Lithobates > Lithobates sylvaticus. Next base: position 18,922,112 of record CM053028.1, read on the forward strand.
AATAATCGACCAACTAATCGATTATGAAAATAATCGTTAGTTGCAGCCCTAGCCCCATCATTGGTATCAGATGGAGCAATAGTGCCCCATCATTGGTATCAGATGGAGCAATAGTGCCCCATAAAAGTGGAAGAAATAGTGCTCCAAGGGCAGGATAAAAGTCAAAGGGCCCACGGGCCGGAGTTTGGAGACCCCTGGCCTAGGTGATCAGAGCGGATACCTGTCAAAATCAGGTACCCGGTCCTAAAAGTGCCATTTCTTTACCAGCAGCGAAGGAGGAGGCCTTAAAGCAGAACTTGCTCTTTTGGGTGAAGCTCTGCTTTAAGTTCCTCTTCAACAACATGTTTAACATTTTTTGAATATCTATAAATCCACAAAAGGTTGACCCTATCATATGGGTTTCCGATGGAGACTGCAAGTAGCCATTTAAAACACATTTGCAAGCCTGGTCCACTGTTCACACCAACAGAACACCTGCTCTAAGAAATTCCATGCAACCATTGCTGGAAGTGTATGCAAGCAAGGCCAGGACAAGGGGTGGGCAAAAGGAGAGTTGCCCTGGGCTCTAGAGGACCATGTCCTGGCATTGTATGCAAGTAGACAAGACTGGCTGCTGGAAATTACTGCCACAACAAAGTATATAAAAAAAAAAAAAAAAAAAAAAAAAAAAAAAGATTTTTATGATACAAACCTTTTAGCATGTACAGGTCATTAAGTTAGAGTTTACATTCCCTTTAAATTGGAGGTCTTACCTCAATCGGGGTCAAGGCTAACCATGGCTTTGGCTTCCCCCCCATTTTTACAACGCTTCGAAGTTTGTAAATTGCAGATTAAATGTACAATATATGTTGCTTTAATGTCTTACCTCCCATGCGCTCCATAACAGAACCCAGCACTAAACCAGCGCAGGTTTCCATGACAATCACTCGACTGCCCGCGTGAATATTCCCCAACGTCAGCATCTGTGCCAATGTATCATAACGAAGCTGGCTGGCAAGATAAAAAGAAAACCATCATGTTTCCACTCCATGGGAAATTTGCATTTGATAGATATTGGATTGTGGAGGAAAAAAAATCTAAATAAAAAATTAAGGGATATTGAAAAAGCACTGTAGACATTCAGGACCAACTATAATAAAAAAAAGTTATTTCCTCTGGGATCTGTACCAAATGCTGGCATCACACAATGAGTCAAAGCTTTAATAAGGTTCATTTTAACACCAAGCACTTCAAGCTCTATGTAGACTAATGGGAGAAAAGGCTTTAAACATTTCAAGCATAATCTTCAACAGAATGTTATACCTAAAATACATTATAAATAAACCTGCCTGCACCTTGTGTTTTTGAACTGCATAAGATGAACATTGATTAAGTATTTTCATGGTGTCATTTGTTGCACTGTAGCCTATATTAGGAGTAAACCTTCACATTCTGGCATCAGAAGTTTATTTTTGTGTTCAAACACGAGGCATGCTACATGCCACTGCACAGGTTAAAGCGAAGTTCCACCCTAAAGTGGAACTTCCGCTTATCGGATTCCTCCCCCCCCTCCGGTGCCACAATTGGCACCTTTCAGGGGGGGGGGGTGCAGATACCTGTATAATATACAGGTATCTGCACCCACTTCCGTGACGAATTATCCGGGGCTGCCCCGCCCCTATCCGGAGATGCCCCGTTGTGTCTTGGGAAACACAGTTCCCAGGACACAGCGGGGACCAATAGAGACTCGCGCATGCGCAGTAGGGAACCGGGCAGTGAAGACGTTGCGTCTTCACTTCCTGATTCCCTGACAGAGGATGGCGGCGGGGCAGCGAGAGACTAGCAGTCTCTCATCACATTCTGCCAACACCGCTGGAACCTGGAACAGGTAAGTGTCCATTTATTAAAAGTCAGCAGCTGCAGTATTTGTAGCTGCTGACTTTTAATATTTTTTGTGCGGGTGCAGCTCCGCTTTAATGCATAACCTCTGTCTGTAGTCTAAGAACTTACACTTCCAGTGAAGGAACTATATATCCCACAATCCCCGGGTCTCTCAGCCTAGTGCTCTGCAGGTGAGAGCTACATAGTAATTAGATCTGATACAGACACAGGCAGCAAGAGTGATTAAAATAGTAAGTCCACATTTGTTGGAAAAAACAATGCCCTCTGGGTGATCCTTGTACATTGCAGGGTTTTAGGCGGAGTTCACACTATTGAGAATTGGATGCAGAGTTTCCCTGCATCCAATTCGCATGACAGGAGAGTGTGACCGGCTCTCAATGGAGATAGTTCACACAGGTCCAGGGCAGCCGGAGCTCACTGCAGAAAAGTCCTGCGAGTATTTGGCTCATTTCAGCCAAAACTTCAGACCTAATTTGGACCTGAAAACAGTGAACGGGGACACACTGGACCCCCTGTGAGCCGCGCCACACACAGTGTGAACGAAGCCTTAAACAAAAATTTTGATGCAGGTTTTCTACCTGTTGCTATTCTGAAGAAATAGCGGTTTGTCTGTGTTCATGTGCAAAGTGAATGGGAGTGACTTTATAAATCAATCAGCTGCTGTATTTGCAGGGTTCTTATGTGGCAGGGGCTGCATCTCATAAAAAAAGATTACATTTTTGGTGCAGTGGATGCAAAAAAAAAAAAAAAAACACAACAATTAAAAAACAAAAGAAATCGAACTTGTATCTTAGTGCAGACTTCTGGGAAAAAACATTAAGCCATTCACAGAAGCAAGAAATTAAATTTCTGCGGGGCGTTCTGTATACCATCTGTGTACAGAATAACTCCAGGTTGCCATATTGCATTTTACAATAAAAAGGACAATTTTTAACCCCTTCCCGCCTCCCAGCCCTTTAGCTAGATTGAAATGCCAGTAGAGGGGTGTGGGCAGTCTGATCATGTGACCGCTGCGATGGTCAGAGGTCACATGATCGGAAAAGCTCCCGATCGCAAGTATGCATCAGGAGCTTTCCGTTACATGTTAGTTGCGGTGCTGGGAGCGTGCAGTAAGAACGTTCTCAACACAGTAAAATGGTTTACAAACAGATGCAGATATGCGGGTGGCATGTGCGCCAGGTTAGCGGGAAGTGGGTAATAACTTTCAATTACAATATGATTTGAGTCGCAATTCATTTATTTGGTGTATAGCTACACATTAAGCACCATCATATTTATTCATCTGTAATTTTATATAGCGTTTGAAGATTTATCACATTTCACATTGAGTAAGCGCCACATTATTCATTATATCATCAACACTGTGTGGGAACACGATTTATGTAGGCAGCTGCTTATTTCATTATTCACTTGGTTTGCGCATTAGTATTGTTATTTATTCATGGATCATGCATAGGTGCATTGACCCCGACTGGACCGACGTAGCTATATAAAAGATATCCATACTTGAATTTGTCTTTAAAACTATAAGCTTAGATTCCGCTACAAGCGGGAACAGAATTGAGTTGCCAGTCTCACGCCCTGTTCACAATCTCACGATTTGGGATTGGTGGGCAGAAAAGCTGCGATTCTGCCGAAATCCCAAATTGCGTGGCAAGTGCAGCACAAGTTTCCGTGCCATTATCCTACAATGGCACCGCAAACGTGATGCCATTCTACCGCTATTGTCTTGCGGCAAACCACACAAATCGCATGAAGCTCTGCAAACATTGACTCTTTGTATAAACTTAATGTAATGGTCAATAAAAGCCTTTGACACTTATGAAATGCTTGTAATTATACTTTAGTAACATCTGACAAAAAACACTGAAGCAGCAGACTTTGTGAAAATGAATATTTGTCATTCTCAAAACTTTTGACCGCGGCTGTAATGCAGCACATTATCAGGTCTGCAAAAAATTACAAGGTGCGCCTAGTATGGAAAAATGACAGCTGGAACCACAGTGCGTGCAGGAGCTGATTTTGCAGTTACACATTTTTTGTGTACAATGGCTAGCTGTACGAAAGATCAGTTTTTTCAGCAAACAACGTACACAAAAACCTCAAACACAATGCTCTACCAATTACCCGACTACAGTAATCCCTTGGTTTACAAGTAACTGGGTATACAAGAGTTTTAAAAAGACGAGCAACATTTTAAAATAAAATTGGTCTTGATATACGAGCAGTAGTTTATCTGTAAAAACAAAATAATTACACTCACAATGTTCCAGAGTTTCTCAGTTTCCTGCCCAGGCCAATTTTCAGCTTTTAGCACTGTCGCTGTTTAAATGACAATTGTGCGGTCATTCTACACTGTACCCAAACAAATTTTTTATCATTTTGTTCCCACAAATGGAGCTTTCTTTTGGTGGTTTAAATAAAAATAAAGAAAAGTTGGTTTCCGTTATAAAAGTTTGTAAATTAGAAAATTTTCTCCTTCACTGGTGGGCACTGATGAGGCTGCACTGATGAGCACCGATATGCGACACGGATAGGCGGCACTGATATGCAGCACTGAGGTGCCACAGATTTACACTGACAGATGGCACTTATAGGCATTGCTGCTATTGAGGAACTAGCAGGTATTGTTGGTGGGCACCAATTGGCATTGTGGGTACACATTGGCATGTGTGGGCGCACATTGCCACCAGAGATGCCATACCTGGTGGTCATCAGTTATGGCCTTCCATGGTGGTCCTGGGCGGGCATCAGCGCTGATAAACATAGCACATAAACCCCCCCCCCCCCCCTCATCAGAGGAGCAGCCGATCGGCTCTCCTCTACTCGTGTCTGTCAGACGCGAGTGAGGAAAAGCCGATTAACAGCTCTTCCAGTTTACATCGTGATCAGCTGTGATTGGACAAGGCTGATCACAAGGTAAAGGAGTCTCCGTCAGAGACTCTTTACCTAGATCGGAGTTGCGGAGTGACACGCCGCAGCAACGATCGCGGCGATGCACGGCCTCCGGGCGCGTCGTGGCTGGTTATCCTGATCACGTCATATGACTTCCGGTCGGAATATCGCAACCACTTTGCTGCTGTCGTTCTGCTATATTGCGGGCAGCAAGTGGTTAACATTGAGAGTATAATTCTTTTTATTTATTTTTTTTAACACGGGAGGTACAGTATTTTGAGCTTTTGATAATTTTTATATGAATAAATGGTTGTGGAACGAATTATCTGAGTTTCCATTATTTCTTATGGGAAAATTTGCTTTGAGATAAGAGTGCTTTGGATTACAAGCATGTTTCTGGAATGAATTATGCTCGCAAACCAAGGTAATACTGTATTTATCAAGAATTCTCTTTTTTTCCCCCAGGCACAATACCTCAAATCACAGGACCCTTACCAGATTTTCCCTGGCTCTCTTGCATAATACATCATTGCGAGGATCCTCGAAGATGGCTTTAAAATTGAGATATTTGGATCGTATCTGTAGATTGAAGAAAATCATGTTAGTTACTTTACTTTTTTTTTTAAACAAAAGAAAAAAAAGGTACAAATGAGCTAGAAAAAGAAACTGGTTTCATCTACATTTACTGAACCTATTCCAAAAGGATTGCAACAAAAGTGGGCAGATTGATTCACTATATGGAGGCTGATAGGAGAAAACCTGTTTAGTGCAGGTTCAATTGAATTTACTTTTTCTCATATAAATATATGGTGGATCTCCTAAGCCTTTATTAGTAACAAGTTGAATGCATCATTTAAAGTTGAACTTCAGCCAAAACCTGTTTTGGAGAGAATGGGGAAAAGTTAAACACTCAGTTTTTTTTATCCAACCATTAGCTGTTGGCATTAGGCCATATTCATACCGAAACGCTTTGTAGCTCGAAGATCCAAATAAATTCTCTATGGAGTTGGTTTCACATTTCCACTCCAAGTCGCCTGAAGTCAAACGTCTGTAGCTCAAAAAAGTTCGAGCTTTTTTTTTTGTAGCTCAATTTGGCCAGATTGGTGGCTTTTTAGAATTTTTCCCCATAGAAATGCATCGAAACTCGTGATTTGCTAGGTTTGTAAAATGTTTTCTTGCATCTTTCTGCTTCAATGCAATAATTAAATAAAAATAAACAAATTATAGATAAATGAACCGCTAACCCTAAACCTCAACATAAATAAAACTAATAAGTAAAAAATGTTTTTTATATATTTATATATTAACCCCTAACAAAAAATAAATAAAAATGAATTCTAAATAAAACGCGGATAATTGCTGAAAAACATTGCAACAAATGGGGACATTTTTTATATTGGCGAATAAAAAAAAATAAAAGCCAACACTTAAAAACTCTTGTACAAAAAAAAAAAAAAAAGGGGCCACAAAACTCTAGAAAAAAATAAATAAAAACGTGGCGCTCAAGTGTAAATTCAGTCTCAAGGAGAAATAGGAAGTAAGAAAAAAGTGTCCTGAAGCAAAGTGACATCCTCACCAGTATAGTGGTCAATGACATGTGTCCACTTGGGAGATCTCCCCTCTACTCTTTCTGGTGGTAACTGTAAAGATTTTATATAGACGATCTCTACTTATTTTGTTTTTGTAACAATGATTACCAGGAAAAAAAGTGAGACAGTTAAAATCCTATAGTTTGGAGTTAAGGTGAAGCCATGGTTTTGTGAGACTCTTCACCTTGAGGGGATTCTTTTGAAATTGCCAATTGGTTCTAGCAAATAAAATTTGAGGTTCTACCCATTTCCCATTTTAACCAAAACTGAAAAAGCACTTGTGTGAAGCTGAAAGTCCTCTAACCAAAGAATGGCTTGTTTCCACCGATGGAGCATAAAATCAGCAGAAAGTAAAGGCGGCTCCACATGTCTCGCACTCGTTTTTCAGAGTAGTTTTTCGAAATGAAAAGCATCAGTAGGACAAGTTTGTGTGAGACGTCTGGAGGTGAATAAAGTCTAATTGAAGACCGTAACCCAGAAAGTCAACTTTATTTTCCAGTAACGTACATTCACAGATTAACATGTCATATTATGACAATTTGCTCATCTGCCACAATTCATAAAGGGAAAAACTTTACTTTTCTTATATCAAGCAATATAACATTCCAACAGAACATTTCTGGCATATGTTTAAAAAAAAAAAAAAAAAACCTGGAAGGATTTGGTTTACTGTGGACAATAATCGCCATGTTTTCTCTGCTCCATTATATACAAAATCCCAATACAGCAATGGTGGCCTACAATAAACCAGAGGATCTAGTTTTCAGGTTACTGCAGACATGCAGCTTTGGATTGGATGCCCTTTACCAATCTCTACTGCTCTTTATAGTGCCTTTATTAAAGAGGAGGGCCCACAAAAAAACAAAACAAAAAAAAAAAAAAAAATTAAAAAAAAAAAAAAGTCAGCAGCTAAAAATACTGCAGCTGCTGCCTTTTAATAAATCGGACACTTACCTGTCCCAGGGTCCAGCGATGCGAGGGAACGAGGCTCCCCCCTCGTTCCCCACTCGTGGCGCCGGCATTCTTAATGTGGGCACCCGGCTGTGCCTTACAGCCGGGCACCCACTGTGCATGCGCAAGCAGCGCAGTGCGCCGCGATACAACGCTCACTTATCTGGGACACGTGACAGGTCCCAGATGACTGTGCGGCGCCTAGGGGAAGTGACGTCAGGTGCTGGGCACTGAAGGTGGCAGACTACGAGGGACCCCCTAGCAACAGGCATTTAGAGGTGAGTAAAAAAAAAAAATTTTCCAGTTTTTTATTTTTTTATGATTTTTAAGCCAATTTTTTTTTTTTGGTGGCACCACTTTAAGTATGTATTCCCATTTCAAAGTAGAATTCCAGTCTAAATCTAACTAGTCTTAAAAGTGTCCCCTCCCCCCTTCTAACATCTATGCTGACCAACCTGTGTAAAAAAGATGTACAAGTGCATCTCCAAAAATTTGAATGTCGTCATCAAAAAGTTAATTTCAGTATTTCAATAGGTGAAACATTTAGATTCATTCCGCACAGAGCAATATATTTCAAGCATTTTTCTTTTATTTTACCAATTATGGCTTACAGCTAGCAAAAACCCAAAATTCTGTATCTCAGGAAAGTAGAATTTTGTGAAAAAGTTGAATATTGTAGACCCATGGTGTCACGCTCTAATCAGCTAACTCAAAACACCTGTAAAGATTTCCTGAGCCTTTAAATGGTCTCTCTGTCTGGTTCAGTAGGTTAACACAATCATGGGGAAGACTGCTGACTTGACAGTTGTCCAGAAGACAGTCATTGACACCCTCCACAAGGAGGGTAAGTCACAAAAGGTCATTGCTAAAGAAGAAGGCTGTTCAGAGTGCTGTATCCAAGCATATCAATGGACTGTTGAGTGGAAGGAAAAAGTGTGGTAAAAAAAAAGGTGGACAAGCAACAGGGATGACTGCAGCAGTGAGAGGATTGTGAAGAAAAGGCCATTCAAGAATTTTATGGGCGAGGGGGGGAGGGGGAGATTTACAAGGAGTGGATTACGGCTGGTGTCAGTGCTTCAAGAGCCACCACACACAGACATACCCAGGACATGGGCTACAACTATTGCATTCGTTGTGTCAAGAGCCTCCTGAACCAGAGACAACGTCAGAAGCGTCTGACCTGGGCTAAGAAGAAAAATGACTGGACTGTTGCGAAGTGCTCCAAAGTTCTCGTTTCGGATGAAAGTAAGTTTTGCATTTCATTCGGAAATCGAGGTCCCAGAGTCTGGAGGACGAGTGGAGAGGCACAGAATCCAAGTTGCATGAGGTCCAGTGTAAAGTTTCCACAGTCAGTGATGATTTGGGGAGCCATGTGGGCAGCACATTGGTGTAGTGGTTAGCACTCTCACCTAGCAGCCATAGGGTCGCTGGTTCAAAATTCCGACCACGACACCATCTGCCCGTAGTTTACCTGCTTGGGTTTCATCCGGCTACTCCAGATCCAGTCTCTAAATTGGCCCTAGTATGTGTAGGTGTTTGTAAGCGTGTCGGGACCCTGCAGGGTAAAGGACCTTGTTTAATCAAGATGCAACTCAACTCATGTCATCAGTGTTTTATCAAATCAAAAGTCAGCACAGCCCTCTTCCAGGAGATTCTGGCGCACTTCATGCTTCCATCTGCTGACCAGCTTTATGGAGATGACGATTTCATTTTTCAGCAGGACTTGGCACCTGCCCACACTGCCAAAAGTACCAATACCTGGTTTAATGATCATGGTATCACTGTGCTTGATTGGCCAGCAAACTCGCCTGACCTAAACCCCATAGAGAATCTGTGTGGTATTGTCAAGAGGAAGATGAGAGACACAAGACCCAACAACACAAACAAGCTGAAGGCTGCCATCAATGCAACCTGGGCTTCCATAAGACTTCAGCAGTGCCACAGGCTGATCTCCTCCATGCCACGCCTCATTAATGCAGTAATTCATGCAAAAAGGAACCCAGACCAAGTATTGAGTGCATACTAAACTGTACATGGGCATGCTTTTCAGTAAGCCAACATTTCTATATTAAAAATTATTTTTTTTTTTTTTTTTTTTATAGGTCTTATGTAATATCCCAATTTTCTAAGATACTGAATTTTTGGTTTTCACTAACTGTAAGCCATACATCGAAATTAAATTTAGGAAATGCTTGCAATATATTACTCTGGGTAACGCATCTATATAAATGAGTTTCACTTCAATTAAAATTACTGAAATAAACTTTTTGATATTCAAATTTTCTGAGATGCACCTGTACATACCAACCTATTTTCAGCACACTCCGGTCATGCGGTTCTACTTCCCTGTGTCAGCCAGCGGAAACTGCAGGGGGGAGGGGGGATAATTTCCAGCCTTTGTTCGGAGATCTCTCCTCTCCCCTGCAGTTGCCACCGTCTGACACAGGGGAGCTGGATCACATAACTGGAGTGGGCTGAAAATAGGCAAGTGCGTATATACATCTTTTATACACAGGTTAGTCAGAATAAATGTTAGGAAGTGGGAGGGAACATTTTTAATATTAGTTTAGGTTTAGGCTGCAATTCCACTTTAAGAATATCCGAGTCGGAGGATTATTGCATAGTGAAGAATCTTGTTTTTGATCCATGTACGACAAGTCATCATTCATTTATAACATTGTGGAATATTTTCCTGCAAAACAGCAGCTGACTTTCATCAATAACATTTGACGATATGGAAAAAAAAATAATAATTCAGCTGGTAGTCTTAGAGTTTTCTATTTCTGAACAGGAAAAGAGTCTATTGAAGCATTAACATGAACAGCAAACACTGACGCATTTCATGAAAAGGTTTTTAGATTAGACAGGTAAATTGTGGGTGACTAATACCTCTGAATAGGATAATTGCTTATGGCTATGGGGCAGAAGGAAATCCTACACACATTTTCCTTCTTTATTATCATTAACGGTCTGAGATTGGATTGCATGAATATTAATATTTATGGCATGTATACATTTCTATTGTACTTGCTGCTTTAGAGTTAAGGCTTCATTTTGGGGAAATAATAAATGATCCCTTATGGTTTGGCTGCATCAGCACTGCAAGAGACAATTTGCTTGTTTTAGGAGCAGGGGACATAGAAAAGATGATCCACTTACCCAACCCTCCACGCTGCCAGACCAGTTCCGTTAAAGTGGGGTTGCCACCAAAAAAAAAAAAAAAAAAGTGGCTTAAAAATCATAAAAAATAAATAAAATTGGAAAAAAATAAAAATTTTTACTCACCTCTAAATGCCTGTTGCTTGGGGGTCCCTCGTAGTCTGCCACCTTCATTGCCCGAGCTAAACGTCACTTCCCCTAGGTGCCGCACAGGCATCTGTCATGTGTCCCAGATGAGTGAGCGTCGAATCGCGGCGCTGCTCGCGCATGCGCAGTGGGTGCCCGGCTGTGAAGCCACAGCCGGGTTCCCACATTAAGAATGCCGGCGCCGCGAGCGGAGAACGAGGGGGGGGGGGGGGGGGGTCTCGTTCCCCCACATCGCTGGACCCCGGGACAGGTAAGTGTCCGATTATTAAAAAAAGTCAGCAGCTGCAGTATTTGTAGTCGCTGACTTAATTTTTTATTTTATTTTTGTGGGCACTCCACTTTAAATGCCGCCTCTCCGAGTTCCGGGGTCGACAATCAAGGGATATGATCTAACCATCACCTGCCTCTCATCAAACAGGTAGGTCACAAGCCACAGGTTGCCGACCCCCGATCTAGACCATATAGAGCATGTGGAGACCAAATAATATTTGATGGTTGCGTAGTTGGGTTCTAGTTTGTCTCAATGCTTGTCTATCACCTTTATTGGACAGCTTAATCACAAACGTGGAGAGAAAAGAAATGGCATGCTATGCGAAACTGAATGAAAATATATATATATATATATATATATATATATATATATATATATATATATATATATATATATTATTTATCAGCGTATAACACGCACTTTTTTCCCCCTTAAAAGCGGGGGAAAGTCGTGGGTGCGTGTTATACGCCGATACCCCCAAAAAATGACAAAAATGGCAAGCGCCGCGGAAAAATAGCGAGCGCTGCCGAAAAAACCCGAAGCGGCGCTGGAATAGACCGAGCAGACTGTTCGGCTCTGCTCGTAGCCCCGCCTCCCTGCGCTCACTCCTGAAACAGCAGGGAGGCGGGACCGCGAGCGGAGCTGAACAGTCGGCTCGGCCTTTTCCGGGAGTGCTTCTGTCTTTTCCGGGAGTGCTTCGGTCTTTTTCGGTGGCTTTTTTTCCTTAAAATGCCCTCCTAAACTTGGGGTGCGTGTTATACGCCGATAAATACGGTATATATGGAACACTATTGTTACAAAGTATGCAGTTCTCACAATGCAATACTTTGCACAATAGTGGTCCTTTAAATGGTTAGGATTATATATATATATATATATATATATATATATATATATATATATATTTTTATTATATAAATAAATAAAATACAGCTTGCAACAGCAACCCTGATCAGTTCAGAGCTCAGACAATTTCTGTCTCAGCAGGAAAGTCAGACAGCAACTGCTCAGTTTCCACTTTTCCTAAAGACGGTTTTCCGAGAAGCGCCGGGCAGAGGAGCTGATGCAGCAGACTGAGAACAGAAACCACCCCAGGGGGTATAGAGGTAACGTTAGCCAGATAAAATAAATGGTAAAACTTTAATTATCAGCTTTCCGTTTCCTGCTAGTTCAGCATCGATCAATACTGGATTCACTGGCAGAAAAATTCTACACGTCTAACAGCCCAAAAAAAAAAAGGATACAAGTCTTTGCCATTACAACAAATGAGAATATACTGCAATTTATTTTACATTTAAAAAACATTTTCTTTAGGACATATGTATGAAGAAAAAAAAAGTCTCTTTGGCAGGTGGTTAAGAGCTCTGCAGGTCCTCAAACTATTCGACCATTGAGACCCAACCAAGACCTCCTTTTTTTCCCCCCTCTGGTCCTCAGGGGTTCAAAGATCATGCTTCCTATAGAGATCCATCTAAAGATTCCTGGGGAGTGCTCTCCAGAAGGGAACATTGACGGACTAATAAATATGTGCCCTAGAGAAGATCATAGGAAGCTCGGTCCTTTTCATTTAAACCCTGAGGAAGGAAGAATATTGGTCCCCTGAATGTGTTGACCATCTTCCTATTGTTACACCATTATTTGCAATAAATGATCTGATACTTAAAGGCGACTGCCTGGTACTCCTTCGGTTGAGATAATTTTGATATTTCAATTTTGGGGTCATCTCTCCTTGGTAGAGCCTCTGCACTGTGGTAGAGCTGCTGTGGTTAAAGTGATTTTTTTTTTTTTTTTTTAAACAAAAAATAAATAAATAACGAAATAAGCAAAAAAAATTTACTTACCTGCTCTGTGAAATGGTTTTGCACAGAGCAGCCCCGATACTCTTCTACTTGCGTCCATGCTCGCTCCTAAGCCCCACTCTATGCATCCATAAGACACAAAGAGCCTTTACTGGGCCCTTTCCCTGCTGTCTTCTTACTGGCTGTGATTGACAGCAGTAGGAGCCAATGCTTTTGTGCACATTGCTGGATTGAGATGGGGCTCAAGTAAGTAATGGGGGGAGCAGCACACAAGGTTTTTTTATCTTCAAAAAACCTTAAAAACCTTCAGCCTTTACAACCACTTTAAGCCTGAAGAGAGTGTGTGTGTGTGTGTGTGTGTGTGTGTGTGTGTGTGTGTGTGTGTGTGTGTGTGTGTGTGTGTGTGTGTGTGTGTGTGTGTGTGTGTGTGTGTGTGTGTGTGTGTGTGTGTGTGTGTGTGTGTGTGTGTGTATATATATATATATAATATATATATATATATATATATATATATATATATATATATATATATATATATATATATATATATTATATATATATATATATATATATATATATATATATATATATATATATATATATATATAAAAAGGAAGAGGACATACAGTGGAACTTCCCTTTTTAGATGAAATTCCTCTTTAAATTTGGATATCTAAGACTAAAGCACCAAATTTGACTGTAGGAAAAACAAACAATAGAAGAGCATTGCCAGGATGTGACCACAATCATTTATTAGTAATATCTTGGGACAACAGAACCCATTTAGAATTATTAAAGGTGTTGTAAAGGGGTAGAAGGTTTTTTATCTTGGTGCATTCTATGCAGTAAGATAAAAAAAAAAAAAAAAAAGCCTTCTGTGTGCAACAGCCTCCCTCAGCCCCTCTAATACTTACCTGAGCTCCATCTCGATCCAGCGATGTCCACGAGTGTCTCAGCTGTCCGGGAGAGAGAGAGAGATGCTCAGTGTCTGATTGGATACAAGGAGCAGTAGCTCGGCTGCCCCCATAGCAAGCGGCTTGCTGTGGGAGCAGTGGCTCGGCTGCCCCCATAGCAAGCAGCTTGCTGTGGGGGCACTCAAAAAGGGAGAAAGAGGGGCCAGGAGAGCTGAAAAGGGACCCAAAAAGAGGAGGAGGATCTGGACTGTGCAAAACCAACTGCACATGGCAGGTAAGTAGAAAAAAACTCCCCCCCCCCCAATAAAAATAACAAAACAAGGAGACTTTACAATTACTTTCAGCCAACAAGTGATGTGGGACATACAACAAATATGACTAATCAGCATTTTTCAGATCACTTAAATTGCACAGAAACAGAATTATGGTACTTCTGGGTTTTACCTCTTTGCTTGTGTTAAGGAATTAGCCCACTTTAACCAGCCATGAAGCAAACTATTATATATAAAACTTACTTTTTCTTCTTTTTCTTGATGTATTTCTCTTGGGCAAACTCAGTTTTATCTCGAAAAGTTGTGCTGTTTTCTATAAGCTGTTGAACAATTTCCTAAAGGCAAATAAATAAGGGTTCCATTCTTAGTTAAGAACATACAGATTTTCATACTATTTGCTTGAAAAAAAATAAAAAAATAAACATTTTCTCTACCAGGTACCCTGGGGCAGTACTTCTCACAGGTCAAATTCTCACTCTGCTTTCCAAACGGGAGATAATTTAATGTATTCCTTCCTAAAACTGTAAATGATGTAATGTGCAGCACAATGTACAGAATATATTATATTAGCTCTCATCTCCGGCCCCACTTCCCAGAGCTCAGCTGTGTGCCAATTTTTAAAGATCAGAGTCCAATCCTGCATTTGCCAAGGGTTACGGTGTGAAGGCACCACCAACACCCAAGACTCAATTTTTTACTACTATCCAAAGTCTGCGAAGGAGACACTAGACTATCTAAAATAATTGTTAATCTTGGCCTGAGTGTACTATAATTTGGCTTCTTCGCATAAGGCTTGCTCACAGTGGTGCAAAACATTGTTAATTCCATCCAACTCTCCCCAAAAGACCAGAATTTATCCAAAAAAATAAAAACTCTCTAATCTTGTTTCTAGTGCAGGGAAAATCTATTTAAAATGTCTTTTTTTTTTCTTTATACATGTTTTGCTGCAGCAGGTTCCATACGTGGTACAGATGCGCCACATTATAGGCAGACTAAGGGGACTCCCCAGGGACTATATTTAACCGCTTCAATACTAGGCACTTTTACCCCCTTCCTGCTCAGGCCAATTTTCAGCGCTCTCACACTTTGAATGACATGCAAGGCTGTACGCAAATTCAATTTTTATAATTTTCTTCCCACAAATGGAGCTTTCTTTTGGTAGTATGCCGCCACTGCAGCTGCCACTATGAAGTTACTGGTGGATTGAGCTGCAGCCAGTGACAGCTTTCCCATCAAAAGTGCTGTCTGTTGCTATACTGCCAATGAAACAATATATTTTACATTGTCCGGAAGCCCTCAACATTAGTCAGACTTGAGGCTTTTACCTACCAAATGGCTAAAGCTACAAGCCCTGCGCTGCCAATGCAAAAATGTAAGAAATGATAGGGTGAGAGTGAGGGGGTGGAACAAACACCAGCATTCACTTCCTGAGATGGGGAAAGAATATTCAACCACCTAGCCCCAACACTATTTCAGTAGAACAAATTTCCCCATGCACAGCGATTACCATAGAATGCAGACTGTTCTGTCTCAGGAAAACACATTATTTTCCTTGGAATGTTTGTTGGATATTGAAACATTTTATTCCCAGTAATTATATAAGGAACCTGGCAAGGCACGGACTCCACTAGACAAAAGAATCACACTGGCTCCTCCATATTGCCTTCTTCCCATAGTGCATCCTGGTGCCATCTCTTCCCCAGGTAAGTGATGCACACGCACCCGGCAATCCACATGATGTAAAAGAAAACGCGATTCATCAGACCAGGCCACCTTCTTCCATTGGTCTGTGGTCCAGTTCTGATGTTCATGTGACCATTGTAGAAGCTTTTGGCTGTGGACATGGGTCAGATGGGTACCCTGACTGGTTTCTGGCTTCCCAGCCCCATACACAAAAACTGTGATGCTCTGTCTGTTCTGACACCTGTCAGAACCAGCATTAACTTTTACAGCAATTTGAGCTCCAGCAGCTCCTCTACATGTCCCAGCCTTTGTTTCCCCATCATTGAGCCTTGGCAACCCATGACCCTATAGCCAGTTTTTCTTCTTCCTTTGATTGGACGAGCTGCAATGAGGTCACTCCTGTGCATGCACCAAATGGTGAAGGCACCAAAAGTCACATGGCTTCATGGGGCTCTAAATATTTACTAGCACTGTCGTAATTGTACTCTGTTGGAATTTGTCATCTATAACGAGACTGTTCTGTTTTGGAAGCCAATAAAATCTCTCTGGAGAATTGGGTTTGCTGCGGGACAATACTTTTTAATAACTACATACCATCTACGGACTAAACCTGTATGGTTTAGGAGATATTCCCCGCGCAATGAGCCGCTGATTGCAACGGCGCATGCGCACAGCGGATTCTTGGCTGAAAGCCCGGCAGACACCAGACCCTGCCGGGAGGAAATCGGTGCATACTAGCTCATTATGCCTTTTGTTTTACAGGTGTGTAAAAAAATAAAAATAAAATAAAAAAATGTCAGCAGGTTTACTACCGCTTTAAGTAAGGGCAGATGATTCATGTAGCATTTACTTCCTGGAATCCACCTGCTCTTAGTTCAGGCATGCAGGCAGGAGTGTGTGCTTAGCTAAGAAAACCCCTCCTCCCCTCCTGAGGACTCCTGAGATGTATGACATGATTTGCCTAGGCAAGAAACCAGGAAGTAACTGAAGACATGTAAACAAAAAAAAAAACAAAAAAAAAAAGTTTACAACCTGTAAATTTGATATGCTTTCCTATTTACTAATGCTAGAAGCATAAGGATTAACAATAATCAATGTTGACGGGGAGAGTGAAGTTCCACTTTAAGTGCTCCGAAAAAGCACAGCAGGCAATTATCAATTTGCAAAAAGCAAATCTGCACAAGAATAATAATTGGATTATTCACATCCTAGAGTAAGCCCAACCGTGACTGGTTCTTGTTAGGGGGTCCATTAGGATCCATTTTTACAAGCAGGTTCCAATTTATCCCTTTATTAGTTTGGACTTGTAAAACGAGAACAATCTCTCATAAAATAAGGAATTAAATAAATCCAAAAGGAAATGGCCAATATTCACATGCGCAATAAGCCACCTCCTAGCTCACGTCTCCCACAGAAAAACACATTGAAAAAAAATGTAAAAGGAAACATTGACCTGGTATAAGCAGAGGCCAACTAGCCCAAGTCTGTCAGTCTACATAATGGACAAGGTTGCTGTAAGCAAAATAAAGTTAAAGCGGTGTTTCAGCAAAAAAAAAAAAAATTTTTTTTTTAAAAGTCAGCAGCCAAAAAAAATTAAAAAAAAAAGTAGCTGCTGACTTTTAATAAGTACACTTACCCTCCCAGGGCGCCCCCGAGGACGGTCGTGAAGGCCGAGATGTCCCTCGGCGCTCCGGTCCCAGCGCCGCCATCCTCAGTAAGGGAAACAGGCAGCGAAGACTACGGCTTCACTGCCCGTTTCCTACTGCGCATGCGCGAACCGCCCAGCGCTTTGTGAATGGGACGCGCTGTGTTAGGGATCACACAGTTCCCAGAACACACCGCGCCCCATTACCCAGAAGACAACGCGGAGGAGCAGAAGAACGAAGATCACCGCAGCATAGGAAGGAGGCAGATTAGGAAGACTGCCTAGCAACAGGGATTTCAGATCAGGTAAAACATTTTATTTATTTTTTTTAAATAATTTTTTTTTTCCAGAATTGTAATGCTTTTTTTTTTAGGGTGTTCCCCCACTTTAAATGTGAAATAAAGAGAACCAGAGAGTTCTATGAATGGTAAAGCAGCAAATTGAACCAACCTGGCCTTTAATGCCTTTTTCCTTCAATGCTTCAATGTCATCTCTGGTTAGTTTCTGAGATTTTCCATCGTCTATTATATTCCGGTTGTCAGCACCGGCTTCCTTAGGCTCTGGGAGGGGAAAAATACATTTTTTAAATCAGGATGAAAAATGCATGTACAGGAGTATGTTCTATATTTCGGTGCAGAGAGTAGGTATGCATCTATAACTGCTATTGATAATATAAGTCCCCCTTCAGCTGCAAGTTTTTTTTTTTGTTTTTTTTTTTTCCCAGCCCAAGGGAACCCTTAGGTATTCTTCCTAAATATTGACAAATGACAGAACCCATCCATTAAATAGAAATTGCAGTCTATGTAAAATATGTTAATCGTTCTCAATGGCAGAACTGTTTAGATCGGGGGTCTCCAAACATTTTAAACAAAGGGCCGGTTTACTGGCCTTCAGACTTTGGTGGGCCAGACTGACCATTGGCGAATAAAATGCCCCGGTGTCAGTGGGAGGAACGGTGCCCCCATCATTAGTGGATTTGGGAGGAACGGTGCCCCCCATCATTGGTGGAACTGTGCCCCCCATCATTGGTGGAACTGTGCCCCCCATCATTGGTGGAACTGTGCCCCCCATCATTGGTGGAACTGTGCCCCCATCATTGGTGCCCCAAGGGCCAGAAAAAAGCAAGCAAAGGGTCACATCCGCCCCCAGGCTGCAGTTGGAGACCACTGGTTTAGATCTACAAATATAATGTTTTTTCTCAGATTCTGAAGCAGATTGTCTACTGATGAAAAAAAAAATCTAGAGTTAAACTCTATTTCCAGGTGTCTTTCAGGATAGCATACAAGACAGGCCATGCTGGGCTTCACTCACAGTAGGGAAGGGCCTGGGATCTGCCGCTGAGCCTTGAATTCGGCCCAAAGAATGTGAGAGGAAAGGAGTGGGCTTTTGGCTGGCCACCTCAGTATCGGTTATCCAAGGAGATGGCATCGGTGAGTACAGGAGCCAGGTTTAAGTAAGCAAGAGACTTCACCTATGTCATCTACTTACCTATTTTGGGTGTTTGTGGTTTGACCCCCCCACCGCTCTTCATGTTGGATTCTTGAACCTTTATAATGGCCCCTTGTTTTGGCACGGTTGTCTCTTCCCAGGCCTAGGGTGTATTGCTGCCGTTAGAAGTATTGGTCAAACAAAGCAAAGTTACAGCTGTTTTTTTCAGGCCCAAAACTACTGATAAAACTTGACTTCCTCTAGTTCTTTAAAGGAGCCTTGTTGTCAGGACTTGAAGCCCAAAGCCCACCTGCTTCTACTCCCTATACTTCAAGTGGAAGTAAACCCTCCTATCGTTTTCAGCCAAGGAAGCTGCCATCTTTTCCTCTGTTTAATCTTCAACTGCCACAGTGCTGCACATGTGATCCGTTATGACACCAGCCATTGGATGGTTTGACTGTTTGGTTGAGAGCACAGCCAATGTGCAGTTAGCATTCACGGCATGCCTTTTTTTTTTAAACTGTTAAATCAATGGGTTTACTTCCCCTTTCAGTAAAGTTTTGTGAAAACAGTTGGAGTGGTACATGTTATAATCTTGGGGCTGGCCATAGATTATGCAATTTTCTTTCCTTCAACCATGGGATTAAAAGTAAAGAAAATAGCTCGATTCCCCCATCACAGTCGGTGTTGATGGCGGAATCCCTACCGCTATTGTATTCTGACAGCCGGCATCAGTAACCGTAGGAAGAGAACCCAACAGGCTGGTTGCACTGAAGTCGATCAATAGATCAGCTTCAGTCCAACCTGCCTGCCTATAGATGGATCGCAATTCAGGTGGTTCCCACTGAACTCGCCAAATTTCAATCTGTCCATGGCCAGCTTTACTGACGTTGGAAGCAAGTGGCTCAAAAGATGGTTGGCTTTGGGGTTCAAGGTCAGAGATCAAGGCTCCTGTTAGAAACTGGAGAAAGGTTTTTTTAATCATGGAGTCCGGTCTTGAAAAAACAGCAATATGATGCTTTGTTTGACCATTACCCCTAGCAACAGCAATACACCCTGGTGCTGGGAAGACACAGTCAACTGTGTTCAACAGGGCGAGAAGGGGCCACTGTAAATGTCCAAGAGTCCAACAGAAAAAAAAAAAAAGGGTGAGGGTTCAAACCATAAAACACCCAAAATAGGTACGTGGATGACATGTTAAAGAGGAAGTAAACCCTGATGGGTTTTACTTCCTCTTCTTCTCCCTGTATAGCCTGCAAATAAAAAGCATAATGGGCTAGTATGCATCGCATACTAGCCCATTATGTACCACTTGCCTGCAAAAGAATCCAGCGACGTCCCCTGTGTGGGCAGCGTCCATCTTCTTGCTCTCTTCCTTCGGGGCCACGGACTCCGGCTCTGTGATTTGCGGAGCCGCATGACGTCACTCCTGCGCATGCGCACGGGAGCCGCGATCTGCGGCATATGCTAGGGAAGAAACGGCCTTTAGGTTCGTTTCTTCCCTGCACATGCGCAGTAGCGATTTTCAGCAGACTACAAGTGAAATATCTCCTAAACGGCGCACGTTTAGGAGATATTTCCACTACCTATAGGTAAGCCTTATTCTAGGCTTACCTATAGGTAAAAGTACAAAAAGTGGGTTTACAACCACTTTAAAGGGGGCAATACACAGTATTAAGAACTGGGGTATGTAAACTTTTGATCAGGGTCATTTGGGTAGTTTATGTTGTGATTATGGTTTATAAAGAGTAAACACAGTTGATTGATAGTAAAATGGCTTCAACCAAACACTAACTACGAGTGAAAGAAAAGTTTTTGTGTTATTCATATTCTCTGAAAAAATGGCCAAGAAATCATAAATTCTGCCAGGGTATGTAAACTTATGAGCACAACTGTATGTCTTCACACAAAAATCTTGCTTGCTGCATTTTTGGTCAGTTAAAAAAATGTCACCAAAATCGCACCTCCCTGTTTAAATGCTTTGAAAAAAACGCAAGAACCCATCAATAACGTACCTGCGTTACGTTTTTGAGTCACATGACCTATGAAAATCACCCCATAAGCACAGTAAAGTTGCAGCAAATAAATCGAATGCGTTTTCAGCGGCATTATTGGCAAAATGCCAAAAACTATTTTCGGCTAATATATTTTGGGCGCGGAAATTTCAATGCATCCCAGTTTTACTGTCTGTGTAGTGATCACACTCCCAGCGCAAAATCCTCACCCACCACGGACGGACATGTGGGCACCAAGACCCACCCCTCCCTGTCATACATGTGCGTTACGTGGTCACCAAGAGCTTAAACTTAAGACAACAACTATACCTGCTGCTGCAGCTTCATTTCTCTTTGTTTGAAGATTTCCACCTCCAGTTACCTCAAACGTTGTGCCATAATGTTTGCCGACAGCGTTATCCAAATATATCCATTGCTTTTCAAATATTATTTTCCTGCAAAAAAAATAAATAAAAAAATATAAACATTATGTGTAAATTGCACTTCGGGGGGGGGGGGGGGGGGGGGGGGGCTACGTAAAACCAGGCATGTCCCAATGCAAAACATAAAGCCCAACTCCAGGGAAAGTAAAAGTCCTGTCCTGCAGTGGGGGCCAGCCCTGCACTGCAAGGGTTAAATGCTGGTTTAGGTCTAGGGGACGTGAAAAGCACTTTTAGTTACCTGTTCCTCCGCTCCCACAGGAAATGGTGCTCCCCTATGCTCTAGGGGTGGCCTGTTCTTTGGCATCCTCACATCCAATGCAGGACTAAAGACCTTGCATTGGACAACGTCAGAGGACCGGCAACTGTCAGAGTGTAGGGGAGAACCTGCAAAGACCGGCTTTACAGCCTAGAGGAATCCTGCAGGAGAGGAAGATCGGTAAGTAAAACTACCTTTCATGTTCCCTTAGACCAGGGGTCCCCAAAATTTATAAACAAAAAAGGGCCAATTTACGGTCTTTCAAACTTTAGGGATACCGGAACTGTGGCTAGTGAGAGAAGGAAAAATCTTGGCATCAGTGGGAGTAAACAATGTCCCATCATTGTTATTAGGGGGGAGGAATAGTGTTTCATCATTGGTGTCAGTGGGAGGAATAGTTCCCAATGATTAGTGTCAGTAATAGTACCCCATCAATGGAGTCAGTGGAAGCAAGAGTGTGCCTCATTGTTGGTATCCATGGAAGAAATAGTGTTCTGTTGCTGGGTGTCAGGTGAGAGGTGTAATTGGTGCCAGCGGGAGCCATAGCGCACCCCCCCTCATTGGTGCCAGCGGGAGCCATAGCGCACCCCCCCTCATTGGTGCCAGCGGGAGCCATAGCGCACCCCCCCTCATTGGTGCCAGCGGGAGCCATAGCGCACCCCCCCTCATTGGTGCCAGCGGGAGCCATAGCGCCCCCCCCCCCTCATTGGTGCCAGCGGGAGCCATAGCGCCCCCCCCCCCTCATTGGTGCCAGCGGGAGCCATAGCGCCCCCCCCCCCTCATTGGTGCCAGCGGGAGCCATAGCGCCACCCCCCCCCCTCATTGGTGCCAGCGGGAGCCATAGCGCCACCCCCCCCCCCTCATTGGTGCCAGCGGGAGCCATAGCGCCACCCCCCCCCCTCATTGGTGCCAGCGGGAGCCATAGCGCCCCCCCCTCATTGGTGCCAGCGGGAGCCATAGCGCCCCCCCCCCTCATTGGTGCCAGCGGGAGCCATAGCGCCCCCCCCCCCCCTCATTGGTGCCAGCGGGAGCCATAGCGCCCCCCCCCCCCTCATTGGTGCCAGCGGGAGCCATAGCGCCACCCCCCCCCCCTCATTGGTGCCAGCGGGAGCCATAGCGCCACCCCCCCCCTCATTGGTGCCAGCGGGGGCCATAGCGCCACCCCCCCCCCCCTCCTTGGTGCCAGCGGGGGCCATAGCGCCACCCCCCCTCATTGGTGCCAGCGGGGGCCATAGCGCCACCCCCCCTCATTGGTGCCAGCGGGGGCCATAGCGCCACCCCCCCTCATTGGTGCCAGCGGGGGCCATAGCGCCACCCCCCCTCATTGGTGCCAGCGGGGGCCATAGCGCCACCCCCCCTCATTGGTGCCAGCGGGAGTCATAGCGCCCCCCCCATCATTGGTGCCAGCGGGAGCCATAGCGCCCCCCCCCTCATTGGTGCCAGCGGGAGCCATAGCGCCCCCCCCCCCTCATTGGTGCCAGCGGGAGCCATAGCGCCACCCCCCTCATTGGTGCCAGCGGGAGCCATAGCGCCACCCCCCCCCCCTCATTGGTGCCAGCGGGAGCCATAGCGCCACCCCCCCCCCCCCTCATTGGTGCCAGCGGGAGCCATAGCGCCACCCCCCCCCCCCTCATTGGTGCCAGCGGGAGCCATAGCGCCACCCCCCCCCCCCCCCTCATTGGTGCCAGCGGGAGCCATAGCGCCACCCCCCCCCCCCTCATTGGTGCCAGCGGGAGCCATAGCGCCACCCCCCCCCTCATTGGTGCCAGCGGGAGCCATAGCGCCACCCCCCCCCCCCCCTCATTGGTGCCAGCGGGAGCCATAGCGCCACCCCCCCCCCCCCCTCATTGGTGCCAGCGGGAGCCATAGCGCCACCCCCCCCCCCCCCTCATTGGTGCCAGCGGGAGCCATAGCGCCACCCCCCCCCCCTCATTGGTGCCAGCGGGAGCCATAGCGCCACCCCCCCCCCCTCATTGGTGCCAGCGGGAGCCATAGCGCCACCCCCCCCCCCTCATTGGTGCCAGCGGGAGCCATAGCGCCACCCCCCCCCCCCCCCCCTCATTGGTGCCAGCGGGAGCCATAGCGCCACCCCCCCCCCCCTCATTGGTGCCAGCGGGAGCCATAGCGCCACCCCCCCCCTCATTGGTGCCAGCGGGAGCCATAGCGCCACCCCCCCCCCCTCATTGGTGCCAGCGGGAGCCATAGCGCCACCCCCCCCTCATTGGTGCCAGCGGGAGCCATAGCGCCACCCCCCCCCCCCTCATTGGTGCCAGCGGGGGCCATAGCGCCACCCCCCCCCCTCATTGGGGCCAGCGGGGGCCATAGCGCCACCCCCCCTCATTGGGGCCAGCGGGGGCCATAGCGCCACCCCCCCTCATTGGGGCCAGCGGGGGCCATAGCGCCACCCCCCCTCATTGGGGCCAGCGGGGGCCATAGCGCCACCCCCCCCTCATTGGGGCCAGCGGGGGCCATAGCGCCACCCCCCCCTCATTGGGGCCAGCGGGGGCCATAGCGCCACCCCCCCCTCATTGGGGCCAGCGGGGGCCATAGCGCCACCCCCCCTCATTGGGGCCAGCGGGGGCCATAGCGCCACCCCCCCTCATTGGGGCCAGCGGGGGCCATAGCGCCACCCCCCCTCATTGGGGCCAGCGGGGGCCATAGCGCCACCCCCCCTCATTGGGGCCAGCGGGGGCCATAGCGCCACCCCCCCTCATTGGGGCCAGCGGGGGCCATAGCGCCACCCCCCCTCATTGGTGCCAGCGGGAGTCATAGCGCCCCCCCCCCCCCATCATTGGTGCCAGCGGGAGCCATAGCGCCCCCCCCCCCCATCATTGGTGCCAGCAGGAGCCATAGCGCCCCCCCCCCATCATTGGTGCCAGCAGGAGCCATAGCGCCCCCCCATCATTGGTGCCAGCGGGAGCCATAGCGCTCCCCCCTCATTGGTGCCAGCGGGAGCCATAGCGCCCCCCCCCTCATTGGTGGCAGCGGGAGCCATAGCACCCCCCCTTATTAGTGCCAGCGGGAGCCATAGCGCCCCCCCTCATTAGTGCCAGCGGGAGCCATAGCGCCTCCCCCCCTCATTGGTGCCAGCGGGAGTCATAGCGCCCCCCCCCCCCCCCATTGGTGCCAGCGGGAGCCATAGCGCTCCCCCCTCATTGGTGCCAGCGGGAGCCATAGCGCACCCCCCCTCATTGGTGCCAGCGGGAGCCATAGCGCCCCCCCCCTCATTGGTGCCAGCGGGAGCAATAGCGCACCCCCCTCATTGGTGCCAGCGGGAGCCATAGCGCCACCCCCCCTCATTGGTGCCAGCGGGAGTCATAGCGCCCCCCCCCCCCCATTGGTGCCAGCGGGAGCCATAGCGCCCCCCCCCCATCATTGGTGCCAGCAGGAGCCATAGCGCCCCCCCCATCATTGGTGCCAGCAGGAGCCATAGCGCCCCCCCCCCCCATCATTGGTGCCAGCGGGAGCCATAGCGCTCCCCCCTCATTGGTGCCAGCGGGAGCCATAGCGCCCCCCCCCTCATTGGTGCCAGCGGGAGCCATAGCGCCCCCCCTTATTAGTGCCAGCGGGAGCCATAGCGCCCCCCCTCATTAGTGCCAGCGGGAGCCATAGCACCCCCCCCCTCATTGGTGCCAGCGGGAGTCATAGCGCCCCCCCCCCCCCATCATTGGTGCCAGCGGGAGCCATAGCGCTCCCCCCTCATTGGTGCCAGCGGGAGCCATAGCGCCCCCCCCCCTCATTGGTGCCAGCGGGAGCCATAGCGCCCCCCCCCCCTCATTGGTGCCAGCGGGAGCCATAGCGCCCCCCCCCTCATTGGTGCCAGCGGGAGCCATAGCGCCCCCCCCCATCATTGGTGCCAGCGGGAGCCATAGCGCCCCCCCCCCCTCATTGGTGCCAGCGGGAGCCATAGCGCCCCCCCTCATTGGTGCCAGCGGGAGCCATAGCGCCCCCCCCCATCATTGGTGCCAGCAGGAGCCTTAGCGCCCCTCCCATCATTGGTGCCAGCAGGAGCCATAGCGCCCCCCCTCATTGGTGCCAGCGGGAGCCATAGCCGCCCCCCCTCATTGGTGCCGGCGGGAGCCATAGCGCTCCCCCTCATTAGTGCCGGCGGGAGCCATAGTGCCCCCCCCTCATTAGTGCCAGCGGGAGCCATAGCGCCCCCCCCTCATTGGTGCCAGCGGGAGTCATAGCGCCCCCCCTTCATTGGTGCCAGCGGGAGTCATAGCGCCCCCCCATTCATTGGTGCCAGCGGGAGCCATAGCGCCCCCCCCCCCATTGGTGCCAGCGGGAGCCATAGCGCCCCCCCCCCCATTGGTGCCAGCGGGAGCCATAGCGCCCCCCCATTCATTGGTGCCAGCGGGAGCCATAGCGCCCCCCCCATTCATTGGTGCCAGCGGGAGCCATAGCGCGCCCCCCCTCATTGGTGCCAGCGGGAGCCATAGCGCGCCCCCCCCTCATTGGTGCCAGCGGGAGCCATAGCGCGCCCCCCCCTCATTGGTGCCAGCGGGAGCCATAGCGCGCCCCCCCCCTCATTGGTGCCAGCGGGAGCCATAGCGCGCCCCCCCCTCATTGGTGCCAGCGGGAGCCATAGCGCGCCCCCCCCCCCTCATTGGTGCCAGCGGGAGCCATAGCGCGCCCCCCCCTCATTGGTGCCAGCGGGAGCCATAGCGCGCCCCCCCCTCATTGGTGCCAGCGGGAGCCATAGCGCGCCCCCCCCTCATTGGTGCCAGCGGGAGCCATAGCGCGCCCCCCCCTCATTGGTGCCAGCGGGAGCCATAGCGCGCCCCCCCCCCTCATTGGTGCCAGCGGGAGCCATAGCGCCCCCCCCCCCCGTCATTGGTGCCAGCGGGAGCCATAGCGCCCCCCCCCCTCATTGGTGCCAGCGGGAGCCATAGCGCCCCCCCCCCTCATTGGTGCCAGCGGGAGCCATAGCGCCCCCCCCCCCTCATTGGTGCCAGCGGGAGCCATAGCGCCCCCCCCCCCCCTCATTGGTGCCAGCGGGAGCCATAGCGCCCCCCCTCATTGGTGCCAGCGGGAGCGATAGTACAATAAAGGATGATTTGCCAGCACACGATGGATCATCAGCTAAGGTCCAAATGGTTTTTGGTAAAAATATCCTTATTGTGGCTTTCTGATCCAGTCTCCAGCTGGTGGTTGCTGCAGCATCCAAAACTCTAGAGCTTTCTCCAGGAACGTGTGCAATAAAAATATAGGAGTACTACAAGGGGAAGGAATAGTTCCCCATCATTGTTGCCGACAGTGGGGGGGGGGGATAATTCCCCAAGGGCCAGGTGAAAGTGGGCAAAGGGCCGCATCTGGCCCCCAGGCCACAGTTTAGAGGTCACTGCCGTAGACAGAAGTGAACATTTAACCCTTGCAATGTGGGGACAGCCTCGCTGGAGGGGGAGATTTTACTTTCCCTGGAATTCAGCTTTAAAAAGGGGTTATTATTAGATTGTATAAAACACATCTGTTCATACCTTAAAATGATAATTTTTACAAAAACTGGAAAAAAATTCCACCTTGATTGACCTATTAGTGGTTCAGCAAACAGATAAGGGAATATATATGAAAGGAGGAGGAATTTCGGACAAGATACAATGTGGACAGAGAGCTGGTATGGGTCCCCTGATTTCATGCCCCCCCCCCCCCCCTCATGGGGCATTTGCTCCTTCTGGCACTTTCAGACTAGTATTTTGACAGCACAAAATGAAACCCATGTTAATAAAGTGCAGAGATAAATGAAATGTCGTCTTTTCTGCTCGGTGGAAGCTGTAAGTGGAAATCTACAACTGCAAGGATGACTTTTAGGCCCCTTGCAGTGGGGGGGCGTCTAGCTGTGGTGCACCCCTTTCACTGACCACCAACACCATAGCAACCAATGACATTCTAGGGCCAGGACGCACAGCATCGTTTGTTGGTATGGTGGAGAAAGTCAACTCGCCTGCACTATACTATGGCAATGCATGTCTCTGATCCAAGGCAGGCGGCATTTAGTACAAAAAGAAAATTGCGCTGGACAAAAAACTAAAATTAAAAGTAAAAGCAGCAACCGAAATGTGATAAGCAAATAAGAAATAAAATGAGGAAGGCTGCGCTAAATATTAAAATTATATAGACAACAATAATTAGTGCCAAAAACGTAGTGACAAATATCGGTGCGTATAACTCACTCGTTATGGGTGAGCAGAAATGCTATACGTCCATAATGGAGGTAACAATCAGATAACCCAACAAAGGCGGCATTTAGAACCAAGACACACATAGTCATTTGTTGCTATGTTGGCGGCAGTTTGCACCATGGCAATGCATGCCTCTGATCCAAGGCAGGTGGCATTTAGGACCAGTTCACACGACATGCAGTCCAGTTCGTTTTTTCTGCATCAAAGACGCATGGAAAGTAGGCTTTATGGTTTCCAATGGCATAGTTCACACCAGTGAGGTCAGTTCAAGGGCTTTCCAGTTACAGAGAAAAAAAAAAAAATAGAACATACTGCATTTTCCTGCACAAGACACAAGTCCATCCAGTTCAACCACAAATAAAATAAAAAAATATATAAATAAAAAAAAAAAAAATAAAATATAAATAAAATTATATATATATATATATATATATATATATATATATATATATATATATATATATATATATATATATATATATATATATATATATACAATCCCATATAACCCATTCTATACCCACAATTTATCCAGAGGAAGGGAAAAAAAAAAAAAAAAAACAGCAGCGCATGCTCCAATTTGCTAAAGCAGGGGAAAACTTAAAGATGGATGGTGCTGTAATGCAGTTAAACGCATCAAACACACACCGGAATGCACTGGAACGCATCAAAAACGCACAAGACCCCAAAAGTACAGGGGGCAAAAAAAAGTGCATCTGGTATGCATTTGGAAACGCATCGAAAACGCACCGAACACACCAAAAATGCACATGCAGAAATGCACCTGGAGTGAGTTTTTGTGGTGTAAACCGGCCCTTAGGGCGGAGGTCTGCCTCTTCCAGACTTCACGCCCTCTGCTGCCCCGCTGAAACCAAACGGTAGGGCTTTGATGTGGAGGGAGGGGGCGCTTAGATTGTAAGCTGTAATGAGCAGGGTCCTCTGATTCCTCCAGTATAAAATTGTATTGTGATTATACTGTCTGCTCTGTTGTAAATCGCTGCGTAAACTGTTGGCACTATATAAATCCTGTATAATAATAATAATAATAATAATAATAATAATAATAATAATAATAATAGGGGGACTTCTGATGTAACGTTAAAGTGGTTATAAAGGTTTTTAATTTTTTTAAATAACAAACATGTTATACTTCCGTCCTCTGTGCAAGGGTTTTGCACAGAGCAGCTCCGATCCTCCTTTTTCTGGAGTGTCCTGGCCCCTACTCATCATGTGCCCCCACGGAGAGCCGATTTCCTTGGGGGCACCCCTGTGGGGGCGCACTCCCGAGTCCCGCTGCTGCATCCATCGACACAGAAAGCAGAACTCGGCCCCGCCCCCGTCTCACTGGATTTGATTGACAGCAGCGGAAGCCAATGGCTCCTGCTGCTATCAATCTATCCAATGAGGACCTGAGACAGTGGCTGGAGCTGCTGGGCTTGTGCTTGACGCTGAAACAAAAATGGGTTCAGGTAAGAAAAGGGGGAAGCTGCAGCACAGAAGGTTTTTCACCTTAATGCATAAAGGCGAAAAAAACCTTGAGACTTTACAATGCCTTTAAGTTCATCTGAGTGGTTGAGCGCATCATCCCAGGCTCAGTTATTCCATTGAAAAGGAATATTTATCTTTTTATGTTTTTTAGCCTGGGATGCCTTGAGATTTTGCAAACTCTGAAAAGGGTGCTGCACCTGAAAAAAGGTTGCGTAATGTTGTATTAGAAAAAAAAGAACAAACAAATTCTGCAGGTATATGGCCAGTAAAGTACATACCCATGAAATGGCTTTAGGTGGTTTTTCATGGTGCCCTTTTTATTAGCTACTTCTGAATAGGTGAAACAGTCTGTAGTAGAGCTGCGCGATTCTGGCCAAAATGAGAATCATGATTTTTTTTGGCTTAGAATAAAAAGATCACAATTCTCGCGGCGTAAAATCTTTCACATTTGGCCCAATCTTTTTGGTATAACTTTACTGATTAGTTCTATATATCTTTTTTTTACCTCATTAAAGTGTAATATTATCCCAAAAAATTGCATTTGAATGACCGCTGCGCAAATACAGTGTGAATTATTGCAACAGCCACCATTTTATTCTCTAGGGTCTCTACTAAATAAAGTACTACCCACCTTCCCAGGCCGTGGACGTTAAAGCGGACCTTCTGTCATTTTTTTTTTCTCAACTTTCTATCAATTAAATCTTCTGCCCTTGTTGTTGTCGTTTTAACCGCTTCCCAAACGGCGCACGACGATGTACGTCGACAGAATGGCAGGGACAGGCATAAGGGCGTACAGTAGAGCTGCACAATTAATCGTTAAAAAAAAATCGTGATTTCGATTCAACCCCCCTGATGCTCTCCATTGCAGATCTTGCCGATTCTTTCATATAACAAGTGGAGAGACTTATCTGCTCACTCAGCTGTCAAAAGAAAACATCTGGGCAGTCTGCCAAGGTTTTAGCATGAAACATTGTAACTAACACTCCCTTCTTAGATCAAAGGGATAAACTTGTGTGTAAAGAAAAAAATCCTGGCAGTCTGACAAGTTAACAAAGTGTAAATGCAGGAAGTTTAACCACTTACAGGCTAAATCTTTTTCTGATACTTTCTTAAGTTAAAATCAATATTTTTTGCTAGAAAATTACTTCCCATTACCCCCAAACATTATATATATTTTAGCAGAGACCCTAGGGAATAAAATTGCAATTGTTGCAATATTTTATGTCACACTGTATTTGCCTAGCGGTCTTTCAATCGCAATTTTTTGGGGGAAAACATACACTTCAATGAATAAAAAACGAAACAGTAAAGTTAGCCCAATTTTTTTTGTTTTAATGTGAAAGATGATGTTACGCCGCGAGAATCGTGAGAGAATCGTGATCTATCTTCTAAGAAAAAAAAAAATCGTGATTCTCATTTTAGCCAGAATCGTGCAGCTCTAGCGTACAGGTACGTCCCCTTTAAGATGCCGCCGTGCCATCGAGCACGTGCCACCGGTCAGGACCCCTGTGAGTCCGGCGATCGTCTCACAGGATGGCTGAACGAGGAGAGGCGGAAGTAAACAGCATCTCCCCTTCTGCCTAGCAACTAGTGACGCTGATCTCTGCTCCTTGTGATTGGAGCAGAGATCAGTGTTCACTAGCTCACAGCCACGCCCCCCCCCCCCCCCCACAGTTAGAAACACGCCTCTGGGAACACTTAACCCCTACACTGCCACCTAGTGGTTAACCCCTTCACTGCCAGTGTCATTTACACAGGAATCAGTGCATTTAAATAGCATTGATTGCTGTATAAATGACAATGGTCCCAAAAATGTGTCAAAAATGTCTGATGTGTCCGCCATAATGTCACAGTCACAATAAAAATTGCTGATTGCCACCATTTCTAGTAAAACATTTTTAATAAAAATGCTATAAAACGATCCCCTATTTTGTAAACGCTATAACTTCTGCGCAAACCAATCAATCCCTTATTGCGATTTTCTTTTACCAAAAATATGTAGAAGAATACACATTGGCCTAAACTGAGGAAAAAATATGTTTTTTTTTATATATTTTTTTTGGGGGATATTATAGCAAAAAGTAAAAAACAATGCGCTTTTTTCAAAATTGTCGCTCTTTTTGTTTATAGCGCAAAAAATAAAAAAAAACTGCAGAGGTGATCAAATACCACCAAAAGAAAGCTCTATTCGTGGGGAAAAAAGGGGCGTCAATTTTGTTTGGGAGCCACGTCGCACGACCGCGCAATTGTCACTTAAAGCGACGCAGTGCCGAATCGCAAAAAGTGGTCTGGTCTTAAGCCAGCAAAATGGTCCGGTCTGAAAGTGGTTAAAAAGGGTGCTGCACCTGAAAAAAGGTTGCGTAATGTTGTATTAGAAAAAAAGAAAAAAAAAAAAAGGCTTTTGACATAATGCACAGCTCTCTCTATCACTCTGATGAGAGTATGCCAGGAGGGGAGGGGGGATGAGTCATAAGAGGGCCAATGAGAGCTGCAGGTGTGCCTCTGTGTAAATCCAGGAAGTGAACAGGCAGCAGCTTCAGCTGCCCACAGTTAAAATGGCTGCAGCCAGACTCGGTGGAGGGAGATTTCTGCAGCATATTTGACAAGTACAGAATCACAGTATATATATATATTATATATATATATAAAATAATAGGCAAAGTGGTTGGAGGGAAGCTTCAGAATGGCAAAGATGCTTTTATTACAAATTATGTGAGCAGACTGCAGTTCCTCTTCAACCGTTTTCTTTTCTCCAGGACCAATAAGCATCCCAGGAGACCGAGAATGACAACTGCGGATTGTCACAGACAGATTCTGCCATCTTCCAGATTCCCTTTAATAGAACAAGGCTGAAAAATCACAGCCTTCCCTTCAGGCGATAGAACTGGAATGTGACCCAATAACGTGGCACCGATCGGGTTTTATCTTAATAAATGGAGACGTAGGTCGGTATCAAGCAGATGTCATGTGGAGGAGGCTCACAGAAGATGCAGCTCTCGTGGAAGATCCGGCAATGACATCATCCATTTAAAATAGGTTTTTTTTTTTTTTTGCCTTCAGGCGACAGCTCTGCAGAAATAGACTTGGCGAGATGATCAGCAGCGCAGTGCCCGGCTTCTCTAGAAGTTAACCCAATTAGCCATTAATATGCCCACCTGGAAACCCCAACCAGTCTGCCAAACAGAGGAAAAAAAAGAAAAGAAAAAGAAGCTCTCTAATCATTTATAGATCAATAAATTGGAACTTCTCTCTCTCAATCAACATTGCCCATTTTTAATCCCTATGCTGCTAGACTGAGTAAATACCGTATTGATCGGCTTATAACACGCACTTTTTTCTCTGAAAATAGGAAGGGGGGGGGGGGGGGAAATCGCAGGTGCGTGTTATACGCCGATAGTGTACCAAGGAGGAGGACAAGTGCCGCCGGAAATCACCAAGCTCACTCGGCTCTCACGGCTGCACGGCACACACACAGTCCCGCCTCCGCCCCCGGCATTGGGCCAGTGTTCTGTCTATCACAGGAGCTGGTCCAATGCCGATGGCGGAGGCGGGACTGTGTGTGTGTGACATGCAGCCGAGTGAGAGCCGAGTGGAGCTTGGTAATTTCCATTTTTTTTTCCTATCACAGGAGCTGGTCCAATGCCGATGGCGGAGGAGGGACTGCATGTGAGAACAGCGAATCCTCCAGTCTGCAGAAGTCATTCCCATTCCCGCCCTTCCCTGCTAGACCACACCCAACGCCGTGCCCTTGACACGCCTCTCTCATCCGCCCTTGCCCCTCCCAAATCATCTGTGGAGCCCCACCCCGAACACATGCTTTTATGACCGTCCGCCCACTCTGCTGGCTCCGCTCCCCGAGGCATTCTGGTAGTCTTCTAGGCGCAAAACGCTGGTGACCGCAGCTTCTGGCACGCACGTCTTTTCTTTAGTCTCCAAACAGAGAAACTGGTAAGTAGAATGAGCCTCCTGTACTGCATCGTAGTAGTTCACAGCCGTCCATATAAAAGTAGAATACACGCAAAATGTAACACCTACCTCTCTGCACACATCTATTTACTAAACCCCCACAGACGTGGATACTTCCTGCCAGCAGACCTCCTGCACAATAACGTGGTGGCGGTGGCAATTTTTTTATTTGCACAGCTAATCAAACATGTATTTCAGGAGTTAATACACTAAAATGACTTTAAGTGACAACACCCAATTTTTTAGTAAAATATAAGACGGGCTTACATTGAATAAATAGATACCAAACATGCCAATCTGTAATGCTTCAAAGTGTTATATGCCAATAAATATGGTAGATGGGAAAGTATATTTACTGGTTTTAAACTTTATTTAATTTTTTTTATGAGCAGTAAAAAAAAAAAAGCTTTACAAATGAGCCCTAACTGACCTCTGAAGCTGCAGACGTTGTGGGGTAATTCATCCTCGCAGCAGAAGTTCTAATATAGTTTCTCTTCTGCCATTATTTTTGCTTACAACAGGAAAATGGCCTTTTAAACATTTAATTATTTTTAATCCTTATGCTGCTAGCATTAGTAAATAGATAGGAAAGGTATACTTCTATTTACTTGTTTTAAAAACTAAATTTTTTTGACGTTTTTTCATTTACCTCCTGCACTAGGCAAATGATGTCATACATCTAAGGAGTCATCAGGAGGGGCTTTCCCAGCTAAGCACACCCTCTCACCTGTGTTCTGTCAGATCAGCTTACCAAAAATACATACTGTGCATGCGATCCACCCAGGGTGATTGATGTTTAACCGCTTCCCGACTGCCTAACGCAGATATACTGCGGCAAAATGGCACGGGCAGGCAAAATCACGTACCTGTACGTGATCGTGCATGTGCCTGCCTGTGGGTCGCGCTCACGACCCCGGGACCAGCGGACCCGATCGCCGCTGGTGTCCCACGATCGGGTCACGGAGCTGAAGAACGGGGAGAGGTCTGTGTAAACAAACCTCTCCCCGCGCTTCCTACACTGCCTGTCATTGATCGGCTGTTCCCTGTCATCGGGAAAGCCGATCAATGACGTCAGACGTCAGCCCCGCCCCCTAATGTAAAAAAAAAAAAAACACACGTCACAGCCCATAACCCCTCCCCCTAGTGGTTAACCCCTTCACTACAACTGTCATTTATACAGGAACCAATGCATTTAAATAGCATTGATTGCTGTATAAATGACAAATGTCACAAAAATGTGTCAAAAATGTCCGATGTGTCCGCCAAAATGTCGCAGTCACAATAAAAATCGCTGATCGCCACCATTACTAATAAAAAAAAAAAAATTAATAAAAATGCTATAAAACTATCCCCTATTTTGTAAACGCTATAACTTTTGCGCAAACTAATCAATAATCGCTAATTGCGATTTTTTTTCCAAAAATATGTAGAAGAATACGTATCGGCCTAAACTGAGGAAAAAAAATGTTTTTTTTTATATATTTTTTGGGGATATTTATTATAGCAAAAAGTAAAAAATATTGCATTTTTTTTCAAAATTGTCGCTCTATTTTTGTTTATAGCGCAAAAAATAAAAACCGCAGGGGCGATCAAATACCACCAAAAGAAAGCTCTATTTGTGGGAAAAAAGGACGCCAATTTTGTTTGGGAGCCACGTCGCACGACCATGCAATTGTCAGTTAAAGCGACGCAGTGCCGAATCGCAAAAAGGGGCCTG
Organism: Lithobates sylvaticus; assembly: GCA_028564925.1. NCBI lineage: Eukaryota > Metazoa > Chordata > Amphibia > Anura > Ranidae > Lithobates > Lithobates sylvaticus. Next base: position 18,956,792 of record CM053028.1, read on the forward strand.
GTCCTTTGGCTGCCAATTGGTCCGGGGCTGAAGTGGTTAAATTGTTACTAACATTTTTTCAAGTTTACATTTTCAGGGTGTCCCACCACTTTAAGGCTAGGTTCACACTGCTGCGATATCCGAGATCGGATGTGATTCATACCGCACTGCAGTGCAAATCACATGCGATCTCTGTGCGATGCGATTTCAGCCATACAGATAGTATAGATAGTATGGCTGAATTCACATGGCATTTTTTTTGGGTCCGCAGCAGAATCGGATCGCATTGGGTGTTCACACCATGCAATCCCATTCCTGTCTGAGTTTGCAGATCGCACTGCGATATGCAAACTGATTTTGGGGTGTCATTAACTTTTTAATGACACTCCCAGCAGTTCGCATAGGGCAGTGTGAACTGCCGCCGAGACATGCGACGTGGGAACCCGCGGTAGATTTGCAGCGTTCCCACATCGCAGCAGTGTGAACCGAGCCTGAAGTATAATTAAAAGCAAAACTTTTAGTTTTGGATAGAGTGGAGATGGATAAAATCTAGGGCTGCCACTTTATCCCTTTAAACCCGAACACATATGAATTACACGGGTTCTGAGGCTAAGTCAATGCAGATAAGGCACCAAGTGAGTTTTATTACCACTTTAATCAGCCACAGAACCTGTGTAATTAAAGTGATTGTAAAGGATCGTTTTTCTGAATGACAAACATATCATACTTACCTCCACTGTGCTGCTTGTTTTGCACAGAGTGACCCCGGACATCCTCTTCTGGGGTCCCCCGGCAGCTCCTCCCGCATCAGATAACCCCCTAGGAGAAGCGCTCTCCCAAGGGGGGTTACCTTGCGGGCGCACTCTCGAGTCCAGCATTTGCATCCACAGACGCTCCTCACCAGCATCATTGGATTTGATTGACAGCAGCGGGAGCCAATGCCTGTGCTGCTATCAATCAAATCAAGAGCCGGGACCCCGTGAAGAGAGGGACAGCATGTCCCCGCCGAGAAGATGAAGGGGCTCAGGTAAGTGAAACGGGGGGGGAGCGGTGACCACCAGGTGTTTATTCACCTCAATACATAGAATGCATTAAGGTGAAAAAACAGGAGGGTTTACAACCCCTTTAATATGTGTTCAGTTTTAAAGGGATGAGGTGGAAATCCTAATTAGAACCCCTGTCAGTGCCTCCCCTGTTAGGTAGACTCCCCCTCTCTATGTGTGTCCGGTTTATAGTTCTAGCTAGAAGTCAGAACAGAAATCTTCCAATGGGGACACTAGTTCACTTCCTGTTGTGTCTATGGTACAGGAAGTCATGGGAAATCTCCCCAATGGGACACAGATGGCAAAATAAACCTGTCAGGGGTTATGACCCCACCTTACTGTGTATAAAATAAGAAAAAAGAACGTTCCCTTCAGCCCCATGTTGATGTAACAGAAATGTATGAATGAAGTGATCGGCCATCCAGAGACACTCACTTCCTCCTCTGCACCTGCACCGCCTTGTACACGTCCTGCTTCTTCAGCACCACATAGTCCCCCTCCTGGATGAGCTGTCCTCCGGGGACACCCTCAGCCATGCCGCCTACTGACATCCCTGATCTCTTCCTCCGGCTTCCCAGCAGAGCCCACGTGTGACTCACACACTCACTCGCTACTTCCGGGGGGCGGAGACTCCGGGCTCAGACCTGATGAATGGAGCCCGGAGTTTATCGATAGCGCTTTATTTATTTTTTTCGCGGACCGGCTCTCCGTACAGCGGGCTGTTCCGGTAACTCTCCGCCCGGGACTACTCAGCGGCGGATATCTGAAAAGCAGAGAGGGAGATAAAGAGAGGAACGGCGGCTATGTCGCTAAGGCCTCGTTGCCTTGGCGACGGAGGACAGCTCCCGGAAGTGATGTCGGGAGGGCGCTAAACTAGAACTGAGGAATCTCAGGGAGCCCTAGAAGAGAGCTGTGTGAGGTAAATGGGTGTGATCAGCTTCTAATGGATCTGCTTTTGTTTCTCTTTTCACCTCAGGAGTTTTGTAGGTAAATATAGAGGGAGAGCTACAGGAATGGGAGCTGAGAGGAGTTACAAGGCTCTTTATGGTTCAGGAAAGTGTTCTCCTGTCTGTTGAGAAGTGAGACCTGTTGTGTGGTCCCCCAGCAGTAACCGCTCTCCGTCAGCCGTCACCGACCGCCCTCCGTCACCGACCGCCCTCCGTCACCGACCGCCCTCCGTCACCGACCGCGCTCCGTCAACGTCAATTTCTTTCTTTCTTTCTTTCTTTCTTTCTTTCTTTCTTTCTTTCTTTCTTTCGCCGTGATTGGCCGCACAGTCACCTGGGACACGTGACAGGTCCCAGATGACTGGGGAGCCCTTCCTGCGCCAAGGGGAAGTGATGTCACCAGCCGAGGCTACGCAGGAGGCAGACTACGAGGGACTCTTTAGCAACAGGCATTTAGAGGTATGTAAAAAAATATTTTTTCCAATTATTTTTATTTTATTTTTTTGGGGATTTTTAAGCCTTTTTTTAATTTTTTTTAGGGGGAAACACCTCTTTAAGTGCCCGGTGGTCAAGTGGTTAAAGGGACATTTTATTATTTTTTATTTATTTTTTTATTGCATTTTAGTGTAAATATGAGATCTGAGGTCTTTTTGACCCCATATCTCATATTTAAGAGATCCTGTCATGCTTTTTTTCTATTACAAGGGATGTTTACATTCCTTGTAATAGGAATAAAAGTGACAAAGCAATAATTCTAGCCCTAGACCTCCTCTGTAACTCAAAACATGCAACCTGTAGAGATTTTTAAACATCGCCTATGGAGATTTAAAGTTTGTCGCCATTCCACGAGCGGACGCAATTTTGAAGCGTGACATGTTGGGTATCAATTTACTCGCCGTAACATTATCTTTCACAATATAAAAAAAATTGGGCTAACTGTTATGTTATTTTTTAATTTAAAATGTTTTTTTTTTTTCCAAAAAAGTGCGCTTGTAAGTCCGCTGCGCAAATACGGTGTAACAGAAAGTATTGCAACGACCGCCATGTTAAAATAAAAAATATATATAATGTTTGGGGGTTCTAAGTAAAGGGAAGGAGAAGGGCAGGCAGTGAAAAAACTTCCCTACCCTCCAGTTTCAGTTCTTTCTTTTCTTTCTTTTTTTTCTTTCTTTTCTTTTTTTTCTTTTCTTTCTTTTCTCCCTCATTTCTTTCTTTCTTTTCTCCCTCATTTCTTTCTTTCTTTTCTCCCTTCTTTCTTTCTTTCTTTCTTTCTTTTCTTTCTTTCTTTCTTTCTTTCTTTCTTTCTTTTTTCTTTCTTTCTTTCTTTCTTTCTTTTCTCCCTCCTTCCTTTCTTTCTTCCTTTCTTTCTTTCTTTCTTTCTTTCTTTCTTTCTTTCTTTCTTTCTTTTCTCCCTCCTTTCTTTCTTTCTTTCTTTCTTTCTTTTCTCCCTCCCTCCTTTCTTTCTTTCTTTCTTTCTTTCTTTCTTTTCTTTCTTTCTTTCTTTCTTTCTTTTTCTTTCTTTTTCTTTCTTTCTTTCTTTTTTTCTTTTCTTTTCTTTCTTTCTTTCTTTCTTTTCTTTCTTTTCTCCTTTCTTTCTTTCTTTCTTTCTTTTTTTCTTTTCTTTCTTTCTTTCTTTCTTTCTTTCTTTCTTTCTTTCTTTCTTTCTGCTCAGACAACCTTTTATAAACTCTTGAACAGATGTAGGGAAGAGAAGACTGCAGATAAACAGGTACAACTTATGTAGGATGATTTGTTTCATCTCTGTGTATCACCTGAGGCCACTCACTTCACTGGCTTTATGGAAGGTTTTACAGCTGCTTTTAAGCTGAAGGAGCCGAGGCCTGTGCTGCTGTCTACCAAGCAAACCCCCCCCCCCCCCCCCCCCCCCAGGCATGTCGCAGCCTTTTTAATGCCATTATTCACTTCTGTTTTTTGCGCATACTCATGGTTGCGAACCACTGCATGAAAAACATAAGATATGCATGAACATGAAATATTTAATATAAATTGCAATCCATGTTTTCAAAATGCTCGTTGTTTATTTATAAATCTGTTGTTTGCAACAAAATAAAAGTTAATATGTGTGGCGGGTGAAGCCGATTTTAAGAGTAGATGTATTTATGATCCAAGCGTGCAGAGAGAGCAACACCGCACAGAGCATCGCATTCAAAACATGTGCTCTGTGATACAAGTGACATTATATGTCCCAGGATGGGTGGTATCCTAAAGACAGGTACACACTCAATTTTTTTTCATTCAACCCGGAGGGTTGAACGAAAAAAAAACTGTGGGCTCTGGTCAGAGCCTCTGTACTAATGATCCAATGTTAGTACAGCGATCACCCCCGCTGAGCTATTGTGTTCTGACGGGGAAGGCCCCCCCCCCCCCCCCTGCCGGGAGCCGGTCATCTGCTGGTTTCCCAGCATGCTCGTCCAACAGAAGCTTCTGGAGAAGACAGAGGAGCAGGACTTCCGCTTTTGGGTGAAGTTCCGCTTTAAGAAGCTCAGACTTGGTAGTAAATTTACTGTGCGTATCAGTTACATGCTACACAGATGGAACAAATGTCTGTCTATGGCATGAGCTATGTAAGTCACAAGTAGTAGTGATGAATTATACATGTATATTAGAGCTGCATGATTCTGGATAAAATGAGAAACGCAATTTTTTATTTTATTTTTTGCTTAGAATAAAGATCACGATTCTCGGCATAACATCTTTCACATTATACAAAAAAAATTGGACTAACTTTATTTTTTATTTTAATTTTTTTATTTTTTTTCATTGTGTATTTTTTTCCCCCAAAAAAATTGCGTTTGAAAAACTGCTGCGCAAATACAGTGCAACATAAAATATTGCAATGACTGCCATTTTATTCTCTATTTATGGTTCCAGTCTCCTTGATGTAAACATGGAAGCAACGTCACAACGTTACTTCCTGTTTACTCGGCTGCCAATGGCGCCGGATTTAAAAATGTACACAGTATTTAGATACACCGTTTTCGGTGATAAGTGCAAAGGAGGGATTTGGGGTCTTTTAGACCCCCCGATCCCTCCATAAAGACTACCTGTCACCACCTATTACTGTTACAAGGGATGTTTACATTCCTTGTGACAGCAATAAAAGTGATCAAATTTAAAAAAACTAAAAAAACACAATTTAATTATCTAAAATTAAATAAAATAAGAAAATTTTAATTTTTTTTAACCGCTTCCCGACCGCCTCCTCTAGATATATGTCTACAGAATGGCATGGCTAGGCAAAAGGACGTGTATATATACACGTCCCCTTTAATTGCCTAGCCGTGGGGTCACGCGCGTGACCCGGTCGGGAGCTCCGTGATCACGGCCGCGGGACCAACGGAACCGATCGCGGCTGGTGTCCCGCGATCGGGTCACAGAGCTGAAGAACGGGGAGAGGTCTGTGTAAACAAACCTCTCCCCGCGCTTCCTAGTGAGCCTGTCATTGATCAGCTGTTCACTGTCATCGGGAAAGCCGATCAGTGACGTCAGACGTACAGCCACGCCCCCCTACTGTAAAAAAAAAAACACAACACGTCACACTAACTCCTCCCCGCCCCCTAGTGGTTAACTCCTTCACTGCCACTGTCATTTACATAGGAATCAGTGCTATTAAAATTGCACTGATTTCTGTATAAATGACAATGGTCCCAAAAATGTCCGCTGTGTCCCCCATAATGTCGCAGTCACAATAAAAATCGCTGATCGCCGCCATTACTAGTAAAAAAAATTTGTAAACGCTATAACTTTTGCGCAAAGAAATCAATAATCGCTAATTGCGATTTTTTTTTTTTTTTTTTTTACCAAAAATATGTAGAAGAATACGTAAACTGAGGAAAAAATGTTTTTTTATATATTTTTTGGGGATATTTATCATAGCAAAAAGTAAAAAATATTGCATTTTTTTTCAAAATTGTCGCTCTATTTTTGTTTATAGCGCAAAAAATATAAACCGCAGAGGCGATCAAATACCACCAAAAGAAAGCTCTATTTGTGGGAAAAAAAGGACGCCAATTTCGTTTGGAAGCCACGTTGCACGACCGCGCAATTGTCAGTTAAAGCGACGCAGTGCCGAATCACAAAAAGGGGCCTGGTCCTTTGGCTGCAAATTGGTCCGGGGCTGAAGTGCTTAAAGTGTCCCTTCCCCGCGAGCTCGCGCAGCAAAGAAAACGCATACGGAAGTTGCGCTCGCATATGTAAACTGTGTTCAAATCACACATGTGAGGTATCGCCGCGATCGTCAGAGCGAGAGCAATAATTCTAGCACTAGACCTCCTCAATAACTCTAACCTGGTAACCGTAAAACATTTTTAAAGCGTCGCTTATGGAGATTTTTAGGTACCGTAGTTTGTCGCCAATTCACGAGTGCGTGCAATTATAAAGTGTGACATGTTTGGTATCTATTTACTCGGCGTAACATCATCTTTCACATTATACAAAAAAATGGGCTCATTTTACTGTTTCGTTTTTTTTAAATTCATGAAAGTATCTTTTTCCCAAAAAGTTGCGCTTAAAACACTGCTGCACAAATTACCGTGTGACATAAAATATTGCAACAATCACTGTTTTATTCTCTAGATTCTCTGATATATATACCGTATTTATCGGCGTATAACACGCACTTTTTCCCCCTAACAATCAGGGGAAAGTCGTGGGTGCGTGTTATACACCGATACCCCAAAAAAAAAAATTCAAAAATGGCAAGCGCCGAACGAAAAATAGCGAGCGCTGCCGAAAAAGGCCGAATCGCGGCCGATAAAACCCGAAGCCGCGCCGGAATAGACCGAGCAGACTGTTCGGCTCTGCTCGGAGTCCCGCCTCCCTGCGCTCGCTCCGGAAACAGCAGGGAGGCGGGACCGCGAGCGGAGCTGAACAGTCGGCTCGGCCTTTTCCGGAGCCGCTTCGGTCTTTTTCGGCCGCGCCTCGGTCTTTTTCGGCGGCGCGCGCGACAGAGAGTCTCGGCGCCGGGAAATTTAAACCCGGACCGGACTTCAAATGTCGCTGGGCATGGCTGCAATGACCCTGGGCAAGGCTGCAATGACCCTGGGCAAGGCTGCAATGACCCTGGGCAAGGCTGCAATGACCCTGGGCAAGGCTGCAATGATGCTGGGCAAGGCTGCAATGATGCTGGGCAAGGCTGCAATGACGCTGGGCAAGGCTGCAATGACGCTGGGCATGGCTGCAATAACGCTGGGCAAGCTGCAAATGACGCTTAAATGTAAGTTTTTTTTTTTTTTTTTTTTTCTAAACTTCCCTCCTAAAACTTTTTTTCCTTAAAATGCCCTCCTAAACTTGGGGTGCGTGTTATACGCCGGTGCGTGTTATACGCCGATAAATACGGTGTGTATGTATATATATATATATATATATATATATATATATATATATATATGTGTGTATGTTTGGGGGTTCTAAGTCATTTTCTAGCAAAAAATACGGATTTTAACTTGTAAACACCAAACGTCAGAAATAGGCGTTGTCATGAAAGGGTTAATGCAAAACTGCATCCCACTTACTTTAATGCACAATTGCGCCCCCCTGTTAATTATTTGTCCTGTCATATCTAAGTAAATGGGGCTTACGGTTGCAACACGGTATTCTCATTCATAATGGGGTGGGGAGGGATTATAATATCTGTTCTATTGCGGCTTGTGCCCTCATTAGGGGGATTCACCCTCCTCTATTTGTCATGTTTTCCATTATCATTGGAAGTGAAAATTTCCTCTCACTTCCTGTTTTTAGCTATGGGACAGGAAGTGAAGGAAATCTCCCCAATGGGACAAAACTGACAAAATATCTCTATGCCTTACTCTATCTAAAATGAAAAGAAAAAATGCCTTTAGTTTTACGTTGATGATTTTAGTAATATCCAAAAACTCTGCTGTAGTCTTCTACGCTAAAGGACAGGATTTTTTTGTTTTTTGTTTTAATGGCAAACCGGTGTTTGCAGCTGAAAGCTCTTCAGCTTCAAGTTATTTCAACGGCCCGGTTACAGCAGGTATACATTTCCTAAAATGTTGTTCACAAACATTAGAAATAATGATGGAATTAGTTAAAAGATTAAACAGAGAGGACTTGGGTGTAGGAATATAGCCGCTCCCAGCATTCCAGCTACATGCTCAGCCCAATCATTTTCTCCTCATTCCCTTTGATTTACAGAGGGAGCCGTATTGCTGTTTGAGTAATTTCTAATGCTATGGAATGAGTCAGAGCTGGAGAGGAGGATCAAGAGGTTGGAGAGGTGGTGGAGGAGGAAATCAATATTCGGGGGCATGGAGAGGAGGAGGAGGCCGACCCTGGAAGCAACGAGGCAACGGAAGGGGGCAGAGTGCACTTTGGAACAAGAACCATGAAAATGAGCCTTCATGTAAGTGAGACAGTGTGTGTGTGTATGTGTAATATATATATATATATATATATATATATTTTATAATTTTTTTTTTTCTTTATTAATTTATTTGTATAGTGCCATCAGTTTACACAACACTTTACATATTGTACATTCACATCAGTCCCTGCCCTCAAGGAGCTTACAATCTATGGTCCCCCAACTCACATTCATACATACACATACTAGGACCAAATTAGTGCAGTCGCTGCGACTTTGACCACTTCCCACTCGGCCTATAGCAGAATGACGGCTGGGCGGCGGTTCAGTTATCCTGGTTGGGCGTCATATGATGTTCAGCAGGATAACAGCCGCCGCACACCCATGGGGGCGCACATCGTGGCGATTGGTGGTGCGGTGTGTCAGTCTGACACACTGCTATACCGATCTCGGTAAAGAGAGGAGGCTCTTTGCCATGTCCAATCACAGCTGATCACTATGTAAACAGGAGGAGCCATTGATCAGCTTTTCCTTGCTCGCATCTGACAGACGTGAGTAGAGGAGAGCCTTTCTCCTGACACGGGGGGGGTCTGTGCTTATTGTTTATCAGTACCCCTCGAATGTTCGCCTAGGACCACCAGGATGCCGCCAGGACCACCAGGGATGGCCACCACACTGGACCACCAGGGATATGCCAATCGGTGGCAATTAAAAATGCCTGCCAATGCCAAAAGTTATGTCTATCAGTGCCACCCATAAGTACCCATCAGTGCAAAGTTTCAGTGCCACCTATCAATGGCCATCAATGCTGCATATCAGTGTCACCCACCAGTGCCCATAGTCGGTGCCACCTTATCAGTGCAGCTTAACGGAAACAAAGAAACTTTTTTTTATTTATTTTTTATTCGTTTAGCAAAAAATAAAAAAACGCAGAGGTTAACAAATACCACCAAAATAAAGCTCTATTTGTGGAAAATGGTTAAAAATTGAGTTTGGGTACAGTGTAGCATGACTGCACAATTGTCCTTTTAAAAAGTGACGGCACTGAAATTTGGCCTGGGCAGGAAGGGGGTGTAAGTGCCTGGTATTGAAGTGGTTAAAGTGACACTAAACACGCACTGTTTATTTAACATTTACCCTTCTATTTCTTTATGTGGATGATGGCACTGTAAATATTTATTTAAAAAAAAAAAAAAGTCTTGGAACCCTTTTCCCTAATCCATCTACTAGAGCTCTCTCATGATCCAGCTCTCTCCCAGCCTCTTTACAGGGAAACATAAGCAGGAGGAGCTTCTAGTCCTCTTCTGCTGGCCACATGTTCAAAATAAGAAAATTAAATGGCCTTTGGAAAACGTAGAGTAAAAATAAATATCAATAAACTGTTTTAAATTGTCATTCAAAAAAATATATTTGAAATCAAATCTTTATTATTTTTTAGCAATAACGTGTGGGTGGATTTCTGCCAGTCACAGGCCGTGTCACGCCCCTCCAGCCTGTGTCTTAGAATAGGAGGGAGGTGAAGCCCCCATTAATCTACTATACATGTAATATCCTGCCCCCATTGTGTTTAGCTGGTTGGTGGGCATAGAGGAGGAGGAGGGAGGGAGTGGGCTGTCATTTACCACTGTGTATAGGCCCACATGTGTGACAATATAGTCACATGGGCTGCGCAGATGTGATGGGGAGGAAATGCTCACCATAGAAAGATCACTGAGAACTTGCCATTGAAAAGAATGAAGTGTGATTTGTAATGCGGCTTTGATGTCCAAAGTCGTATGAGAAATCGCACAAGTCTGACTGGAACGTAAACATACCGTGCTGAATCTCTTCCAGACCTTAAATGCAGAGGTGTGATTGCAGCCTAAAGCTGTCCTCAGAACTCGCACTGATTTCATGCATCTCCTCTTGTACCCCCCTTCTTCCACATGTTAAAGAGGATCTTTCCCCTGTATTTAAAAATTTTTTTTTTTTTTAAAGTCAGCAGTCACTAATACTGTAGCTACTGATTTTTTTTTTTTTTTTTAATAAAACAAACCTTGCCTGTCCAGGGGTTCATAGTCATCCTCACACAAACCCCTTCTTTGTCGGTCTTTGGGTCCTCGGCATCGGCATGTTTACTGTGTGCAGCCAGCTGTTATTCCTTGTGGTATCACAGCAGATTGCCCACAGTGCATGGGGCTATGTGAATGGTCCCAGTGACTAGCGGGTGCAGTGCCTGGCTCCTGCAGTCTCTCTTGCACCAGCCCTCTGTACCGAGGTACAGGCTTTCAGTTACTGATCTGGAGGAAGGGTCAATGGACTGCCAGTATGTTAAATCACTTCACTTGTATTACACTGAGAATTACAAGTCTATCTGCCACAGTGGCAGACAGGACTTTAAGTTCATTCATATGAAGATCTGTGAATAAATGACTCGGCTGTGTGGATGGAGCCCTGCACAGCTGCACCGATTTCGCTGTGGGGGGAGAACCCCCACATGTTGTCACAGGGGCAAGGGGTTTGCTTAGCAACATGTTTCATCCAAAATACAGGTGGAGTTGGCCTTTAAAGAAATCTAATTGTGTATGGCTAGCCTACGTAATTCATTCAAATCAACTTCTGATTTCTTTCACTTGATTGTTTTTTTTTTTTTCTTTTTTCTTTTTCCTTCCCTTTTATTTATTTATTTTTTTGTTTTCTCATCTTTTTTATTATTTTATTATTTGTTTAGGTTTCTCTGGATCACCTGCCAGACCTCGATATACCCAGACTTCCTTGGATAAATATGTCCCATACAAAGGCTGGAAGCTTTACTTCTCTGAAGGTACAACATAAAACATGCGAGAGATCCCGCAGAACATTTCCATGCTCGTACTTTACCCTGCTCCCTCCATCCCTTTTATCCTTTTATTTCCAGCATGCTATCAGTCATCTGCTGCCTGTGTTTCTCCTTTCTGTTCCATCAACTATCTTTTAACAGGGCAACATTTTTCAATTTGTTCTCCTGATTGCCGGTGTCAGGAGTCAGGGAAGACGCACAATTTCTCTGTGCGATATATGAAAGCATTTTGATGCTAGTCATGCACTTAACCCTGTCAACTCTCAAAGAGGACACAAATCTTTGGCAGCAACATTTCCCAATAATTACAGTATGTCCCTCCAGTATTGTATCTGTGTGTTTTTTATGTTGTATACCATCTACTTTGCACTGCTGATTATACTAAAGTAAATTGAACTGAATGTGAAATTTTGTATATTGCTTTCTGCGATGCATAAATTACAAATGAAATGTAAATAGTAACATGCTACACATTACATCACATTACATGTTCTTTTGACTGTCGTGTGTTTTTATATATATATATATATATATATATATAATTTTTTTTTTTTTTTTGAAGTGTTGCAGTTTACAGTAAAACCGAGAAATATAAAAACGGAGCATAATCAACATATATAGCATAAACCAGGGATGTCCAAATTTTTTTGAAAGAGGACGATTTTGCCTGACATTCTTTTGAACCATTAAATTTTGTTCTAAGTGTGTTTGTCCGAGCACTAATACACCGTCCAACAAGAATTCTCTTGCCTTTGTGTGTGTGTGTGTGTGTGTGTGTGTGTGTGTGTGTATATGTGTATATAATAAATATATATATATATATATATATATATATATATATATATATATATATATATATATATATATATATATATATATATATATATATATATATATATATATATATATATATATATATATATATATATATATATATATATATATACACATACACATACACATACACATACATACACATACACATACACATACACATACACATACACATACACATACACATACACATACACATACACATACACATACACATACACACACACACACACACACACACACACACACACACACACACACACACACACCTCTCAGGACTAAGGATGAGCTTGGGCATGTTATTTGGATATACCGTATTTATCGGTGTATAACACGCACTTTCACTTTAAGAGAGAAGTTTCAGGGAAAAATGTTTAATTTTAAATAAAGCACTGTGAAACAAAATAAGGGTCAGTGCCTATCTGCAGCCTCGGAGGTACAGGAAGGGGTGCAGCACGAGCGCTGACAGATTACACACAGGAGAATCTCCTGTTTACTAAGCGGCCTCTTTAATACAAAGTCCCGCCTCCTATTATAGACAGAGGTGTCGTCCTTATTAAAGGGGGCTCCCAGATTCCGATAAGCCCCCCCCCCCCCCCCCGCAGACCCCGACAACCAACGGCCAGGGTTGTCGGGAAGAGGCCCTTGTCCTCATCAACATGGGGACGAGGTGCTTTGGGTATGGGGGGGCCCAAAGCACCCACCCCCAATGTTGAGGCATGCGGCCTTATACGGCACAGTAGAGGGGGGGGGCTCGCTCGTCCCCACCCCTTTCCTGACCGGCTGGGCTGCGTGCTCGGATAAGGGTCTGGTATGGATCATGGCGAGGATGCCCCATGCCATTTTTTTTTTTGGTCTGTGGGGTTCCACTTAAGATCTTTTTTTTTTTTTTTTACATTTCCGCAGGGTTCCCCTTCAAGATTATCAGCACACAAGTCGCACTGCAAGTCGGATCATCTTGATCCGACTTCTGGTGCGACTTCTATTCAAATCAATGGGCTCCAATAGGGAACCATGGATTTTTGAATAGAGACAGAAATGCGGCTGAAAGCTAGCGCGGCTTAACGTGCATTGAATTCAATGCAAAACATGGAAAAAAAACGCGTTTTTTTATTTTTATTTTTTATTTTTTTTAACGCTGATTTTTTCCTGGCATCTGTACTAGCTTTACAGCCCGTTTTTTAAAACGTCTGTGTGCATGAGGACTTATAACGCAAAAAATAAAAACCGCAGAGGTGATCAAATACCACCAAAAGAAAGCTCTATTTGTGGGAAAAAAGGACTTCAATTTTGTTTGGGAACCACGTCGCACGACTGCGCAATTGTCAGTTAAAACGACACAGTGCCGAATCGCAAAAAGTGCTCTGGTCTTTGGCCAGCCAAATCCTCCGGAGCTGAAGTGGTTAAATTTGCAAGCCATCAGATCTAGCAAAACACAGTATAGATGGTCAGGTAAAACAGATCAAGTATGAGGGTGGTCTACAGTTATCCTTCGGTCTGGTATGGATCTTAAGGGAACCCCACACCGAAAAAATGGCATGGGGTCCCCCCAACGATCCATACCAAACCCTTATCCGAGCATGCAGCCCGGTAGGTAAGGAAAGGGGGCGAACACCTCCTGAACCGTACCAGGCCGCACACGCCCTCAACATGGGGGGGGGTTGGTGCTTTGGGGCAGGGGGGGGGGCCCACCCCAAAGCACCTTGTCCCCATGTTGATGAGGACAAGGGCCTCTTCCCGACAACCCTTGCCCGGTGGTTGTCGGGGTCTGCAGGCGGGGGCTTATCGGAATCTGGGAGCCCCCTTCAATAAGGGGGCCCCCAGATCCTGGCCCCCATCCTATGTGAACGAGTACCCCTACCCATTCACCTGGGGGAAAAGTGTCAATAAAAAAAAAAAACACACTACACAGGTTTTTAAAGTAATTTTATTAGGCAGCTCCGGTGGTCTTCTTCCCACTTCGGTGGTCTCTTCCGACTTCTCCGGCCTCTTCTCCCGCTCTCTGGTGTCTTCTGCTGGGCTCCAACGCTATCTTCTTTCAGCTCTTTTACCAGCAGGGGAGCCGGGTCTTCTCCCAGTCGTCCTGTCCCCTTTGCAGAAAAGGAGCCCCAAAGAATGATTTTTTCCACCTCCCTCCATGCTTCACGGTTGGGATGGTGTTCTTGGGGCTGTACTCATTCATCCTTCTTCTCATCAGACCACATGACCTTCTCCTATTCCTCCTCTGGATCATCCAGATGGTCATTGGCAAACTTCAGACGGGCTTGGTCATGCGCTGGCTTGAGCAGGGGGACCTTGCGTGTGCTGCAGGATTTTAATCCATGACGGCGTAGTGTGTTACTAATGGCTTTCTTTGAGGCTGTGGTCCCAGCTCTCTTCAGGTCATTGACCAGGTGCTGCCGTATAGTTCTGGGCTGATCCCTCACCTTCCTCGTGATCATTGATGCCCCACGAGGTGAGATCTTGCATGGAGCCCCAGACCGAGGGAGATTGACCGTCATCTTGAACTTCTTCCATTTCCTAAAATTGCGCCAACAGTTGTCGCCTTCTCACCAAGCTGCTTGCCTATTGTCCTGTAGCCCATCCGAGCCTTGTACAGGTCTACAATTTTATCCCTGATGTCCTTACACAGCTCTCTGGTTTTGGCCATTGTGGAGAGGTTGGAGTCTGTCTTAAGCCCCATACACACGGTCGGACTTTTTCATGGATTCTGTCCGATCGGACAATGTTGTTGAAAAATCAGACCGTGTGTATGCACCATCGGACAGTGTACGTCGGTTTGTCCGACGGACAAAGTCTTATCTCCTGCTGGAAAGATTTGCCGACAACACGGTCCGATCACACCAAATCCGATCGTGTGTACGGTTGTCCGACGGACAAAGTGCTACGCATGCTCAGAAGAAATTCTGTGACGGAAGCGCTCGGTCAGGTAAAACTACCTTTCCTAATCGACACAGCACATTCGTCACGCTGCAATGTTAAAATGTCTTTAATGCAGCGCATTCTCTTTTTCTTTACAATGCAACAAGAATGACATGTTTTAGCTGCTCCTATTCACCCGCACTTCTCACAAACTTAGTTCTTTATTACTTTTCAGCATTTATACACTACATGTTTATTTTTACTCAGATCGTAAAAGAATCTTTGTTATATTTTTAGCATGATTTGTCTTTTTTTTTTCTGAATACATATTTGAAGGAGAATTTTTTTTTTTTTTTTTTTTGGAGGGGGGTTGTGTGTCTCAACTTAGCAAAACCACATTATTAACATTTGTATTTCTTGCTTAAATTTACTAGGAGTTTGTTGGTTGTTGGTGCCCCTTGTTAATTCTACTTTAGGATTAGTGAAATGTACCTGCCTACTCAAAGAAAAACTGTCATTGTAGAAAAGTAAAACACAATAGTCAATGATTATTTCAAATCCCAAACACATTTATTTAGGTCTCAGCAACAAACCAAAGAGGAACGCAGCCATGGTGAAACTTGGGGAATTTGCAAAGCCTTGGACCCCCACGGCAACCATCATTTTTCAAGCGTAGAAAATTGGGGGCCTGAGGAGTACGTATATTAAGGGGAGTGCAATCTGGTCCTGAAGTCCAAAGCATCCGGAACTGCAGCAGATGCCATCTAGGTCCCCAGGCTCTGGTACTACAAGAGGCTCCATCTTCTCTCAGACCAGACTGAATCCAGGTCGTCACTCTCAGGTCTTCCTTCCACGCTTCCTTGCACGCTGTGGCTGTCGTGCTGGTGGGGTGGCAGAAGGAGGAGGAGGAGGCGGCGGAGCATGGTAACTATGGCAAACATGTGTGAGTGGGGTCATCTCCCCAGCCCTACCCTTATTTAGGACATGGAGGATGAGCCCCTCACACATGTTGCGTTGCCTCACCTCCATACCCATCATTTTAGTGACAACCACCGAGCCAAAGGTCTCCTCGTCGGCGGGTGTGGCATGTAGGGAGTCTGAAGCCTCTCTGATCATCCGGAGCGCTGACTCTGCCGCATAACCCCCCCTTCTCGCCCTTTTGTACGGAAGGCGGAGGGGAGGGATTTGGGTGTCAGTCAGGCTCCGAGGCCTAGCCCCCTCTTGGCTGCCACTACCCACCTCTTGGCTGCCACTAACCCCTGCCTCCTCCTGACTGCCACCTTCCACAGCCACCTCCTGGCTGAGGTCTTCCTGTGTATGAAAAAGGGACATAGTTTCAGTTATTTGTTCATCAAACACACACAATTCTCATCTAGTGACTGGTGCAAACTGTTTACAAATAGAAAACCATACAATTCTCAGCCCTGCAGTTTAGATTCTGGCCCCAAATGTCTCCAACACCACTGTCTGTTGATATGTCAAACACGTTAGGAACTAAGCAATTGGGGATCCTGAATTAAGTGAACATCATTCATTATTCACATAAATGGTAACAAAACTACTATACCTGGAACAAGCTGGGCTCCTCCACCTCTTCCAGACTGGAAGGCCCAGGTTGCTCCTCGGAAGCCTCATCAGGGGTGGGCTGCGCGCAAGGAAGCGTGGAAGGAGGAGTCGAGAGTGGCTCCGTGACATCAGCCTGGTCTTTGAGAAAATGGAGACTCTCATAGTACCAGAGCTTGGGGGCATAGACCTCATCTTCTGCAGTTGCAGTTTCTTCAGACTTCACGACCTTCTTGCGCTCCCTGATATACACACTCCTCAGGCTGCCAATTTTCTTTCTTATATCATCAACAGTTGCCGTGGGGAACCTTGGCTTGACAAATTCCACAAGTTCCTCCAGGGCTGCGTACCTCTTTGGTTTGTTGCTGTAATGGGGGTGTTTACCCTGCCATAAAACGGGAAATTCCCTGTATTTGGCAATGAAGAGGGGGAGAAAACTCATGTCGTTGAATCCCTTCATAATCTCTGCAAGACACAACACCACACAAAACACTATAAATTATGTCAGGCTAAACTCTCCTAATCTTCTCCATAAAGAAGCCTCAAGTTCGAATCAGTCTAGGCTAGTTATGTACCAACGTCAAATTGTACCTTCGTTTGTAGCGATCGTCTCGTGCGTGAGCTTTCTCTCCCCTCATCTCCCAGATCGTGGCTACGACACAGGCGTGTGACGTTTTATATACAGTGCGCATGCGTCAAACTCCGCCCGCCCCTGACGATCTTTCTCATCTATTCCCCACCCCTTCTCTTTACGGCGCAGTGGGGAGAGCACATGGCGGGGACACAGCAGGTGCGCCCCAAATATCCCACCAACGAGGAGGAGGACGAGGAAAGTCCGGAGGCAGAAACGTCCCGATCCCGGAGCCTGAAATTCAAGGCCTCCAATATGTCATTTGGAGAAATGTTGGAGATGGTGGACATATTAAAGAGGAGCGACTATGATGGGAAGTATGGGCCTTACCTCAACCCCAATGTCCGCAAGGCCAAGATCATGTCTAAAGTTGTGAGAAGGCTGTACAATCATTTTGGGGTACAACGATCCAAGGAGCAACTCAGGAAACGCTGGTCAGACCTGAAACTGAGGGAGGCCGATCAGTACAGAAAGATCAAGCGAATTCTTCAAAAAAGTAAGTAGTTGTGTTTTGTGTTTGCTTTCTTGCTTGCATACTGCTCCATGTGGTTTGATTTTTACAAAGTTGTACATTCCAAAATGGCCACTTTCAGGTTCGTCTGTGCATTCGATCGTACTCAACCTCGCTCTTTCTGCCACTGTCATGTTCGTGTGTGTGTCCATTCGATCGTACGCAACCTCGATCGTTCGGCCACTTATAATACGATGTTTGGTGTTTTTTTTTGGAAAGGAAGTTTGTTCTCACTAGAAATGTCATCAAGAATGTAAAGCCAATTTATTCAATGTAAAGGAGAGGTCACCCAGTAGCTGTTTACCCATCTGGACTCTAGAGCACTAGTGCTGGGACACCCAAACCCCCTTTTTATTATGCTTTTCCACACATGTGCTCCAGTGGATACTAGAGGGGGGTCTCCATCACACAAACTTCTACCAAAAAGCTAGTAAGTTTAGCACCTTTACAAAGTGACTACATTCATGTAGTTGCCATTTGTAACTGGCCAAACAAAAATAGTGTCCGTCACTTTCAAGCAATGTTTGTCATTTCCTATTTCTGCCCTCAATAGATTGTGTTGCTAAATCTTCCTTTTGTACATTCTCATAGGGGAGCGAAAACTTGGGCCGTCTGAGGAAACCCCAAAACCAACACCTCCCAAAAAAGGGGAAAGAGCAGAAGCAGAGGAGGAGGAGGAGGAAGGAGAGATCATCGAACTTGGAGAAATTGTCACCACAACAGGTGAGTGTGGGAGAACACAGCTACTGGTAAGCTAATCAATGTATGGCTGCCTCATTTCCAACACCCGATTTTTGTTTGTTTGTGGTTTTTAGGTGACGTGGATGTTGTGGAAGAAAAATCACACTTTACCACAGAGAGTGCCCACGTACTCATGGGGGAGATAATGGTCTGCAATAGAGCTCTAGATTACATAAAGCAAAACATCAATGATGTTCAACAAAAATTGAAGAACATCATTGATGTTTTAGGAAAAATATGAAAACGCACCAAGTAATTAACACACATTTGTGCCAGCTTCTGAACACATTTGCAACTTAAGAACTGTGTGAAATTTTGAACATGCACACATTGTGTCCACATGTGCTAGCTCCCATCATGGTGGATGAATGCCAACGTTTTTTAGGGGGTGCAACCACTTTACGAACTACGAAAGTGGTTGTGGTGAAGGGGTTGCACCCCCAAAAAACGTCCATTCATCCCCATGATGGAAAATGGCACTTTTGAAGCTTCTAGGCATGTGTTTTACCATCTAATGACCATTTTCAGACCCAAATTGTGTGCATGTTCTAAATTTCCACTTTCTAGGGGTGACCCCCCCATGTGATGAAGGCAAGATCAAACACACTTTGAACATATAGTCATGTCTGATCTTGTCTTCACTTTACAAAGTTGAACTTTCCTAGTTCATAGGTTCTGTTTTGCTCCATGCCTGGTTTGACCAATTGCGGAATGTTTGTAAACAATGTTGTAAATAACCAAGATGTTGTCAGTTTGGGCGTGAAGATTGTAAACGCACTTGTGAATGTTTTCCAAGTAAACTTTTTTATTTTTCTAAATGTGTGGCTTCCTTATTTCCAAAACACAATGCATTATGTATGTCAAATGTAAAGGATATGGGGGGGCAATTGGTGTTATTTACTAAAGGCAAGTCCACTTTGCACTGCAAGTTTCTTTTCCAGGGCACTTTTTCACTGCACTTGTAGAGCATAGTGGATTTGACTTATGTAAATGACACCCCCAGTGCTTTGTACGAAAACACGGAGCACAGCATTTTTGAGAATACACACATGTCTGACCTGGTGATGAAAAGGAGTATTTTGGGTGTCGGTTATGCAGTACAAACCTTCTCTAGACCAAAGATTAGGTAGCAAACACACAACATGAGAAGAATCTTTTTGGGAAGAAGAGACTGTTACCTCCTTTTGCCCAGAAAGTGCATTCCCACTGTCGAAGGCAAAGGGAAAAAATTTCAAGGTAAAATAAGCTAAAAACAATACTGAAATGACAAGAAATCATAGGTTGGTTGAAATATCAGATTTATTAAAAAATGCCTCTCACACATCGTCAGGCAGAGCAATGGCCCCCCTACCCACAAAGTACTCCATATATTGCTCGCGGACCGCGCGGGCATTTAGAGGGGGCAAGCCTGGACGTGCCACTTGAAGGGCTGTGAGGTCCGCATTTGGAGGGCCCTCCACATCTGGGCCAACGGGCACCACATAGTTCCTGTTATGTCTTTTGAGGAAGTTGTGCAATATGCAACAGGCAAGAACTATGTGGTTCAGTTTGTATTCCGCCAAGTTAAATGCCGTCAAGAACAGGCGGAAGCGGCTGGCCAGGATGCCAAAAGTGTTCTCCACAACTCTTCTGGCTCTGGACAGCCTGTAGTTGAAGACCCTCTGGTCTGGGGTGAGGGTCCTCATCGGGAACGGCCTCATCACATGGGGAGTCAACGCAAACGCTTCATCTGCGACAAAGACGAAGGGGAGTCCCTCTGCATTCTCCTCTGGAGGTGGCAAGCACAGACTGCCACTTTGGAGACGCCAGTAGAACTCCGTGTGCGTAATGGCACCACCATCCGAGATCCGGCCGTTCATCCCCACGTCCACATACATAAATTCATATGTTGCCGACACCACCGCCAACATCACTACACTATTAAACCCTTTATAATTATAATAGTAGGACCCCGAGTTGGGCGGTGGGACGATGCGGACGTGTTTCCCATCAATTGCCCCTCCGCAGTTAGGAAAGTCCCAACGGCTGGCAAAGTGGGAGGCCACAGTCTGCCATTCCTGTGGCGTGGAAGGGAACTGTGGAGTGAAACAAGAAAAAATAATTAGTCACTTTGCACATAAACATTGCAAGCAGATTAGACAATCAACATCTTGGAACAAGAGCATTGTATAAAATTGGAGGCTGGAAAGTATTTGCACAGAAAAGTAGAGGCTCCCCTTCACAGATTACTCACCCCCCCATCAATCCCCCCACTTCTGATGGGCCATTGGCAATAACTAGGGTTTTGGGGGGGGGGGTTGTTGGACAGGTAACCCTCTGCACTTCATTGATTGGCAAATGGCTCAATAATGTGTGCTAGTTTGGCCAGACCCTCCTTACTTAACACTATTGGCAGCCCCCAGGAAAGCTAAACTAACATTTCAAACCCGGCCCCGCCCCCCCCCAGAAAAAAGGAAAGCACATTGTGACATTATGAAATTACCAAGCAAGCTAATAGGAGGGAAAGAACACAAAAAAAGAGGAAATGGAAAGTATGGAGGCAGCCCCTTGCACTACATGCTTTGCAGAATTCATCCCTAAAGATGCCCACTATAAAGAGGTAGGTATATAGTGTGTATTGACCTTGGGAAAGCCAGCAGATAGAGGATTGGTACCATCTGACAGAGCAGTTGGGGGAGGGGGTTCCTAATGAGTTTGCCCCCCCACCAAAAAAAAAAAAAAAAGGGGGGCTCTACATGAAGTAAACCACACAGCAAACATTTGTGCATATTTTAGGGGGTGTTTGGGGGCAAACAATACTATGCAGCAGACAAAATACATTGCTTAAGTGACTAGGCCATAGGTGTCTATTGGGGCAGAAGAGCATGCTGGGGAGGTAAGTGAAGGGAAAAATGCATGAAGGAGAAAAGGGGCACAGCATATTAGAACATATTGCAATCATGGTAATTAGGGAAGGAGGTCAAAAATAGAAGACATTAGCAAACAGAGCATACATAGAAGGGAATAGTAAAGGAGAAATGTTACCTTAATATAGTCCTCCTGCAGGACCTGGATGATGGCAGAACAGGTCTCTGGAATAATGATTCCCAGGGCCTGGGGAGAGATACCTGAGGAGAACTTCAAATCCTGAAGACTTCTCCCTGTCGCCAAGTACCTCAACGTGGCAACAAGCCTCTGCTCCGGAGTAATGGCTTGTCTCATGCAGGTATCCTGCCGGCTGATAAAGGGGGTCAGCAAAGCCAAAAGACGGTGAAAATCGGGGTCCGTCATCCTGAGAAAGTTCCTGAAATCATCAGGATTATTCTCCCGGATCTCACGAAGCAAAGGCATGTGCGAGAATTGGTCACGCTGAAGCAACCAATTCTTGAACTTAATGAATACCAGAAACGAGCAGACAATAAGCAGTGCAAATCAAAGCGTCCTATATCAAGATATAGGCCGCAATGACCAACAAATGCGAACTGACTACACGCACTAATAAACAGATACGCACGACAAGCACAAACTGAAGAGCAGTAACGATCTGAGTCAGCAAACTGAGAAGCGCGAATCTTAAGTCACCAAACTTCCACTAACTCTCGATAAACACGGGATCAGCAGAAGGAGCCCAACGGGTGCCTGACGTGGTGCTGAACTTCCCTTTTCTAATCTCGTGGAAGACGACTTACGTCACGACGTTCTTGCAGACCGGATATTCCGACAACGTAGTCCGACCGTGTGTACGCAACACCAACATCGGACAAAGTACGACGGACACGATCCGACCGACCTGGTCCGCGGATTGTCCGACCGTGTGTATGGGGCTTTAGTGTGTTTTTTTTTTTTTTTTTTTTTTAATACAGGTAATGAGTTCAAACAGGTGCAGTTAATACAGGTAAATACAGGTAATGAGTGGAGAACTTCTTACAGAAAAAATAACAGGTCTGTGAGAACCGTAATTCTCGTCATGCAATAAAATACAAATTAATTATTTAAAAATCGTACAATGTGATTTTTTTTGGATTTTTGTTGCAGAGTACCTATGATAAAAATTACAGACCTCTACATGCTTTGCAAGTCAGAAAACCTGCAAAATCGTCCGTGTATCAAATACTGTACACACACACACACACACACACACACACACACACACACACACACACACACACACATATTATACACCATATTTATCAGCGTATAACACGCACCCCAAGTTTAGGAGGAAATTTTAAGGAAAAAAAACTTGCATTTAAATGCCCATCAATGCAGCCTTATCAATGTCCATCTGCATGCTCCTCAGTGTCATTTGCAGCCTTGCCCAGGCTGCAGTTAAACTGCAGTGACATGTCAGTGTCACTGCAGTTTGAAAATGGTGCCGCCGAGATAAACAGAGCAGTTCCTGTGTATCTCAGCTCCTCTCGTAGCGGAGCGGAGGAGCGAGCACCGCTGATAGCTATACATAGCCGAGTGTGCTTGGCTATCCTCGGCTAGTTCCGTACTGAGCGTTATGTCCATCTTGGGCGGGACTGGGCGTGATTGAGCGGGAATAGCCGAGTACACTCGGCTATGTATAGATATCAGCGGCGCTCGCTCCTCCGCTCACAATCAGCTGGGGATCGGCGTATAACACGCATCCACGATTTCCCCCTGATTTTAAGGGGGGGAAAAGTGCATGTTATACGCCGATAAATACGGTGTGTGTGTATATATGTGTGTGTGTGTGTGTGTGTGTGTGTGTGTGTGTGTGTAGATAGATAGATAGATAGATAGATAGATAGATAGATAGATAGATAGATAGATAGATAAATATAACCGTGGATAAAAAAAATTCTTCTATAGCTGCAACAAAATGCCCAAACCTTTTCATTATGTGTGGAGAACATATTTTATCCTGCTCGGAATTAAAGATCTGTGTGCCTGTGTTCTGATGGACCACCTTCCTCCAGGGAAGATGTGACATATGGCAAAGTTGAACTCTGGGGAGAAGCTTGCCCAGCTACATTTGTATGAGCTTCAATGAGCAATTTACAGTATGTACATTTCTTTTATTCTTTTCTACATTTTTTTTTTTTTTTTTAAACTACACAACAGCAGGAAAAATACCAGATAAACCCCAATGACTGTTTGGGGGTTTCTATTTTTTTTCAGAGCCCCAGCTGAATTAAACGGTAGCGGTCCCCTTGTAGGAATGTGTTCTAAGCAGTGCTATCTTCTGCAGTCTCTGCCCTACTTTCTCTTTGTAAGAAAACTTCATTCTCTGGCTTCGTTATACAGTTGATATTGGACAAAAGTTTTATTTTTTATGTTTTTGCTACTTTCTCTCGTTCATTCCATCTGCGCACCTCACACACATTTCCACCCGTTCTGCATTTTTAAGCTGTCTACAGAATAATTACATATAATTGCACGTTTTTACATCGTTGAAAAGGTGAACCTTTGAAAATTCATGATTTGTAAATGTATATTAAATCCCTGTTAAGAGGCATACAGGCTTACAAGTTGTACAGCTGAATCATTTTATTGCTACTTGTCATATAAATGGAACAATGACTGCTAATGTATGGGCATGAAAAATGGCTCATTTATAAGCAGTAAAGTCCTTTATAGAATTGATGAAAAACATACTTGTTAGATATTCAGTGAATTTCCACTCTATGCAAATATCTAAAAACGCCCTTTAATTCCTATATTCCTAAATACCTTTTTACAGTGGAACCTCGGATTGCGGTTAACGAGCGTTTCGCAATACGAGCACTGTATTTTTAAAAATCGTAACTCTGTTTGCGAGTGTTGTCTCGGAAAACAGGCACGATTCAGGCCAAAGCGGTGTGCAGTACCGCTTTTGGCCTGCGGTGGGGGGGGGGGCACCGGAGCAGACCTGAACGTCGTCATGTTCGGGAATGCATAGAAAGGCCCGAGTACATCACGGCTGACCTTGGCAAATCTCGGGTAGGAAGTCTTTCTGAGGTTTGCCGAGGTCAGCCGAAGTGTCCCCGGGGCTTTTCGGCCGTTTACGAGGCTCTCCGGCACCCCCCCCCCCCCCACCCACCACCCTCCCCCCCCCCACCCCCCCATCCCCGGGGCTTTTCGGCCGTTTACGAGGCTCTCCGGCACCCCCCCCCCCCCAACCACCACCTCTGGCCGCATGCGGTATTGCATCCCATTGAAGTCAATGTGGAACAAATTATTTTATTTTCCATTGACTTCAATGGGAAAAACTCGCTTTGATATGCGAGTACTTTGGATTACGAGCATTCTCCTGGAATGGATTATGCTCGTAATCCGAGGTTCCACTGTATTTATTTGTTTGTGGAAGTGTAGTTGCCTGATATCAACCACTTCAGCTCTGGAAGGGTTTTACCCCCTTCATGACCAGGCTATTTTTTTGGTATTCAGCACTGCGCTACTTTTAACTGACAATTGCATGGTCATGCAAAGCTGTACCCAAATTAAATTCATATCCCTACAACCCTGGCTGGTGTTTTTTGGGCTCTGCAGGCAGGGGGCTTATTGGAATCTGGAAGCCCCCTTTAACAAGCCCCCCCCCCCAAGTGAATGAGTAGGGGTACTCATTCACCGAAAAGAAGTGTCAGAAGTAACACAGAGACCGTTTTTTTGGCAATTTTTTTTTACAGGGGGTCCCCGACTTACAAACATCCGACTTACAAACGACTCCTACTTACAAACGGAGGGAGACAACAGGAAGTGAGAGGAAATCTACCCCTAGAAAGGGAAATTCACTCCTGTAAGAGTTATTATGGGTAAAAGGTGTCTCCACTGATGCTTTATCACCAGTCCATGCTTCCCTAACAACCCAAAATGTTCAAAATCCAATTGTCATTGGGACAGAAGGTGAGGTGAAATCTTCTGAACAGGGGCACAGACAGCAAAACAAATGTTACAGGGGTGATAACCCTTCTCTATGTTATCTAAAAAACTTAAAAATAGATTTTTTGGCTGGAGCTACACTTAAAAAATGTACCTGTTCCGACTTACAAACAGATTCAACTTAAGAACAACCCTACAGTCCCTATCTTGTTTGTAACCCGGGACCCCCTGTATTAGAAATAAAAAAATGTCCTCTGGTGTATGGTTCAGAGAGAGGGGGGGGGGGGGGGGCGCTCACTCGTTTCTTTTTTTTTTTCTTTTTCTTTTTTTATTGCATTTAAGTGTAAATATGAGATCTGAGGTTTTTGTGACCCCGGATCTCATATTTAAGAGGACCTGTCATGCTTTTTTTTTTTTTTTTTCTATTACAATGGATGCTTACATTCCTTGTAATAGGAATAAAAGTGACAATCTTTTTTCTTTTTTTTTTTTTTTTTCTTTTTTTTTTAAACGGTGTAAAAATAAAAGGTAAAAAAAAAAAAAACGATTTTAATGCGCCTATCCTGCCAAGCTCGCGTGCAGAAATGAATGGATACGTGAGTAGCGCCCGCATATGAAAGCGGTGTTCAAACCACACATGTGAGGTATCTCAGTGATCGGTAGAGCGAGAGAAATAATTATAGCCCTAGACCTCCTCTGTAACTGAAAACATACAACCTGTAGAATTTATTTTAAACGTCGCCTATGGAGATTTTTAAGGTTAAGACCCCTTTCACACCACGCCGCCCATAGCGTCGGTGGTAAAACGCTGCTATTTTTAGATTTGCGGCGCATTTCGGCCGCCAGCGGGGCGCTTTTACCCCCGCTAGCGGCCGAGAAAGGGTTAAAACCCCGACAATACGCCACAATAGCGGTGTTTTGCCGGCAGTATTGCAGCGCTGCCCCATTGATTTCAATAGGGAGCAGCGGTGGAGGAGCGGTAAACACCGCTCCTTCACCGCTCCAAAGAAGCTGCTGGCAGGACTTTTCCAGACGCCCTGCCAGCGCACCGCTGCAGTGTGAAAGCCCTCGGGCTCTCACACTACAGACAATAGTGCAGCTGTTTTAGGGCGGATTGCAGGCGCTATTTCTAACGCTGTAGCCCCTGCAAAACACCCTTGGTGTGAAAGGGGACTAAAACTTTGTCGCCCTTCCACGAGTGGGAGCAATTTTGAAGCATGACATGTTGGGTATCAATTTACTCAGCGTAACATTATCTTTCACAATATATGTTATCTTATTTTTTAATTAAAAATGTGTATTTTTTGCAAAACCGCCATTTTATTCTCTAGGGTGTTAGAAAAAAAATGTATAATGTTTGGGGGTTCTAAGTAATTTTCTAGCAAAAATTTTTTTTTTTTAACTTGTAAACACCACATCTCAAAAAGAGGCTCGGTCCTTAACTGGTTAAACAGAGATATGCAAACCTAAAGAAGAAGCTATCCTTTAATGAGCATTAAAATGTTATGTACAGAGTATACATTAATCGTTTTTCCTTTTCGCTGTGTTTGTCAGCTTACAGTGACAATTCCCCGTTTGTGTTAAAAGTTCAAGCCTTTGAAACCTTCTTCACAAAGCACATTGAATATTATGACAAGGTAAGTTAAAAAGCTTTATTTTAATACAGAACTCATTGAACTGATCACATCTTGGCATCTACACACTCTAACGTTCCTCTCACAATCAATCTTCCTAATGAATGTACAAAATGATTTGTTATTTAAATTTCAGCATCAAACACAGGTAGGCAAGAAGTCTTTGCACGTTTTATGCTATATACCACATTTTCTCTGTGTATAAGGTGAAGCTAAGAGCTGCTGAGCTTCCACCGGTGTGCTATTGTCCTTCGTCTAGATGCCTCCCCAGATCTCAAAAACCCTTCCTCCAAAGATCATAGGTGCTATTATTCCTGGTGTGCACACAACCATAAACGCTTTGTATCCACCACTGAGTGCTCTTCAGGTCAGCCCGTGCAAGCCTGTGTTACGCCACATGTATAAAGAAGTGGCAGTGAGCCAGGAAACGCATATGGTGTTAATGGGGTTAATTTTTTAATAAAGTTACATTTTTCCTAAGCTATGACCTGGGTGGTTATTGCAATACCGTTTTACCAATTCAAAGGACCACGCAGCTGGTATTGGGATATTTGTCCAGCCTGGCGTTTCCGATTGCAACCACCCTTCTCGAAATACCTACATGGAGACCTATGCACTCTCTACATGCGTATTTATAGGGTTGGGCAAACCACTTCTGTGGTTCCCTCAGCCTAACCAGAAGTGAGACATCTTATTCTACACTAATTTCTTCCATAATTCCACCCTTTTGATTTACACTGACACCCAGTGTTGGTCATCTTACTTTAAAAAAGTAATTAGTTAAGTTACAAATTACTTCTCCCAAAAAGTAATTGCGTTATTAACTCAGTTACTACATTGGAAAAGTAATTAGTTACGCAGCAAAGTAACTGTGACTTTTTTTTTTTAATATTCTATACGTGTAACTAAGGGGCGGTCTAGTATTACTGTAACCAAGGGGTGCATTTATTATTGTTATATATCGTGTAACCAAGGGGCTGCTCTATTATTACTCTAACCAAGGGGCAGATCTGTTTTAGCGTGTAAACAAGGGGCGGGTCTATTATTATTATTATATCGTGTAAGGGGCGGGTCTATTATTATATCGTGTAAGGGACGGATGGCTACAGAAGAGGTCGAATGTTAAATTAATGGGCAGAGCTCGATATATAACAATAATAATAAATGCGCCCCTTGGTTACAGTAATACTAGACCCGCCCCTTAGTTACACGATAGACGCCCCTTGCAGAGTAGCACGAGCATCGGGAGCGTGCGGCATCGCCTCGTACAATTACATGTTAACTGCGCCTGTGCGGTGTAGAGCTCACTCAGAGCTGATTAGGTTCGGCAATTTTCGGAAGCTCCGTAGTCCTTCGTACTGCGCAAGCGCTGCGCCTGTGCAGTACAGGGGGGTCCTTATCCGGCGGGGGAACTTTTTCGGCAGGACACCGGAATTACACTACTGCCATCTAGTGGCGGTAGATGTTATTGGGGTAACTCCGCCAAAGTAATGGGAACTGAGTTACCATGAGGGGAAAAGTAATCAGTTAGATTACTCGTTACCCTCTAAAGTAACTTCGTTAAGTAACTCCGTTTATTTTAACTCAGTTACTTACATCGCTGACACTGACAATACTACACCAGAAGGGCTTTCCTGCTTCATCTCTCTGAGTTTTTTTTTTTTTAAGTCTCCTAAATCCCTCATATCAACAGCTTCAAGCTGGTTGGCAATTGTACAAATTCATACCATAGGTATACAAAGTGTTGCGGTAAAGACTTTGTACAGGCCTCTCAACTTCCTCCACACCAGGGATACTTCCCTAAAGACTTGGGGTAATGGCCCGTACACACGATCCGAAAATCGGACGACAGAGCATCCGACTTCTTATTTCGCTTAATAGTCGTAAGTAGAAATTGAGTAGGTTACTAAAGTCACAAAAATTCTCCTACGACAGGCAAAAAAAAATCGGAAGTGATGTCATGTGTTGTAATGTATTTGTATTGTATTTTTCGGACGACAACTATACTGACTAAATGAAAATCGTACTATCTGGTATCGTACGAGGAAAATTTTCGGGGGCTAATATCGGATATCGGATGAATTGTCGTGATCGGCTCTCGAAAGCTCTGTACTAACGATCCGGTTATCATACGATCGCGTCGAAAGCAGTATTTTTCGTCCGATTTTTGGATTGGGTGTACGGGCCATAAGGCTTACTGAAACTGGTGCACACAAAATCTGGTGCAGCTGTGCATAGTAACCAATCAGCTTCTAACTTTAACTTGTTCAGTTAAGCTTTGACAATAAAACCTAGAAGCTGATTGGTTACTTTACACAGCTGCACCATTTTTAGTATGGTTTAGTTTAGTGTGGAGTAGGGATGGACTCAGGCAGCTTTGGATACGAGGCCAAATTCACCTATATAACTATACTGCTGGGAAGCTATCAAAGCAGACAGCCAATCATAGGTGTTGGGGGCATTCCCTGCCTCGCAGCCCCACTGCCTATCACTGTCTTCACTGCCTATGATTGGCTGGTTGCTTTAAAAGCTTCTCGGCAGACTTGTGTCTGCAGCCGCCTGAGCTCATCCCTACTCTACTACACTTCTTAGACTATGTCTTAATGGAGCGGACAGTCATGCTGGAACAGAAAAGGGCCTTCCACCAAATTGTTACCACAAGACTAGAAACACACAATTGTCTATGAGAAGGGTGTCTAACTCACTTTCATTGCGGGCCTCTGAAAAGGAGGATTGCACACCGCTGGTTTTATCCACAAGAAACTTTATTGGAGACTACTCAGACAGACAGAACATGGTTATGCCATGGTGCAGTAAAGTTACTTGTGGAATTTGTGGGTGATACCAGCGGTCAACGACCCTCCTTGCAACTGCCATAGAATTGTATTCTCCTAGTAATTATAAGATGTCCAGAGCACCCCACTTCCCCTTACATCAGATGTTGAGTCTCCCACCCTCCTTGACCTCGCAGTGCTCCCTCCCTTACCTTGTTCTGCTGACGGGAACAAGGGTGGGGGTGGGAAGCAGAAAGTGCAGGGTCTGGAGCAGGACCAGAGGAGAGCTGGAGTCACAGCTGAATGTGGGGTGCGAGGGTCAAATGAATTTGTCCCACGGCCTTGTGTTTAACACATGTGGTCTATAACATTTATAACACGTTTGTATTTTGGCAATATACTGTAGGTGTAATGGTGAGGTGTCCACAAATTTTGGCTATACTGTATATAGTGTATTAGTCTAGTGCTTTGGAAAGAAGTCATAAATAAGCATGTTGGGTTTTTTTATTTTTTTTTTGCAGGATGAAATTGAAAGAAAGGGAAGCATTCTTGTGGATTACAAGGAGCTCCTGGAAGATGATGCACTTAAAACATCTGTTCTCCTCTCCACTGAGCTGAAAGAGATGCCTGAAAAAATACTGGATTGTATGGGGCTAGCAATACACCAGGTGTGTGTGCGAAAAACCTCCTTACAGTGTAGTGACCAGCGGGTAGGCCACAGCTGGCATTCCTAATGCTCAGATGTAATGCTCTCCATCCATTAGAGCTTGCTTTAACATTCTCTTAAGCAACTGAGCTACTTAATTTGCAGATTACTTAGTGCATGTCAGATACATTTTTAACCCTATTACACTGTCAGAAGAATTGTGATTTTTAATTTTTTTTATTCTGAAGTCGTTGTTTGTTTAGTCTTGAAACCAGTGTTGTAATTTATTGAATGTATTATATATTCAATTTTTTTTTAATATTTCTTTTATCGTAGGACAGTAAACCTCTCCTGTCTTGTCTGCTAATAAAACCAATGGCTGCTGACAATTTTTACCAGTAATTTTTTCTCGCAGTAATTTACTATTTGCATTTCCTGTTTGTGGTTATTTTGGAGGGACAGAGTGTGAGCACTAAAGAGTTGCTGAAAAATCAGTGTGATCACTGGAGAGTCATTGGAGGGAAATGGTGTGAGCACTCAAGAGTTGATAGACAGAGTTTAAATTGTGAAGATTAGTTGATGGGTAAGGTGGGTGCCAGTGGCAAAAGGTTGCTAGAGGGGCAAAGTGTGAGGGCTGAAGAGTTGCTGGAGGCCTAAGGAGCGAGGGCGGAAGAGTTGCTGGAGGCCAAGGAAGCGAGGGCAGAAGGGGTGCAAATGAGCGAGGGTGGAAGAGTTGCTGGAGGTGCAAAGGAGCGAGGGTGGAAGAGTTGCTGGAGGCGCAAGGGAGCGAGGGCAGAAGAGGCGCAAGGGAGCGAGGGCAGAAGAGGCGCAATGGAGCGGGGGCAGAAGAGTTGCTGGAGGCCAAGGGAGCGAGGGCAGAAGAGGTGTGAGGGCAGAAGAGTTTCTGGAGGCTAAGAGAGCGAGGGCAGAAGAGGTGCAAAGGAGCGAGGGCAGAAGAGTTGCTGGAGGTGCAAAGGAGCAAGGGTGGAAAAGATACTGGAGGTGCAAAGGAGCGAGGGGCGGAAGAGGTGCAAAAGGAGCCAGGGAGGAACAATTGCTAAAGGCGCAAAGGAGAGCGGGACGAAAAGTTCTTGAAGTTGTGGTGCTCTGCAGGAGCTATAATTGCTGTTGAGCGTAGGACTACGATTGTGGTTACAATAGTTGCTCAAGCAGGCAGCAGAATCCTGCTTGATATCGGAAATATCACGTGTTCATTGGAATTTAGAATTATCCCGTAAACTCTGTATTATCAGTTTAGCCTCAGTCTTCATTTCTGCATTTTCCAGCCATGGACTTGGCCTTATTTACCAAAGTGTGTGACACAGGAACTGTCTATGTAAAGCTCAACACACGTTACAATCCTACTGTTCAAAACTGGTAATATGAGGACCTATATAAATGAACTAATCAATCTGAGTGCAACCTGGTAGGCCCTTGCACTACATAGTTGTTGGTCGATCTAAAGCAGGGGTAGGCAACCTTTGCCCTTCAGCTGTGGTGAAACTACAAGTCCCATGTGACATTGCAAGACCCTGACACAGGCATGACTCCTATACCAGAGGCATGTTGGGATTTGTAGTTTCACCTCAGCTGGAGTGACAAGGTTGTCTGCCTCTGATCTAAAGCATATTGTAACAATCTGTTTGTAATGTGTGTGGCGAGTTTAAAAGGACTGTTGTTCTTCCTACATAGTACGGAGTGTCTGGTTTTACTGGGCAGAACAAATCGTTCTTCTTTCATACACTTTGATAATCGGGATCCTGTGCATTAAATTTATACAACCCAAAAATGCTCTGTTGTATTTGCAGGTGCTAACCAAAGACTTGGAGAAGCATGCAGTGGAGTTACAGGGGCAGGAGGGGCTTCCACTAGAAGAGACCCCCATAGTGGATGTACCATACATACATGCAAGGTAATTATCTGCCTCTCTTTAGTTACCGTACAATACGGTGCACCTGAAAGTATTCACAGCACTTCACTTTTTTTCCACATTTTGTTATGTTACAGACTTATTTCAAAATGAATTCATTATTTTCCTCAACATTCTACAAACAATCCCCCATAATGACAATGTCAAAGAAGTTTGTTTGAAATCTTTGCAAATTTATTAAAAATAAAAAAGGGGAAAAAAAATCCTATGTACATAAATATTCACAGCCTTTGTTGAAGCAACTTTTGGCACCAATTACAGCCTTAAGTCTTTTTGAGTATGATACTACAAGCTTGGCACACCTATTTTTGGACAGTTTCTCCCATTCTTCTTTGCAGGACCTCTCAAGCTCCATCAGGTTTGATGGGGAGCATCAGTGTACAGACATTTTCAGATCTCTCCAGTGATGTTCAATCGGGTTCAAGTCTGGGGTCTGGCTGGGCCACTCAAGGACATTCACAGAGTTGTCCTGTAACCACTCTTTGTTATCTTGGCTGTGTGCTTAGGGTCGTTGTCTTGTTGGAAGGTGAACCTTCACCCCAGAGCGCTCTGGATTAGGTTTTCATCAAGGATGTGTCTGTACATTGTTGTATTCACCTTTTCCCTCAATTCTGACTAGTCTCCCAGTTCCTGCCACTGAAAAATATTTCCACAGCATGGTGCTGCCACCACCATGCTTCACTGTAGGGATGGTATTGGCCGGGTGATGAGCGGTGCCTGGTGTCCTCCAGACATGATGCTTGCCATTCAATCCAAAAAGGGTTTAATCTTTGTTTCATCAGACCATAGAATTGTGTTTCTTATGGTCTGAGAGTCCTTCAGGTGGCTTTCTGGTGCCAGGTGGGCTGTCATGTGCTTTTTTCAGAGGAGTGGCTTTGGTATGCCCACTCTATTATACAGGCCTGTTTGGTGGAGTGCTGCAGAAATGGTCGTTCTTCCGGAAGATTCTCCTCTCTCCACAGAGAAATGCTGGAGCTCTGTCAGAGTGACCATCGGGTTCTTGGTCACCTCCCTGACGAAGGCCCTTCTCCCCCAATCGCAGAAATGTTTCTGTACCCTTCCCCCAGATCTGTGCCTTGAGGCAAACCTGTCTTGGAGGTCTGCAGACAATTCCTTGGACTTCATGGCTTGGTTTGTGCTCTGACATGCACTGTTATCTGTGGGACCTTATAGAGACAGGTGTGCGCCTTTCCAAATCATGTCCAATCAACTGAATTTATCACAGGTGGACTCCAATTAAGTTGTAGAAACATCTCAAGGATGATCAGTGGAAACAGGAGGCACCTGAGCTCAATTTTCAGCGTCATGGCAAAGGCTGTGAATACTTATGTATATGGGATTTCTTTTAATTTTTATTTTTTTATTTGCAAAGATTTCAAACAAACTTTTTTCACGTTGTCAATATGGGTTATTGTTTGTCAAATTTTGAGGAAAATAATTAATTTAATCTAGGGCTGCAACTAACAATTTATTTTCATAATCAATTAGTTGGCTGATATATTGTTTTGATTAATCGGTTAATAACCTTAAAAAAAAAGTGTGTATAATTTAGTTAATATGTAAAGTTAAAAAAAAAAAAGGCAATTTATTCTTAAATATCTCTATATGTAGTGGTAAATATAAATAACCAACTATATGGTTAGGGAGTTAAATCTTTAATCCACTCTGAGAAAAGGACCCCTTTCACACTGGGGCGCTTTGCAGGCGCTACAGTGCTAAAAATAGCGACTGCAAATCGCCCTGAAAGAGCCGCTTCTGTCTCTCCAATGTTAGAGCCCCGAGGGCTTTCACACTGGAGCAGTGCGCTGGCAGGATGCTAAAAAAAGTCCTGCTAGCAGCATCTTTGGAGCGGTGTGTAATACCGCTCCTTCACCACTCCTGCCCATTGAAATCAATGGGCAGCGCGGCTAATATATTGAAATATCCTCCAGCTTCAATATGTACCCATGTTCTATACATTTGTATAGACCTTTTAATCCACTCTTTCATATGTATGTTCTGCACATGTATGATCCCTTGGTCACCTCTGGGGCCCTTTTTCCCACTTCTTAGTGGACCCCATTCGTGATTGATGGATTAATCTCATTTTTTTGTATCTCGTCTTTATTGTATGTCTTTAATAAGTATTTTCTAATAAATTGTTAAAAAACTTTTTACAAAAAAGTCACGAGTATTCCATTTTTGTACTTAGTACCGCTATAATCCCCTGCTTCTATCCCTGTTCACCCATTTGATAGAAAAGAGAAAAATATAGAAAAACAATTGAACAATATATGCATATTTTGAATATATTTCACATAAAAAATCACTGATTTTGAACATGCAATAGGTCATATAAGAGTGGCCATTTCATACTACATATCAATATAAGACAGAGACAAGAAGAAATACTGGCTCTGGATGTACAGTAGTCTGAAAAAATCATTTTTTCAGACTACTGTACATCCAGAGCCAGTATTTCTTCTTGTCTTTAACCCTTTTATGTTACTGGCCGATTAATCGATTATGAAAATACTAGTAATCGATTCATTTCACCATCGATTAGTTGTCGATTAATCGATTCGTTGTTTTGGCCCTAATTTTGATCCATTTTGGGATAAGGCTGTAAAACGTAACAAAATGTGGGAAAAGTGAACCGCTGTGAATACTCTCTGGATGCACTGTAGATGTAGGTGATTTACTCCATGACTTCATAACCTTTTTTTTTTTTTTTTTTTTTCCCACAGGGTGTATAATTATGATCCACTGGTTCCTCTGAAAAACCTCAGAGCTAATTTGTATGGCAAATATGTGGCATTGCGTGGCACGGTGGTTCGAGTTAGTAATATTAAACCGATATGCACAAAAATGGCCTTCGTATGCAACATGTGTAGAGATGTGCAGAGCTTTCCTTTTCCTGATGGGAAATACACGCTTCCAACAAAGGTAATCGTAATTGCTTTTACTTTCATCTGTTGGTCATATATTTTTTTTTTTTTTTTCAGCCATCAGGCCAAAACGAAAAAAATGTAAAATAAAATTCCTCTATCTACACAAGTGAGGTCGATGGAGGAATCCTCCCTGCCATGATATTGTATTCTGACAGCGGGACTTTCTGGTTTAAGAATACACTGATCAGTGGCTAATGATCAATTTCTGTCAAGCAGTGGTAGCCACAAATGGGACGAAATTCAGCCAGATCCTGCTGAAACATACGAATTTCGATCCATCTATGGCCAGCTTTGATGTGTTGTGCCAGTGAGCTTGCTTGGCGCACTGAAGAGGATCTCCAACAACTTTTAATAACAGAGTCTCTTTATTACCTACTTTTAGAGAGGTTTTTAAAAATCACCTTAATGCATAGGATGCAAAGGATTAAGGTAAAAAAAACATGAGGGTTTACAACCCCTTTAAAGCGTCAGCATATCAAGACATTTTGGACAATTTCATGCGCCCAACTTTGTGGAAACAGGTTGGAGGTTCCAACATGACTGCGCACCAGTGCACAAAGCAAGGTCCATAAAGACATGGATGAGCAAGTTTTGGGTGGAGGAACGTGACTAGCCTGCGCAGAGTCCTGACCTCAACCCGATAGAACACCTTTGGGATGAATTGGAGCTCTTCTGGAAGAATGGTCAAACACACTCCTAAACCTTGTGGACAGTCTTCCCAGAAGAGTTGAAGCTGTTATAGCTGTACAGGGTGGGACAATTCAATACTGAACCCTACTAATGGCCCGTACACACAATCCGAATATTGTACGACCGATCATACGACCGTTGTCGGTTAATAGTCGCAAGTAGAAATTGAATAGCTAAATAAAGTCACGAAAATTCTCGTACGATAGAAAAAAAATCGGAAATGATGTCATGTGTTGTAATGTATTTGTATTGTATTTTCGGACGACAACTATACTGACTAAACGAAAATCGTACTATCTGGAATCGTACGAGGAAAATTTCCATGCACGTCCGATCGAATAATATCGGATGAACAGTCGTGATCGGCTGTCGAAAGTAGTGTACGCACGATTCGAAAATCGCATGATCCTTTCTCAGACGACCGTTTTCGTACGATAGTAGGATCGTGTGTACGGGCCATAAGATTGGGATGCCATTAATGTTTATGTGTGTAAAGGCAGGTGTCCCAATACTTTTGGTAATATAGTGTATGTAGGTATAATAAAACTCCCTCTAAGGCCCCTTTCACACTGGGGCGGTTTTCAGGCGGTACAGCGCTAAAAATAGCGCCTGTACACCGCCTAAAAAAAAACGGCCCCATTCACTCCATTGCGAAAGCCGTCGGCTTTCACACTGGAGCGGTGCGCTAGCAGGACGGTAAAAAAAGTCCTGCTAGCAGCATCTTTGGAGCGGTATAGGAGCGGTGTATTCACCGCTCCTATACCGCTCCTTCCCATTGATTTGAATGGGACACCGCGGTAATACCGCCGCAAAGCGCCACTACGGCGGCGCTCTGCGGGGGATTTTAACCCTTTTTCGGCTGCTCGCGGGGGGTAAAACCGCACCGCGAGCGGCCGAATCCCGCGGCTAAAACGACGGTAAAGCAGCGCTGAATATAGCGCTGCTTTACCGTCGCCACGGCTCCCGCCCCAGTGTGAAAGGGGCCTAAGGATCTGATAATAATGTAGGTGTAATAAAACTCCCTCTAACATCAGATAACTTTGTTTTTCAGTGTCCTGTGCCAGAATGCCGGGGACGTTCTTTCACACCAGACCGAGGTTCTTCGTTGACGGTGACCGTGGACTGGCAGACGATCAAGTAAGTAGAGCACGTGTTTTTAAACAAAGTTTGCTTGTAGTGAGGTATAAATAGGTGTCCTTCTTTGTTCAGCTTTTTTTTTTTGTATTTTTATACATCCTTGTTCTGTATGAAAGCTGCTAAACATCAAAGAGTTTTTCTACACAAGCCCTGGAACAATGCAGCGATTAGTCATCATCCGTATGTTTGTAGTGCTTGAGCTCTAGAACAGAGCTTTGCTTATATTCAAGACATATCT
Source organism: Lithobates sylvaticus (assembly GCA_028564925.1). Lineage (NCBI taxonomy): Eukaryota > Metazoa > Chordata > Amphibia > Anura > Ranidae > Lithobates > Lithobates sylvaticus. Next base: position 18,993,853 of record CM053028.1, read on the forward strand.
ACTTTTGTGACTGAAGAAGCCGCTATAAATATCGGCCAATATTTCCATATGAAAGAATTGCTGATAATACAATTATGCAGAACCTGAGCGGGAGAGTTCATGGTTTCCTCTCCGCTGCCTCAGATGAATCATCCAGGTGTTTGTTCTATTCACGGATTAGAAAATGCATCTCGGGATGCGTATATATCAGCGCGGTGGCCTTGTATATTTGCCATTTAGATTTTGTTGCTGTAAACTCAGGGATGTGAAATATTGTGGTTTGAAAGAAAAATGTCATATAAATAATATTTTGCTTTAAAAGAGACACTGCCGATGTCCCATTCGGTCACAGTGTAGCAAAATTTATACAACCATTTTTTTCAAGTAAATTGGACCACACCCAAACCGCAACTGCTTGATCCGCGGTTGTGGCACAGTTAGGCCCCTTTCACACTTGTGCGACTTCAAAGTCGTGCGATTTTTGCCGTGATTTCAAGGAATGCCTGTGTAAGTGGCATCAAAATTGGACCAAAGTAGTGCAGGGACTACTTTGAAGTTGGAACGACTTGAAGTCGTACTAATATGAATGGCTGTCATTGTAAATCATGGGGAACGACTTGTCATGCTACTTTGCAGTCCCAAATCGTGCGACAAGTCGTATAAGTGTGAAAGGGGCCTTAGAGTTGCACCGACACCCTTTTTTTTTTTTTTTTTTTTGTTGAAGCGTACGAGTATCGGTACTTTCGGTCAAGTACCGATACTAGAGTACTGATATTTTGAGGTGCGATTTGCGTCCATACAGAAGATCTGCATGCAATTTGAACAGGAATGCAATGCGATTCCTGTCCGAATCGCATGCGGTAGAGGCAAGAGACACCAGCGGCGACTCTTGCCTCTACCTTGGCCTTGTTCCCCCCCCCAGCCTCCAGCGGTTCGAGCCATCCACTGGACCCCCTGACAGCCCCCCCCCCCCCCCCCCCGGTCCAGCTGTATCAGATTGCCGCGATCCTCCGCTGTCAGAAAAGCTGCTTTACCGGTCCAGGGATTTGAAATTCCCATGGCTTTCTCTCACCTCTCCTAACAGTACGGACTAGATGGCTTCTGATTGGTCAGCGCTGTCCATGTGACGGTGCTGACCAATAAGAATTAGGGATGCACCGATCTCCTACCGTGATAGTATCGGTGCAACCCTAATAAGAATCAATGTAGTCTGTACTATCAGCCCTAGAGAGAGACTCGAACCACTGGAGGTTGGGGCAGAGAGTTGCTAGAGGCTGGGGGGGGGGGGGGGGACAAAGCCATGGGAGAGGCAGGAGGAGCCAAAGCCGCAGATGTTCACAGTCGGATGGGAGCGGGAGATGGTGGTCACCATCATGCAGGGAGGTTTCCTGCACTGCTCTTGTGTGAACTTTACTATGATCAGCCTGGGTTCACACAGGAGCGGTGCGGGTAACTGCATGCAACTCGGACAGGAATCGCACCGCGTTCCTTTTCAAAACGCATGTAATTCTTTGCAGTGCGACTTGCAGCTTTTTATTTTGTATGGACGCAAATCTCACTGCAAAGTATTGGTGTCGGGAGAATTTTCACGAGTACTCGTGAAAATACTCAGTATAGGAGCATCCCAAGTTACATTATTCTCATTCAAAATTTTTAGTTTGACTGCAAAAAACAAAAAAAAAAAAAAAACCTGATAAAAATCCCAATTTAGGAGGCAGGGGTATAGCCCCGATTTATTTTATTTTTTTTATTTTTTTCCTTGCAGCCTCTGCTCTACTACCCTCTGAATAACGATTCCACCATGCATCGCTTTTCAGAGAGTGCCATGTAAACGATCCCTTGCCGTGTACACACAGTCAGACTTTCCGGCAGAAAAAGTCAGACCGAATCTTTTCATCGGATATTCCGATCGTGTTTGGGCTTCAGCTGCCTTTTTTTATTTATTTATTTTAATTCTGACGGACCTAGAAATAGGAATTGATTCCGTCGAAAAGATTTAAAACATGTTCTATCGGGAAAAACAGTTTGTCTGTATGCGGTTCCGACGGACCAAAAACTATGCAAGGGCAGCTATTGGCTACTGGCTATTTAACTTCCTTTTTCTAGTCCCGTCGTACGTGTTGTACGTCACCGCGTTCTAAACGATCGGACTTTGGTGTGATCGTGTGTAGGCAAGTTTCCGTTTCAGCGGAACTCCGTGGGAACAACCGTCGGAGTTTATTCTGATGTAAAAAACGGTCGTGTGTACGCGGTATAAGAAAGGTCTTTTATCCTGATAGACCCTCATTCTTTAGCGCGGGGGTCAGCAACCTGTAGATCGTGGACAGGTGACTGGTAGATCGCAGTCTGGGCTTGCAGACTCGCCATCCCAGAGCATAAAACAGAATGCAATGCAGAGGGACTACTTGTAAAGTTGGAGCTAGAGCCGCATAAGCCTCTGTAGTGTTGGCTTCTGTCCCATGCAGAGTGATACCAACTGCACCTCACCTCTTCTCCCAGCTAGAGGTCTCCAGAGTGATGCCAGCAGCAGGAAAGAAGAGATTTTTTAAGGTCAGTGTGAAGCAATACCCCGGGCATAATGGTATAGGGCTGCTTTCACACTGATGTGCTGCAGTTTACCCACACCACGGGTGCAGTACAGTGTACCTGCAGCTTTTCTGCGGGTTAGCTGAGCTTAGCCATAGCCTTTTTTTCTGAATGCAGGAGTTTCAGAAAGTGCACCACACCTGCAGGATATAATGAAAGTCTATGGCAAAGCACAGCTAACCCAGGAAAGTCGCAGATGTACTGCAGTGCACCTACACCGAAGCACATCAGTGTGGCAGTTTGGACCCTGCAGAAGTGTGCAGTTGCTGGGTGCTTTCAGAGTGGCCCCATTTTCTTGAATAGGTCACAATTTTGCAGGCAGTGGCACCCACCAAAAGCAACAGGGGGTTTAATTCCTGCTGCTGCCTCAGCAGCTAAAGAGGGGAGGGATTGGGGCAATAATACCGTACCACCCCCCTAACTTTGTGTGAATGAGCCAGAAGGGTGCTGCTGCCGAATGCAACTGAGGGCATTATTCACAAGTGCAGCAGGTACTGCTGCTCCTCTGAAATGCGATCCAAGTGTGTTTGACCTGTGATGAGGAGGCGATATATCCCATGATTGACATGCAATGCATGCAATCGTGACACGGTAGTATGGCAGTTAAGAGGTTTAAATCAGGTGGGAGGAGGCGACACTGTGCCCGGTGATCTTTGACTTTTCCTGTGTTGTTCAGGTCGATCTCTACCTCTTTACGGTTACCTACCCCTGCTTTAGCGTTTAGACTGAGGGGACATTGGACAGAATGTCTTTATTGTGTATTTTAAGAAAGGACTTTTTTACTTTTTCACCTACACTTCAACATTATATATTGGTACAATGTATATCCCCTGTATGTGTTTTCATATTCTTTTATTATCCTAGCAAGTATATTCGAAAAATGTAATCTTCTTAATCCTGTTTTTGTGTCATTGATACTTTTTTTTTTTTGACATCCTCATCATTTGACAATCTCATTTGCTTCATAAAGCTGTTTTGCTGTTACAGAGTCCAGGAGATGATGTTGGATGATCAGAGAGAAGCTGGGAGAATTCCAAGGACAGTTGAATGTGAACTGATCCAGGATTTAGTAGATAGTTGTGTTCCTGGAGATATGGTGACCATCACAGGGGTGGTTAAAGTGTCTAATGTCAAAGATGGTAGGTGGCAAACTTTGGTAAACAAAGACCAGTTCTGTTTATTAGAGGCCTCTTTCATAAAATAAACCTGTCAACAGCCAAAGGTTTTTTTTCTTTTTGCCTCCATCCCATCCCCTCCCCCATGCACAGTATAGACCTTTTCCACCATTCATCCGAGAGTGCCAGGGAGAAGTCCTCAGAGGAGTAGCGAGTCTGATGTGGCTAAGTTCGCCTGATCTTCTGAGGTCACTGGTAAACACAGAAGCTGATAGAGGAAGTGAGTAGTGCAGACACCTTCCTCTACCGGCTTCTGTGTTTACCATTGACAACTGACAAGTTAGAGAGGACAGGGCAGTCCCAGAGGTGGCAGGTCGACATTCTGCCACTTTCTGGCTGAAAAAAGCCTTGCCTTTACTACAAGCAGGTTTTTCTATTGGTTCTCTTATAACAGAGATATGCAATTAGTGGACCTCCAGCTGTTGCAGAACTACAAGTCCCATGAGGCATAGCAAGACTGACAGGCACAAGCATGACACCCAGAGGTATAGGCATGATGGTACTTGTAGTTTTGCAACAGCTGGAGGTCCGCTAATTGCATATCGCTGTCTTATAACGTAGATACTGTAGATCACAGATGCCATCAGCCCATTATTAAACAACAATGATGCTAGTTTAAATGTATTGTAATGAATCTGTGCTGTGAAAACATATGTGGCTTCTGGCAAACAAAGTTTAATATACCCAAACCTAAAGACTGACAATATTGTGTAAAGATGCAGCGCTAGTGAATATAACAAAAACATACAAAAAGTAAACTGTGTTCAATGTGCCAAATGTTTGGTCTCTCCTAAATCAAAGTCCATATAAATTCAGATAAAAAAGATCATCTACCATCCAGCAGATCCTTGTAGTGTAACAAAAACACAGAGCGCCACCACCTTAATCAAATGCACACTCGCCAAACCCTAAGCTGTAACAGGTACAGCAGCATTGTTTCTCAAGGACAAATCCTCCCCAGGTGTATGCCCTTCCACTCCGGAAACACACTTCTTAGGCAGCAGCAAAGGGCCACTTCCACTGGAACAGATAAAGCGCACCAAGGAGCCAACAGAAAGTAATAGTATAGTAGTTTAAAGTTTATTGTAGAACAGATCCAGTCATTCAATTCGAACAAGTGACAGCGGGAAAAAAACACAGTAAAAACTCACTGTGAGAGCAGCTGACAACCTGGGATTGTGCAGCGCCGAGATTCCGCCCAACTAGTTTCGTCCAAACAGACGTTCTCCAGGTATCCTCTAGTGTCTGAAAGTGGCCATCTTTTTGTAGTCCGTTTTACTCTACCTACAGGAGGCGACAGGCCACTCAGCCCTATGGCTGTGACGTCAGGAGCTGGGCTTTAAAGCTGAAGTTAAAAAAACAGTCCAAACTGAGCATGTGCAGAGTGCCTCATATGGCTCTGTGCTATCAGCAGATGGATTAGGGACAGTAAAAGAAGAGGAGGAGTAGAGAAGACTGGATCAAACAGCCTTTTTACACAATTCAGAGGATTAAAGAGGTGTATCCCTAAAAAAAAAAAAATTAAAAGTCAGCAGCTACAAATACTACAGCTACTGACTTTTAATAATCGGACACTTACCTGTTCCAGGGTCCAGCGATGCGGGGGGTCGAAGCTCCGCTCGCAGTCCGATCCGCTTGGCTGCGCCGGCATTGCAACAGCTCGCCGTGATTGGCCGCACAGTCATCTGAGACACGTGACAGGTTCCAGATGACTGGGGAGCCCTTCCAGCGCTGAGGGGAAGTGATGTCACCAGCCCAGGCACTGAAGGAGGCAGACTACGAGGGACCCCCTAGCAACAGGCATTTAGAGGTAAGTGAAAAAAAAAAATTTTTTAGGAATTGTAAGCATTTTTTTTTTTTAAAGGGAAACGCCACTTTAAAGGGGTTGTAAAGGTTCATGTTTTTTCACCAGATGCATTAAGGTGAAAAAACATCTGATGATTACCGGCCCCCCAGCCCCCCGGTTTACTTACCTGAGCCCTCGAAAGTCCCACGCTCGATCTTTGCCTGGGCTTCTCGGCGCCTCTCGGCTGTTCATTGGATAGATTGATAGCAGCCATTGGCTCGCGCTGCTGTCAATCAAATCCAATGACGCGGGGCCGAGTCCTGGACGCCGAATGCAGGACTCGGGAGCGTGCCCGCAAGGTAACCCCCCCCCCCCCCCCCCCCGGGAGAGTGCTTCTCCCAGGGGGTTATCTGAGACGGGGAGGAGCTAGGAGAGCCGCCGGGGGACCCTAGAAAACGCCATTCGGGGGCCACTCTGTGCAATACGAGCTGCACAGTGGAGGGAACTATGACATGTTTGTTATTTAAAAAAAAAATCGAACCTTTAGTCACTTTAACCCCTTAGGTTCCAAGGTGAGTATAACAAGCATGCTTTACTGCATATACAGACTGATTTTACTGTTGTGGGTTTAGTAACACTATTTAGGGTAAACCATTTACTGAATAATTTCAAATCTAATTTTTATTATTTCCTTTTTGTATAGGAGGGTTTAAAAATAAAAACAATAAATGCATGTTTCTGTTGTACATCGAGGCAAATTCAGTCAGTAACAGCAAAGGTCAGAAAGCTAAAGACACAGAGGAGAGCACCAGGCATGGGACGGCTATGGATTTTTCTCTGAAAGACCTGTACGCTATTCAAGAGATCCAGGCTCAGGAGAGTCTCTTCAAATTAATAGTCAAGTAAGTATACACTGCATATCGCTGCCATTATGGCTCCTTGTTGTGAGTTGGCATTAATGATTTATGTGTCCATTAACTCAATCGTTAGGCATTTCTTTTACTAAGCAGAATGTTGTCTCTAAAGTCTGGTGGCATTAACTTTCTTACATTTTCTTTTTTTAACAATCGCCTTTTACCTTCCTGTCATTTACTTGATTACATTTTCACATGTCTTAGATATTTTTTTTTCCTGGGGGGGGGGGGTGGATGGTTCAGTCTTGGGTACCCAGAAGATAAAAATTAGCGAACCTGCCAGGCTGTGACAAATTGTGGGTATTGCACACTGTACTAACAGTAGAAGGCTCTTAAAACTTGACTCCAGTCACTGGGTACATAGTAACATGCCACAGCCTTTTTACCCAAAATGATGCTTTATTTACCCATGCTACAAGCGAGAGACTAGCAGACATGTAAAAACCTCAGCACATGAATACTACAGATGTCCTCCTCATGGTGATCAAGCTCACATACTCTGTCCAATACCTAACCAAGTGGGAGGTATCCAGCAAAGCTCTGGGTCTTCCTCTCTAACCTGGCATCCACATGGTCCTGTGGCTTAGCAATCTATCCCCTAATGGCCAATTCTGTAGACTGAATGGAGGTGGATGAGCAGGCCCCACTGTCCCTATAGCACAGTGGCATACCTCCCCAACTTTTGAGCTTCAGATTGAGGGGCACTTGAAGGAGGGAGTGAGCTGCGGTGCGCATAGCACCGCAAAATGTGGGCATGGCCAAACTCTTAGCAGTGGGAGGAGCTTAAGGGTGAGGGGTGCGCTGTGTACAAACTGCAGGGTTGAAGAGTGCGCTATGTACAGAGTACAGGGTTGAGCGTGCTGTGTACTGAGTGTAGGATTGTGTGTACTGTGCAGGTTTGAGAGGTGCGCTACGTACAGAGTGAATGAATGAATGAATGACTTGTATAGCGCAACCTATGCGAACTGAATCGCCTCAGGGCGCTTTTTGCCACTGGTGTCCATCTGTGGTATAGTCCCTGTGGGGTCCTGACACGCTTACACAACACATACACATACAACATACACGTATTTGGCCAATTTTATCGACAGGATCTAATTAACCTACCAGCATGTCTTTGGAGTGTGGGAGGAAACCGGAGCTCCCGGAGGAAACCCACACAAGCACAGGGAGAACATGCAAACTCCAGGCAGAAGGTGTCGTGGTCGGGATTTGAACCAGCGACCCTATTACTGCTAGGTGAAAGTGCTAACCACTACACCACTGTGCTGCACTGTGCAGGGTTGAGAGGTGTGCTACGTACAGAGTGCAGGGTTGAGAGGTGCGCTACGTACAGAGTGCAGGGTTGAGGGATGTGCTGTGTACAGAGTGTAGGGTTGAGGGGAGTGGCTATGCCACCGTTAAAAAGACAGGGATAAGGCTGGCATTACAATTATTGTTAGAGGGACACAGGCTGTGTACTGTACAGTAAAAGTAAATCACAGAGCCAGATGTAACCTACCAACCTGTGTGATCATTTACTAAATGTCCTCTGTCTGATCACCTTGTGCTGTGTCTTGATGAAACTGTCCCCTATATGGGTGCTCCCTGTCACCATCTGTAGCCCCCCCCATGCCCAGAGCAATCAGTGCCCCCCCCCCATGCCCCCAGGTGAATGACGCCCTCCCCAATCCCCAGGCATTGTTTGCCTACCTGTCAGCCCCTCGCCCCCAGTGATCAGCATGGACACGACTACATACCTGTAGTAGGGGAGCAGCCAATTTCTCAGCGCAAATCATCTCCAGGCTGGCAGTGGTGTGGCAGGCATGGTGGAGAGCAGGGACACCAGCCCGCAGGAGGAGCAGCCACTCCCACTCCTTAGTCTTCTTAGCTCCCCTTGTAATTTGTAAAAAGCACCAAGACGTCACTGTGCCTGCTCCCCGACCGAGCCCAGCTGGCTTTGGAATGGCGCGTGCGCCGTTTTTTGAAACCGACCTGCAGACATTTTTTTTTTGTACAAAAGATTTTTTGGACAGTTAGTAAAACTGCCGCCCGAGCCAAGCGAAACCGCCTCCCAGTCCGAATGGGGCCTGCCCTTTTTTCACAAACATACTCTGCTCTTTGGGGGGTCTGGTCCCCCCTCCTTATCTACATCCCTGCCTAGAAAGCAGTCGAGTAAAGGCATTGTAAACCTTTCTGCCTTTGTTCGTTACCTGCATAAGATGTGCATTGATCATGCAATTTCATGTCATTTGTTGCCTTGTATATAGTATAGCCTATAGTAGAGTAAACCTTTACATTCTGTTTTGTTTGTTTGTATTTCACTGCAAATATTAATGCATGACCTCTGTCTGTAGTCTGAAAACTGATCGTTCCTGTGAAAAAAAAACTATATATCGCACGATTCATGGGGGTCTCAGTTTTGCACTGGTGCAGTTGAGCGCGTCACAGTAATTAGATCTGACTCGGACACAAACAGACAGAGCATTCACAGACCCACAGAAAGCACACTGGTGCAGCTGGAAGATGTTTTTTTTGTTAAATTGCATTATTAGCACTCTCATACTTGTGATATGACAGAGCGGATGGCAATGTATGCATTGGATGCCGTGTGACAAGGAACAGGAAGTTGTCCTGTCCCTCTGTCAAATAGGTACAAGCTAGGTGAATGAATACATGGACATGGAGGAATTGATCAGCCATGACACTACAAATTGCAGCCCTAACATGTGAAAACATTACAAGATAAGGCAAACAAACAACACAGAGAATAGAACTACACAAATACCGAGTTAAAACAACAAAACATTTGAAAGTGTACAATGTCTTTAATATTTAATTGGTGGCAGCTCTGCATGTGACTGTTTCCTTGTAAAACGCAAGTTTAATGTTCTTTGGCAGCATTTTTTTATGACTAGTGTAAATTTCCCATCCCTTTCCAGTGCACAGGGAGCTGCATGCATACAAGTGAACGGCTGAACACAGCTCCCATGCTTCTTTGCCTTGGGGGTTTACTTCCACCCATACGTGTCCAACATATTTCTTGCACATTCCCCTCTTCTCTGTGCGGTGCTTCTGGGGCGGACCAGAATGATTCACTGTGCAGATGCAGACCAATCAAAATCAATCTGGTCCATCCCAGAAGCGCGCTGGACAGAAAAGAGCGGGGATTTTAAAAGGACCAAAAGGTAGAGGAACTAAACCCTCCTATCGTTTTTAGCCAAGGAAGCCGCCATCTTGGCCTCTGTTTGATCTTCAACTGCCATGGTGCTACAAATGTGATCCGTTATGACACCAGCCATTTGATGGTTTGACAGTTTGGTTGAAAGCACAACGAATGTGACAGTTGCATTCCGTTAAATCTTTGGGTTTAGTTCCGCTTTAAACATATATGATTGATTAACAATTTCCAGTTATAAGTCTGAATTAAATAAATGTTATTTGTGTTTTTGTTCTTAGCTCTCTTTGCCCCATGATATATGGACATGAGGTGAGCTGCCATATTTACATTACCATTATAAACTCAGAATACAATGTACTGTATGTTTTTTGTCTCTAAAGGGTTGCCTACAATTCTAGTGTGATCACAAGAATACATTTTATGTTCATTATTAAATGTGTTATGACTAACTTCGCTATTGTCAGATTCAGTCAAGGCCAAATTATATTTTCCAAAGGAATTGGCAGCTGGTATAGTAAATGTATAGCTGAAAATTCATAAAACTTTTTACGGTATATACTCGAGTATAAGCCGAGTTTTTCAGCACATTTTTTGTGCTGAAAATGCCCCCCTTGGCTTATACTGGAGTCAAGAACTTTTCTGCAGCAGAGAATTAAATTTTCAGAACCGATTTTGGGGCCCCGTATCTCGGGGCCACTTGGTGCTAGGGACCCCAAATTTGGTGTGCAAACCCAGTGGAACTAGCACTACAACATATCCAAAGCTGGATAGCATCAAGTGGCCCCAAGATATGGGCCCCCGAATTCGGTTCGGAAAATGTCATTCTCTGCTGCAGAAAAGTGCTTGACATTTCCGAACCGACTTTGGGGCCCCGTATCTCGGGGCCACTTGGTGCTAGGAACTCCAGCTTTGGATATGTTGTAGTGCTAGTTCCACTGGGTTTACACACCCACATACGGGGCCCCAAAGTCGGTCAACTGTCCATCTGCAGCAATGTAATTTCGGGACCCTTTGGGTCCAGAGACTCCAAATTTTGGCTGCAGCTAGGGGGCATCTAGGAACCCTTAACTACCGAGTTTGAAGTTCGGGGGACCTATGGCTGCAAATGGGCACAGTGAGGCTGCAAATGGGCATTGTTGACTCTCTTTTCCACTTAATGTAGCTGCGCATTTCTCACCCTAGGCTTCTACTCGAGTCGGTAAGTTTTCCCATTTTTTGGTGGTAAACTAAGGTGCCTCGGCTTATATTCGGGTTGGCTTACACTCGAGTATATACAGTAATCATTTGAATTTAAAAAAATACGCCAATGGTTAATATCTCTGCATGCCATTTGCTTGAAATGTGTTCTTTAGGGTAAAAGTAAACCTGATTTTTAAACCATTCTTGGTGATGACACTGAGGGGGTTCCACTTCCCTTCTGCCAGTATTGCTTATGATTTGGTTGTTTACCTGAGTCTGGCTATGAAAAGGAATTTGAATATGACCCTTCAAAGATTTAAAGCTGAGCTCCATGTTTCATTCAACTTTTAAATGGTTCATTTGGACCAAGCTGCATAATAAATAAAATTAAAAATAAATACAAATTCCAGTTTATATACCATAGTTTTGTAGACGCTAAAACTTTTGCACAAACCAATCAATATACGCTTATTGGGATTATTTTTTTCCCCAAAAATATGTAGCAGAATACATATTGGCCTAAATTTATAAAGAGATTACATGTTTTGGATTTTTTTTTTGATTGGTTTTGTTTTTATAGCAGAAAGAAGAAAAATATTCTTTTTTATTTTTATTTTTTTTATTCATTTTTTTTCAAAATTGTTGGTCTTTATTTGATTATACCAGTGGTGATCAATTACCACTAAAAGAAAGCCCTATTTGTGGGGGGGGGAAAAAAGGACTTACCGTATTTATCGGCGTATAACACGCACTTTTTCCCCCTTTAAAATCGGGGGAAAGTCGTGGGTGCGTGTTATACGCTGATACCCCCAAAAAAAGTGACAAAAACAGCGACCAGCGACGAAAAATAGCGAGCGGCGCCGAAAAAGACCAAAGAGCTGCCGGAAAAGACCGAGCCGACTGTTCGGCTCCCCTCGTGGTCCCGCCTCCCTGCGCTCGCTCCCGAAACAGCAGGGAGGCGGTACTGCGAGCGGAGCCGACCAGTCGGCTCGTTTTTTTCCGGCGGCGATTCGGTCTTTTTCGGCGGCGCACGCGCGGTCTGTCTCGCGGCGGGAAATTTAAACCTCGACAAGGCTGCAAATGACGCTGGGCAAGGCTGCAAATGACGCTGGGCAAGGCTGCAAATGACGCTGGGCAAGGCTGCAAATGACGCTGGGCAAGGCTGCAAATGACGCTGGGCAAGGCTGCAAATGACGCTGGGCAAGGCTGCAAATGGCGCTTAAATGTAAGTTTTTTTTTTTCCTAAACTTCCCTCCTAAAACTTTTTTTTTCCTTTTTAAAATGCCCTCCTAAACTTGGGGTGCGTGTTATACGCCGATAAATACGGTACATTTTTTTTTTTGGGTACAGCGTTGCACGATCGTGCAGTTTTCAGTTAAAGTTACGCAGTGCCGTATTGCAAAAAAAGGCCCGGTCATGAAGGGGGATAGATATTCTGGAGGTCAAGTTGTTAAGGGATTTGTACTATTGCAATGTGTATAGAAATACAATTATCACCCGATTAAATAAAAAAAAAAAAGGGGGGGGGGGGGGTTTGTTACTTTCTTACTCATAGAAGAAACCCCCTCTAAGCTGGGAGTAAGTTTCCAAAGCTTAGTAAGTCTCGCACTTTGTGTGCTAACATGTTTGGTAATATGTACTTGCAGTATACAGTGAAAGGTTATATATTTTTTTTTTTTTTTCTTTACAGGTGGTTAAAGCCGGGTTATCACTTGCTCTATTTGGAGGCTGTCAAAAATATGTAGATGATAAAAACAGAATTCCCATTCGTGGAGATCCTCACATGCTTGTGGTTGGAGATCCTGGACTGGGGAAAAGTCAGATGTTACAGGTATGGATAACTTATGATTATGCTTTTGTCTTATTGAAAAGGCTTTGTAAAAAAAATACTAGGAATGCTTGTTTTGATACAAATTTATGCTAAATTTGATTTCCAAATAAAGAGCTTTGTGATCCATATATTATCATGTTGCAGGCAGTTTGTAATGTGGCCCCTCGTGGCATCTATGTTTGTGGAAACACGACTACAACTTCTGGATTGACGGTAACCCTATGCAGGGACAGCGCAACAGGAGATTTTGCCTTGGAAGCCGGAGCTCTTATTTTGGGAGACCAAGGTATGAGAAGTGTTATTGTCCTATACAACTTGTATGTTGTAACACACAGACATTTGCTTCCAAATTTTCTAAACTTGTCAAAAGCTCCTTATGCAAGGAGTTATTGGGGAAAATTGCTTAAATTGTACCATAATCACATTTGCATACTTTTATTCCTATATTGGCTCGTAAGCACAGGTGATAAAAATTATGGTTTAAACTTGGGGTTACATGGCTGCCTATTGTAGGATTGGACACTAGCCCACATAAAAACTGTAGGCCAGCCCAGAATAACCATTCGTACTACCAGTTTTTGCTAGCACATTGTGCACTCTTTCCCGTTATACAGCATCTATAGCAATGGTCTCCAAATTGCAGCCCTTTGCATTCTTTTGTCGGGCCCTTGGGGCACTACTCCATCTGTCGACGATGGGGCAAAATTCCTCCCACTGACACCAATGATGGGGCACTATTTGCCCTCCGCAGACGCCAATGATAGGGCACTATTTGCCCTCCGCAGACGCCAATGATGGGGCACTATTTGCCCTCCGCAGACGCCAATGATGGGGCACTATTTGCCCTCCGCAGACGCCAATGATGGGGCACTATTTGCCCTCCGCAGACGCCAATGATGGGGCACTATTTGCCCCCCGCAGACGCCAATGATGGGGCACTATTTGCCCCCCGCAGACGCCAATGATGGGGCACTATTTGCCCTCCGCAGACGCCAATGATGGGGCACTATTTGCCCTCCGCAGACGCCAATGATGGGGCACTATTTGCCCTCCGCAGATGCCAATGATGGGGCACTATTTGCCCTCCGCAGACGCCAATGATGGGGCACTATTTGCCCTCCGCAGACGCCAATGAATGGGGCACTATTTGCCCTCCGCAGACGCCAATGAATGGGGCACTATTTGCCCTCCGCAGACGCCAATGAATGGGGCACTATTTGCCCTCCGCAGACGCCAATGAATGGGGCACTATTTGCCCTCCGCAGACGCCAATGAATGGGGCACTATTTGCCCTCCGCAGACGCCAATGAATGGGGCACTATTTGCCCCACTGACATCGATGGGGCATGGTTTACTCCCAATTATGCTAGGGAATTTTATGTCTAGCCCCCCCCCTGAGGTCTGAGGGTTCAGATTAGATCTGAAGTTAGTCTGAAGGTTTGTTTAGAAAGTTTAGAGACCCCTGGTCTAAAGCATCTCCCTACTGCTGCCTGCCTACAGAGACTTTGGTCAGTTCCAGAGCTGCTTTTAGCTCACCTACTGAAATCGGCATCATGAAGTCATGATGATTTCTGCTCGTAGTGTGTTGCATCCTCAAAGTCCTCTGTAGCTCCATCAGGTGCGGCTGGGGTTGGGTAATCTGCCCTTTTTAGGTCAAGGTCTTTACCGTGGTAATCCAAGACTTTATGGCCCAAATCAGAGCTGTTTGCATCTTGATAAGTTATTATCTCCCCCCAGCATTTTTTCCCCCCTTTATGTCTTAACAAGACCCCTACAATATTATACCAGTGGAGGATGCAACTGTCTTCAAGGACCCAACCAATATGTGGTTGGAATCTCTTTCTACAAGGACCCAACCAATATGTGGTTGGAAGCCCTTTCTACAAGGACCCAACCAATATGTGGTTGGAAGCCCTTTCTACAAGGACCCAACCAATATGTGGTTGGAATCCCTTTCTACAAGGACCCAACCAATATGTGGTTGGAATCCCTTTCTACAAGGACCCAACCAATATGTGGTTGGAATCCCTTTCTACAAGGACCCAACCAATATGTGGTTGGAATCCCTTTCTACAAGGACCCAACCAATATGTGGTTGGAATCCCTTTCTACAAGGACCCAACCAATATGTGGTTGGAAGCCCTTTCTACAAGGACCCAACCAATATGTGGTTGGAAGCCCTTTCTACAAGGACCCAACCAATATGTGGTTGGAATCCCTTTCTACAAGGACCCAACCAATATGTGGTTAGAAGCCCTTTCTACAAGGACCAAACCAATATGTGGTTGGAAGCCCTTTCTACAAGGACCCAACCAATATGTGGTTGGAATCCCTTTCTACAAGGACCCAACCAATATGTGGTTGGAATCCCTTTCTACAAGGACCCAACTAATATGTGGTTGGAAACCATTTTTAAAGCCCTGTTTTCCTGCTTTTAACTTGATCCTAGCAATAAATTTACTTTACAAATAAACAAAAATATTTTGCGCTGCCACTATAAATCAAATCAACATATTCTTCAAATATTTGAGGCAAAAAAAACCCGATTTAAATAGCCCCAAATACACTGATCCCAAAATAATAAAAATTATACATTATAAAGTACACCGTGAGATGAAATAATTTCTTCACACCAATGTTGTGCACCAGACACACCATAAAGACACGCAGCTTCTTGCCAAATTCTCAGGCCGCAAATGTAAGGGAGTCTGACAGCGCTTTAGGGACAAATCCCAAATGGATGTATGGTAACCATACTCAATTCCACATTGCGAAAAATGGCTTGGCTTTCTCTGTTTCCAAAGACACTGCTCAGATCCCCACTGGATGTAACTCAGACAAATAGCGGTCAGTATCCTATACACCAAGAGAAAATAGCGAGGAGAAAAACAATAGTGAAGTACATTCCAAAGGTAACTGTATGTACTTAAAAACAAGAACAAGCTGAGAGCATATCACAAGCGCCCACCGCCGGTTCTCCAGACGGACGTCATGATGTCACCACTAGGCTCAGCCTCTGTGTTTCGTCTGCGATATCTTCCAAGGGACTTTGTTTGGGAAATAACGTATCGCCACATAATGGTATTGTGGATACGACAAAAGATAAAAAATATATGCCACGTCCCGAAAATTTGAATTTTTTTTAAAAAATATCAACTAATTTGTGTTGAAAATGATGGACTTTTTAGGCGTACAATCTAGATTAGTAAAATTTATTAAAAACATAAGTTATACAGTTTACTCAATACAATAAACAGATATTAAAATCGGCAAACAATATAGAAGATGCTACAAGCCAGTAGACAATTTTGCTAGGATAGCAACAATATGGATCATTTAGCCACTAAAGTTTGAATATTGCTATTCAGATTTCAACATATAAAAGTGACCATATGGTTCATAATTAATTGTTGAATGTCACTTTTATATGTTGAAATCTGAATAGCAATATTCGAACTTTAGTGGCTAAATGATCCATATTGTTGCTATCCTAGCAAAATTGTCTACTGGCTTGTAGCATCTTCTATATTGTTTGCCGATTTTAATATCTGTTTATTGTATTCAGTAAACTGTATAACTTATGTTTTTAATAAATTTTACTAATCTAGATTGTACGCCTAAAAAGTCCATCATTTTCAACACAAATTAGTTGATATTTTTTAAAAAATCTTCCAAGGGACAACAGACTTTACTTTACCAAACACTGTCTGATTAGTAAAAACAAAAAAGAATTGCACTAGGTGTGTAAAGATAAGTGCGAATCAAAAAAATACCGTGATGGTAATCCTGCTGCTGAACATTAATAACCCCGATATACGGCACAAAGTTGGATGTATAAAAGGATAAAAAGGAGTGCTGGATAATAAATGTGCATTAATTGCTAACAAAATATTTTAGTGCTGTCAAAATCAGATCATATGAATGAGAACAATGTGAACCACATATAAAAATATAATTTTCAAAATACTCAAATGAATGATTCATGAGTAAATATTACCCAAATAATATAAATAGGACAATGTGAATCATATGTGAAAGAATATTCAAACTAAAAAGTTCAAAGTGGAAAGTCCAAATAAATCTTGTGTGAAGACTTTTCTCATGTAAAAACATCCACAAAGTGCTCCAACGGATGCTTTTCACCTCTTGTGCTGCCCGTCACCACAGAGTAAGACAAAAGGGAAGGCTTACCAGAAAGCCAGCGACCGCCATTACTCAGGGGGGTCAAGCTAAGCTTAGTAGAACAGCCTTGGTGCTGTTGGATATCACCAACATCCCAATCGATATACCATTCACTGCTGTATTTCTCCTATGTGAAGGATGGTTGCAGGATCCTCGATTCTGCAAGATAGATGGAACCTCCAGTGGATGGGGAGCAGGAGAGATAAAAAAAAACGTCAATAGTGTAGGCGTTTCAAAGAAAGGGATTTTATTGAGTAAAAGATCCCAGTACACGTAAATAACCTTGCAAGGTAAATAAAAGCAGCTCCGAGCGTCTAAAAATGGAAAAATACTATCGCACATGCGCAGTGCGTGTGTACGCGTCCACCCGTGGGAGGGGGCAGCTTTTGTGTCAGATGCTTGGGTGCAGGAGGTGGTATCCCGGAGCTACAAACTGGCCATTTGCTCAATGTCCCTTCTTGCCTCCAACCTTCCTGTGTCACTGCACTGATTAGCAAATCTACACTGAGCCCTCTCGGGTCTTCTGGAGCGAGTTGTAATTGCCCCAGTTCCAGTGGCAGAATGGTTTCAGGGTTTTGCATGGCATCCACCAAACCTGTCATCACTTCCCTTCACCAGGAAGACTTTCTGGCTTCTGTGGACATCAGATACTTACCTTCATGTCCCCATCTTTTCAGTGCATCAGCGGTTCCTATGCTTTGCTTTAGGGCCCCTTCACTGCCAGTTAGTGACCCTGCCCATAAAATTATTTTCTTGAAGTTCATTAAGGAACATAGCTCCCACCCCTCTGTTTATGATTGTGCTCTCCAAAAGAGAGGCAAGCTTGGTAGTAGGAGGGGATATCCTGGGCTGCTCTACAAGTTTTATTTGCCAGCATCCAAGCCTCCTGTAGGGGCAGGATGCTAAGAATAGGATTTGATGGCGAGTGCAAAAATCTTATTTTTCCTTTTTTATAATAGCACATAAACTTGCAACAAAAGTGGAACTGCTGCCCTTTGCCACCAATTAGATTACATTTTCCATTTGCTGGGAAAGTGAAACGAGAAGCTGCTTTCCTTTTTGGGCAACTGTCCCACTTTTCCAATTGAATGCATAATCCTTCAAATATCTGAGCTTCTGGCTTTTTATTTTTAGAAGTGATTTGCTCAGCTTCTCTGCTAAAGAAGCCAAATAAAACCAAAAATGAAAGCAGGCAATTCATTACTGTGAGCAATACTTTTGTTTATGCCATTTTTAAGCCTTAATTTATTTTATTATTATTATTATTATTATTATTATTCAGGTATATGTGGAATTGATGAGTTTGACAAGATGGGTAATCAGCATCAGGCTCTATTAGAGGCCATGGAACAACAGAGTATTAGTCTTGCCAAGGCTGGAATTGTTTGCACCTTACCCGCCAGGACATCCATCATTGCTGCTGCTAACCCAGTGGGTGGGCACTACAACAAAGGCAAAACCGTCTCTGAAAATTTGAAGTAAGTACTCTGACAATTAAAGGGAAGGATTCCCAAGAGGATAAAAGTAATTCATAGACTGCTATCACTGACCTGCTTCTGTAATTGCTGGTTGCCTGCTAGGCGGTCATCCTGATCCTCTGAAAAGTGTGGGTGAATAGCTGCGCCACCCCAAAAAATATGGAACAAATAAATATAGCTGCCAACATACAACAATATGACCGATTGTACTCAAATATATAAAGACAAAAAATGTAGCGCTAAATAAAACATGTGAGAACACTCATTCCGGACGAGACTATAAAATCACGGCCATTCCTGTGTGTTCTGGTATAATGTGAAAAAAGTGGAAAACTTTATTCAAGTGAGCATTATGTGAAAAACATCAAATGATTGACAAACAAATCTCATCCCAATCAGATGTGTATAGTGGGAACGGCCACGTCAGTCTATCCTCGTGAAGGGGGATGGTGACGCTAGTATATCCACTAGACAAAATACGCTGATTTATGGAAAATAAGATTAAGTGTATGCAGTCAAATGTGAGCCATATAACCAAAAATAAGAGTCAGACACTCAAACACTGGCAGTGATGGCAATCTTAATGCTAATTATGTGCTAGAAGGAAGCAAGTTAGGATGATCTCACCCTTGATCAATAAAGAGATGATGCCATCTCCTCAGGTGTGAAAAATAAGTGATAAAAGACTAAATTAAATACAAAATTGAGACTAGGATACTACATAAGTGTTCATGCTGTGATGTAAGGTAATATCATACAAACATAGGCAATCACACTCTATAGTCACATAGATCACATATATAGATATACCAGATTTGAAGGGACACACCATAGATGGGGGCGTCTATGAAGTCACACTATTTGCCCACATAAATCTTATAGATGGGTGTAACAGAAACTGTGAGTGACCACACCATAAATAGGGGCATCTATAAACAGAACATCACTAGCAAATTAGGTTGCATGTAAAGTCCATAATCAATCTGATATCGGGAGGTATTCTTAGGAGGAAGCTTGAAACCAATATCCTCTTGATGTTGGATTCAGTTGCAAACCAGTAGAAGTAAAGGAATACGGTACGCTTACCACATCAGGTGGACCCTCTAACCGATGGTTGGGGGTCAATCAGGCTCGATATCCTAAGGCTTGCGCCTATATCGGATTGATGCTTGGAGTGGAGCTCACCAAAGATGTCACTCCACACTCACCGGACACCAGTGGTTCACCAAGGCGTATTCACCAGTCAAACTTCCACGGAACGTGCACAGATCAACTCGACACGTAGTAATATATAGATAAAGAAAAAAAGAAAGAGGGCCTCCTCATAGTGTAAGAAAGTCCAGGTTGGGACTCAATTTAATAAAAAATTGTTTCCGGAATACATAACAATAAAAAATTGTAGTATTAAAAACAAATCCAATAACTCAGGGCGCACTAAAGTCGGTATATAAGCAAGGTTCTCCCGACGCGTTTCGTCTGATAAAGACTTCAACTGGGGCTCAGTTGAAGCCCCAGTTGAAGTCTTTATCAGACGAAACGCGTCGGGAGACCTTGCTTATATACCGACTTTAGTGCGCCCTGAGTTATTGGATTTGTTTTTAATACTACAATTTTTTTATTGTTATGTATTCCGGAAACAATTTTTTATTAAATTGAGTCCCAACCTGGACTTTCTTACACTATGAGGAGGCCCTCTTTCTTTTTTTCTTTATCTATATATTACTACGTGTCGAGTTGATCTGTGCACGTTCCGTGGAAGTTTGACTGGTGAATACGCCTTGGTGAACCACTGGTGTCCGGTGAGTGTGGAGTGACATCTTTGGTGAGCTCCACTCCAAGCATCAATCCGATATAGGCGCAAGCCTTAGGATATCGAGCCTGATTGACCCCCAACCATCGGTTAGAGGGTCCACCTGATGTGGTAAGCGTACCGTATTCCTTTACTTCTACTGGTTTGCAACTGAATCCAACATCAAGAGGATATTGGTTTCAAGCTTCCTCCTAAGAATACCTCCCGATATCAGATTGATTATGGACTTTACATGCAACCTAATTTGCTAGTGATGTTCTGTTTATAGATGCCCCTATTTATGGTGTGGTCACTCACAGTTTCTGTTACACCCATCTATAAGATTTATGTGGGCAAATAGTGTGACTTCATAGACGCCCCCATCTATGGTGTGTCCCTTCAAATCTGGTATATCTATATATGTGATCTATGTGACTATAGAGTGTGATTTCCTATGTTTGTATGATATTACCTTACATCACAGCATGAACACTTATGTAGTATCCTAGTCTCAATTTTGTATTTAATTTAGTCTTTTATCACTTATTTTTCACACCTGAGGAGATGGCATCATCTCTTTATTGATCAAGGGTGAGATCATCCTAACTTGCTTCCTTCTAGCACATAATTAGCATTAAGATTGCCATCACTGCCAGTGTTTGAGTGTCTGACTCTTATTTTTGGTTATATGGCTCACATTTGACTGCATACACTTAATCTTATTTTCCATAAATCAGCGTATTTTGTCTAGTGGATATACTAGCGTCACCATCCCCCTTCACGAGGATAGACTGACGTGGCCGTTCCCACTATACACATCTGATTGGGATGAGATTTGTTTGTCAATCATTTGATGTTTTTCACATAATGCTCACTTGAATAAAGTTTTCCACTTTTTTCACATTATACCAGAACACACAGGAATGGCCGTGATTTTATAGTCTCGTCCGGAATGAGTGTTCTCACATGTTTTATTTAGCGCTACATTTTTTGTCTTTATATCCTGATCCTCTGGTTTCAGCATGTTAAAGCACTGGCCTGAAACAAGTATTCAGCTAATGAATTTAGGACCTCTGATCTTCAGAACCCCTGACTGAGGAAGCCATACAATTGGCATAATGGACAGGGAAATTGCAACTTCAGGTAGTCAGAAATGGAAGGTAATGTATTTATCTTTTAAAGGATTACTTCACTTTGTAACATGTTACATTCATATTCAGGCTGTAGCATGTAAAATGTTCCAGATGCACCACTTCCTCCGAACCCCCAGTCTGAAAGCTAGCCGGGGGATCCTCTCCCTTCTGCTAGCTGTCACAGTCTGCAAAAGGTGCAGCCGTGCGGGGCTCTGCCTGCCGGCCGCATCATCCTTTTCACGGTGCTCTATAAATGGAAAATGACAAGGCACCTGCAGCTTTTGTGGCTGTCAGTTTGTAGTTCTCAATGAACTACCAAGGTGCTGTTGAGCGCCTGTGGTAGTTCATTAATGCTTCCTACTAGTGTGTAACCTGCTACGGGCCAAACAGCTTACACACCGAGCCTGCAAGAGTCCTGCATAGCACCCACGATCTGCTTATGTGGGTGCAATACTTTCCGGGCTCCCAACCGAAAAAATAATAAATGCAAATTTTTTCAAATTTTTTTTTTTTTTTTTTTTTTTTTTACCTGCAAATTTTTTTTTTTTTTTTTTTTTTTTTTTTACTGTTTGTAAAGGTGAACGTATCCTTTAAAACCAAAACAAGTGTGCAAAGCCACATGAAAACCAGTCTGTGGCTGAATATTCCTGTGCTCAACCAAATATATTTCTAATCTATTTACATCAATAAAAAATTTAATTTATTACACAAATGTAAAGTACAATTAAAAATTAACCTTTTGCAATTGTTTTTAAAACTTATGTGAAAAAATAAAGTTTGCACCCACTGTCCACAAATAGCTCAAAGGGCTGCTAACACGTCATAGAAGACTTGTGCATTTGGTGCTCCTAACTTTTCCGACCACCATGCGCTTGTGAAAAAGGGTAAACCCCACCGGACACACTGTATGTTTCCACATATTTCCACAGCTCCCCTCAGTTGTAATAGGAGAAAATGAAGACCAACATAGGGCAATAGCACTAACACCCCTTTCACACTGAGGTGCTTTCACGCAAAAAAAAAAAAGCGTCTGAAAAGTTCACGAAAACCTATTTCCATTAAAATCAATGAATGCTTCCACACTGGGGCAGGGCGGTGAAAAAACACCCCTCTCCATTAAAATTAATGGAAAGCTCCTGAAAAGCTCTTGAAAAGTGCTCAGTGTTTTACTGGCAGTTTTTTTAAGCGCCTCAGTGTGAAAGGTGCATAAAGCATAATATAATATAGCACTAAGACCCCTTTCACGCTAAAAAAAAAAAAACGACTGAAAAGCTCACGAAAACCTATTTTTTCATTCAAATCAGTTAATGCTTTCACACTGGGGCAGTGCACTGGCCCTGGAACGCCCCTCTCCATTGAAATGAGTTAAAAGCTCTTCAAAAGCTCCTGAAAAGCGCTTTAAAAGTGCTTAGTTTTTTTACTGGCAGTTTACAAGCGCCTCAGTGTGAAAGGGGCCTTATTCATTGAAGTCAAACCTATAGTGCTCACAACTTCCCAAACCACCAAAGGTGCCAGCTTCTTCCCAGAAATATATGATCTCTGGATTGTAAAGAGATCAAATGCACTTGTGAAGGGTTAAACCCCACTGTATGCTTTCACGTGTTTTTCCTTCTGGAACACAGCCAATACTCCGAGGTCTACTAGTAATGGTTTTGTGCCGGAGTGATATTCACCCAATTATTTATTTATATTTGAACGTGACTTTGACAAAGCTTTGCATTTTGCAGTATATTCGACAAACATAGGCTCTGCTGTTCATTGTATGAGATGATTATGGTAAGAGTGACATCTATAGGCCAGTGTCAGATTGTACAATGTATCCTGGAAAAGCACAGTCTGAGGGTCCACCAGCTTTACCGAGACTTGCAGCTCTCAAAAGGTAGAAGACATTCATAGGGTATTGTGAACATTTTGTTCATATCTTTATCAGTCACCTTTTAGTAACAAATCTGATAAAACTGCCCGAGACATAACCGTTTTCTATTTTAAAAAAAAATAAATAAAAAATTACTTATTACCACAAAGTTTATCTCTGACACCTGGAGGCATTTGTTGTATAATAGTAGAACGGGCATGCTCAACTTGTGGCCCCCGGATCTGCCTGATGTGGCCTACGACCTCAAACCTAATATTATTATTAATGGAAAAAAAAAAATTAAAAGTCAGCAGCTACAAATACTGTAGCTGCTGACTTTTAATATAAGGACACTTACCTGTCCAGGGAGCGGTACTGTCGGCACCCCAAGCCGATCTATCCATTGGCTTTGGGTGCAGGCGCCGGCATTGTAAGTAAAGGAAAACGGCAGTGTAGCCTTCAGACTTTGCAGACGGTTTCCTACTGCGCCTGCGCGAGTCGTGCAGCACTTTCTGAATGGTTCTGTTGTCTTCTGGGGGACAGACAGGTCCTAGAAGGCAGTGGGGTGGGGGGGGGTGGATGCAACCGTGGAAGGGATGTACCTCGCTGCGGTGACATAGGATGGAAGTCCTGAAGAAAAAAGGTACCAAAAAAGTATCTAAAAACGAGGGGGGTGGGGTGGTCATTTGTTTAAAACGGAGATGTCTTTTTGCCTGGAACTCTGCTTTAATTAATGATAAATGTGAAAAAACAGACCAGGGAAGCGCATGCCCTTGTAGTGCCATAAACTTCTTTATTAACCACTTGCCAACCAGCTCACACCGATATACTTTGGCAGAATGGCTTTGCTGGGCCAAACCATGTAAGGGTACACTGCTCGGCGGGTGACCCGATGGGCATGGCCGCCGGGCGCTATCACCGCCGGCTACCCGCAATCACAGGCACGAGAGCCAGCACGGGGATTTGTGTGTGTAAACACACAAATCCCTGATCTTTCAGGGGAGAGGAGACATATTGTTTGTTCTTACTAAGTAGGAACAGCAATAGGTCTCCTTCCCCAGTCAGTCCTATCCCCATACAGTTAGAAACACACCTAGGGAACACATTTAACCCCTTGATCGCCCCCTAGTGTTAACTTATTTCCCTGCCAGGAACATTTACACAGTAATCAGTGCATTTTTAACCACTTAAGCCCCGGACCATTTTGCTAGCCAAAGACCAGAGGACTTTTTGCGATTTGGCACTGCGTCGCTTTAACCGACAATTGCGCGGTTGTGCGACGTGGCTCCCAAACAAAATTTACGTCTTTTTTTTTCCCCCACAAATGGAGCTTTTTTTTGGTGGTATTTGATCACCTCTGCGGTTTATTTTTTGTGCTATAAACAAAAAAAGAGCGACCATTTTGAAAAAAAATATTTTTTTTTCCTATAATAAATATCCCCCAAAAATATATAAAAAAATCATTTTTTTTGTTCCTCAGTTTAGGCCGATCCGTATTCTTCTACATATTTTTGGTAAAAAAAATTGCGATAAGCGTTATTTGATTGATTGGTTTGCGCAAAAGTTATAGCATCTACTGTGTACATTTTTTTTTTTTTTTTTTTAACCAATCTCCATGCTTTCTTTTTGCAGGATGGGAAGTGCCTTATTATCGAGATTTGACCTGGTGTTCATCCTGCTGGATACCCCAAACGTTGACCACGATCATTTACTTTCAGAACATGTGATGGCCATGAGGGCAGGGTCAAAGGAGATTTTACGTGGTGCAACGGTAACCCGTACAGACACTCAGGATTCCAGTACCTCTGTGCTGGAGCTGCCCTCCGACAGGCCTTTAAAAGACAGATTAAAGGTAATTTCAGTGGTAATATTCTCTGGTCTGTTTTTTCCTAAATAAGAATATATAAAAAAAGGGGGGGGGGGTCTCCTCTGCAATCCCAATGTGAAAACCCAAGTACTTTAAGAGTCCTTTTACACTGCCAGCGCCCGAAAAACGCTCGTAAAGCGCTGCTAAATTAGCGGCGCTTTACCAGTGGTTTTCGATCGATAGTGGGGCACTTTTAACCCCTCCTAGTGGCCAAATAAAGAGTTAAAGGCGCCCACAAAGCACTGATGCCAAAAGCGCTTTGCGGGCATTTTTGCAGGCGCTTCCCATTGATTTCAAAGGGAAGGGGTGCTTTAGGAGTGGTGTATTCACCGCTCCAAAAGCGCTGCAAAGAAGCTGCTTGCAGGACTTTTTTTGACACCCTGCCAGCGCAGCGCCTCAGTGTAAAAGCACTTGGGCTTTCATATTGGGATTGCAGTTGCGGCTTTTTACAGGCGCTTATTTTAACGCTAAAGCGCCTGAAAAACTCCATAGTGTGAAAGGGGTCTCAGTGTGAAAGCATTCAGGCTTTCACATTGGGATTGCAGTTGCGGCTTCTTTCAGGCGCTTTACAGGCGCTTTTTTTTAACGCTAAAGCGCCTGAAAAAACGCCCCAGTGTGAAAGGGGTCTTAACAGGACACAAGAAAATGTAACCCTGGGTACAAAAGGCTTCCATCAGTGTCTGATATTCATAACAGTGATACAAATCGGTAGTATGAAATTATTGACTAAACAAGAGCAAAAGTATGCTTGTAACCAACAGTGATTCCATACCATACCAAAAAGATAGTGGAATCATAAATAGTCAAACCCTAACCTGGATGACTATAAAGGACCTCAGCTAGCAGTCCTAACATAGGACTGACACCGGGAGATCACACCCAGAGTGTATCTACTGCAAGATTGTATGCTTACAGGGAAAGAAAACATGGAGGGTGAAAAGAAAAAACAAAGAAAAGGTAGGGGAGTGGAGAAGAAAAAAAAAGGACTAAGGACTCCCTTAGACCCCTTTCACACTGGAGGCGCCAAAGCGCTAAAAATAGCGCCTGTACAGTGCCTGAAAAATGCCTCCCCTGCAGCCCCAGTGTGGGAGCCCGAGTGCTTTCCCATTGGGGTGCTGCGCTGTAAGGACGTTAAAAAAATAAAATAAAAAAAAAAAAGTCCTGCAAGCAGCATCTTCCTAAACTGCCCCTGCCCATTGAAATAAATGGGCACCGCAGCCAAATCGCTTCGGCAGCAGTGCTTTTAGGGCGCATTTTCCCCTTTCCTCAGCCGCTAGCGGGGGTAAGCGCGGCTCAGTGTGAAAGGGCTGTTATCTTTCATAGTCTCAACAATGAGATAAATTGACTGAGGCTCCGTTCACATATATGCGAATTGGATGCGTTTTTAAACCGCAGCCGACTTGTCTGATGTGAACCAGCAGCCTTCTCTATGGAGCCGGTTCACATATATGTGGTGCAGCAGCCATGCGGATTTGCTGTGTATTGAGAAAAAAAAGAGTCCTGTGTGTTTTCTCAGCACTGCGTTTCGGTTCAGATGCGAGTTACCAGCTATTGCCTTCTATAAGAACGCATCCAATTTGCACATGTCATCCGTTTTTTTTTTAACACAAATTTGATCTGAAAAAAACAACAACAATCCATACTGGGCCTTTATCCGAGCATGCAGCCTGCCAGGCCAGGCCAGGAAAGTGGGTGGGGGGGGCGAGCTCCTCTGTAGGGGACAGCAATCTGTGATTTGTGTTTCATTAAACCAGCATCCACCCAGCAGTGCATTTTCAGTGCTTGATGGCTGTTACCTTTGATGCATCAAACCCTGCGATGGAAAAGGAAACAAACCCCTGGCAAGTTAATCCATATAGATTAGAAATCTGCACCCAAGGCCACTTTGCTTATGTGCTTCACACCGATCGTGTTTATTCGTAGAGTTGCATTACTTGTATACTATATGCTGCTTATTTGTTAAAGGACTGCTCTCCCTGTTTGTTCCTAATTTAGGTTCAGCCAGGTGAATATTTTGATCCTATTCCACACCAGCTATTAAGAAAGTACATTGGATATGCCCGACAGTACGTACATCCTAAGCTGTCCCCGGATGCAGCTCATGTCCTCCAAGACTTCTACCTGGAGCTTAGAAAACAGAACCAAGGCATTGACAGCACTCCTATTACAACCAGACAACTTGAGTCATTAATCCGACTAACAGAGGTACAGAAAACACGATTTAAATTATTTCTGTCCATTATGAGGAACGGCTTTCTCAGTTCTGAGGTTATGTGCACGGTGGTCCTCTTTAATGCTGTTTCAAAAGTCCCCTTCCTTTAAGAGCCGGAAGAAATGTTCCTGCAGTGGGATGGAGACCTCCTGCCCCACTCCCAAAACAATATCGAGTTCTGCTCAGCCTTTCACAGGAAGCTTTGTATTCTAATGCAAAGCTTCCTCTGATTGGCTGATATGTACATCATGACATCATCTTCCCGCCTGTATTCGTTCATAGAATACAAAACTTCCTGTTAATGGCAGAGCAGCGCTCATCTCGACTCTATTTTTGTTCTGGGAGTGGGACGGGAAGTTCCTGTCCCACTGGCAGAACACAACAATGTATACTGCATGTAGCTGAGGCTACATACAGGTAATATAGCCCAGCAAGCGCACCTGTTAGTGCAGTAATGTTTGTTTGGGCCAGCTTGGCCCAAATTAAATATTTAAAGGGACATTAAATGTGGCGTTAGGCTTTAAACTATATGTCTTTGTGCATATTAGTATTGCCTTATTGTTGGTTTGAGGTTTCCCTTTTTTAAAACTGCAGTTTGTTGCGGGTTTTAATTCAGTAGGTTCCCTTTCTTACATTGCAGTCAGTAGCAAGCAGTCCAGGTTTAGTTTAATTTTAATCCCTTTTAAAGAGGAACTAAAGTCTGCTAATAGGCCAGGCAGACTCTTTATAGCAATGTCTTTTCTTCAATAAAATAAACCTACCTGGCTGTCCAGTCATCTATAGAATGTACACTGAGCTGTGCATGCGCAGCCCGGTTTTCATTTTGGCACAGTGCCCATGTCCCAGGATGACTGCACTCCTCGTGTACGCAGGAGTGATATCATCCTGCACCAGTCAATCAAGACGGCTGTAGACTGACTCCTGGAAAAGTCGAGGAGAAGATGCCAGCAAAGGAAATTTATGGGCATCAGACCCTGGATGCAATAGGTAAATGTAGCAGAAATGTAGTTATGCTTTTAGTTTCTTGTTTGTTTGTTTTTGTTTTTTTGCTGTGTTTTTATTTTTTTTTGTTTTTGTTTTTTGTTACCAAACTAACAACTTACTGCAGTTGATTTCTGAAAGATATGATTGTTTCATTAAGGCTCGGTTCACATATATGTGAATTGGATGCATTTTGAACCTCGTCCGATTGTGAACCGGGCGGCTTGCAATGGAGCTGGTTCACACATGTCCAGGAAGGCTGCGGTCCATTTTTGAAGAGTCCTGTGCGATTTTAGGTCCGGGTCAGGTGCGAAGTCAAGTAAAAATGTTTGCACCTTAAGCGGTGAACAAAGCTGCAACAGGATCCTTTTAGAAACTGACTGCAAACCATAGCCGGACATGTGTGAACCTAGCCTAATGCCTGGAACACACAATGAGATTATTGGATAAATGATCATCCGTTTTTATTTTTATTTATTTTTTTGCATGCTAGTCTCATATCGAATATTAAAAGGTTACAAAAATTCTCGTGCAACAGAGTAAAAATTTGGAAGTGATGTAATGTATTGTATTTTCTATTGTATATCCAGACAAAACCTGTATTATGGGATTTATGTAGCGCTAACAGTTTGCGCAGCGCTTTACAATATGAGGGCAGACAGTACAGTTGCAATACAGGAGGGATCAGAGGGCCCTGCTCGTTAGAGCTTACCATCTAGGAGGGAGGGTCAAGTGGTAGAAAAAGGTAATAACTGTGGGGGATGATCTGATGGAGAAAATGAAATTACATTTTCTAGGTGTGGGTAGAATAGGCTTCTCTGGGACATAATCAGACAGATTGGGGTAAGGAGTTTCATAGGATAGGAGAGGCTCTGGAAAAGTTCTGAAATGAGCACAGACAAACAAAAATAATACAGACAAAACCTGTATTATTATTATTATTATTATTATTATTATTATTATTATAATACGGGATTTATATAGCGCTAACAGTTTGTGCAGTGCTTTACAATATGAGGGCAGACAGTACAGTACAATACAATTTAATACAGGAGGGATCAGAGGGCCCTGCTCCTTAGAGCTTACAATCTAGAAGGGAGGGTCAAGTGATATAAAAAGGTAATAACTGTGGGGGATGATCTGATGGATAAAATGAAAATGCAGTTGTTAGGTGTGGGTAGGGTAGGCTTCTCTGAAGAGGAGGATTTTCAGGGATCGTCTAAAAGCTAATAGAGTAGGAGATAATCAGAGAGAGATTGGGGTAAGGAGTTCCATAGGATAGGAGAGGCTCTGGAAAAGTCCTGAGGTGAGTATGGGAGGAGGTGATGAGGGAACTAGAGAGCAGGAGGTCTTGGGAGGAAGGAAGAGAACGTTTTAGTTGGTATTTTGAGACTAGTTTAGTGATGTAGGTGTGGGAGGAGTTGTGGATGGCTTGGTAAGTTGTTGTTAGTATTGAATTGAATTCATTGGGTGAAGCCAGTGGAGGGATTGGCAGAGAGGAGTAGCAGACAGTCTCCCCTTATCTGCATAGGCAGTTTTTGGGGAAAGGTGAATTGACCCTTTAAAAAAAAAAAGGGGGGGGGGGGGGGGGGAGTCTTCTGCCAAGTACACTGAGATATGAAAATTACAATCACATGGTTCAAATAAAAATGTTATCATCATTATGTTAAAGCCTCATAAATTGAGCTTGTATTTGTTATGTAGATTGGATCTGACAGAGGATGAAATAAACATTTGAAGAGTTAATGATCCATGACTATGTAGAGTTTATTTTTTTTTATTTTTTTTTCATGTTACTTTTATTTGTGTTTGTGTTTTGTAACCAGGCTCGAGCCAGGCTGGAGCTGAGGGAAGAGGCCATCAAAGAAGATGCTGAAGATGTTGTGGAAATAATGAAATACAGGTGAGTCACCCTTTGGCAATCAGCCAATATTAGTGCTTGGTGGTATTCATGATCATTTCCCATTCTCAGGGGCTGTACTGACATCTCTGCCAATTTTATTAGAGTACCAAGAAAAAGGATTTTTAGGACTTTAACGGTATGTATGCCTGATTATGGTCGCCTCACACTATATAAATAAAATCGCTATCTTTTTGACCAATCATGGTAAAATTCTAAAGTACACATTTAAAAAGGTAAAAAAAAAGTCCGGTACAAAAATGTGTTTACAGTACCTCCACAGCGATCACATATATGATTGCTAGGGTACTCTGCGGTGGGACGCTGGCAAACTCAGCGCGCTTCATGAACAACCTTCAATTTTCCAGGAGAATCTGCATGGTAAGGGGGTATTTGCAGAAATGACAGCTATATTATTAAAAATATATTTTTTATAAAAACTAAACACTTTTTAAAATGATTGTAAACCCACATAGAAAAAAAAATAAAAATAAAACCTGAAAGACAAAGGCATAATGAGCTAGTATTCATAGCATATTAGCTCATTATGAATTACTTACCTTACGTCAAAGCCATCGGAGCGGTCCTCATTCACCGCTCCGGCCAGTGACATCGCTCCCGGAGTTACTTCTGGGTACCGTGGGCTGTGATTGGCCGGAGCTGCAAAGACGTCACTCCCGCATATGCGCACGGGAGCTGCCGGTAACGGCACAGTCTAACTGAAGCAACGACATGTACTGCCATTGCTTCAGTGCGCGTGTGCCGATGATGTCGGCACATGCAAATACAGGGGATATCTCCTAAACCGTGCAGGTTTAGGAGATATCCTGGGTAGCTACAGGTAAGCCTAATTATAGGCTTACCTGTAGCAAAAAGTGGTCTGTAACACCTGTTTGTTTACAACCACTTTAAGTGTGTACTTTAAAATTTTAACAGGATATGTCAATAAAATATTGTTTTTGTTTTATTTTTAATATAGTGTGATGTGTGCATAATCGGACATACCTACCTTTTTAAAGTGGTTCTAAAGCCTTGAGGTTTTTTACCTTAATCAATTCTATGTCAAGGGGGGTTATATTTACCTGAGCCTGATCTCGATCCAGTGATGTGCACAAGAGCAGAGGATCTCTTACGTATTTCCCTCCTCACTGGGCAGATTGATAGCATGGGGCAGGGCTGAGCCATCCTGTCTGTATCAGTAGACGCAGACAGGGTGGCTTGGGAGTGAGCCTGCATGAGTGCCCCCATAGAAAGCAGCTTTCTATGAGATACTCACTGGATGGACTTGTGTCTTTTTTTCAACCTCACCTACTATGGAACTATGTAATAAGAGGAGGAGCTAAGAGCACCAGCGGGGGACCCCAGAAGAGGAAGATCAGGGCTGCTCTGTGTAATACCAGTGCACAGAGCAGGTAAGTGTAACACGCTTGTTATTTTAATAAAAAAAATCAAAGGTTTGGGCTGGGTTCACACATATGTGATGCGTGATTCCAGTGCGGGTTCCCGCATTACATGTCACTCGCAGGCTGTTCACACTGCCCTCTGCGACCGGCAATGTTAGGCTGGGTTCACACTAATGTGATGCTGTGCACATCACATGCAATGTCTGTGCAATGCAAATTCAGTCATACAGTTTGTATGTTTGAAATTGCATTGCATTCGGACCAAAATGGTGCAGGACCCTTTTATTGGTCCGCTCTGGAATCAGATCACATGGGTGTTCAGATCTTTTTTTTTTTGGTCCGAATGCGATGCAAAGTCAGCCATACAAGCTTTGCATCGCACAGACATCACATGTGATCTGCACAGCTACGTGGTGCGAATCACATGCAATGTCTGTGTTCGCAGAAGTGTTAACTCAGCCTAACGAACACTTTAGGGCGGGTTCATACTAAATCCAACTGATTGTGAAGTGTGTTAAGTTAACGACACCCCGCAATCATTTAAAAGAAGGCAAAAAAGTTCCAAGAAAATAGGTTCATTACAGCTTAAAGCGGGATTCCAACCTAAAGTGGAACTTCCGCTCATCGGAACCCTCCCCCCCTCCGGTGTCACATTTGGCACCTTTCAGGGGGGAGGGGTGCAGATACCGGTCTAAGACAGGTATTTGCACCCACTTCCAGGCATAAACTCCCACGGGAGTTTACGCCACTTCCTGTCCCGGCGCGCTGTCTGCCGGGACACACACAGGTCCCAGCAGACAGCGCGGACGATTCTCATTGCACTGCGCGACTCACACATGCGCAGTAGGGAACCGGGAAGTGAAGCCTCAACGCTTCACTTCCTGATTCCCTCATGAGAATGGCGCCGGCAGCAGCAGAGAGCCAAGCGATTGTTCGGCCTTTGCTGCTGACATCGCTGGAACCTGTGACAGGTAAGTGTCCATTTATTAAAAGTCAGCAGCTGCAGTATTTGTAGCTGCTGGCTTTTAAAAAAAAATTTCCAGGTACAGTCCCTCTTTAAGCAGCGATCAAAAATAAATATATATATACATTAAAAATAAAATTCAATAGAAATGCATATGAGCAAAGAGCACTTTTAAAATTATAAAAATTGTGACAGTCCAGGTGTTGGGTAATTTCTCATATTAATAAGACAGTTCATATCACTGAAGCGATGTTCCACCATCACACCATGTGATTCCACTCCCTATAGGAATTTCACTCACCGGACTCCTAAAAACCAATCGCCTTAGTGAATAAATCCAGCTTTAATCTCGGCAAATAAAGGACATCAGCGTGGGAATTCAGTAACGATCAACCCGACAGATGAATGGCGTCCTGATCCTGAACATTCCACACTGAATACACCCGCAATCCTCTTATTCCACTCAAGCATATAGAAGGAAAGGAATCCTCATAGTGTGAAACTGCAAACTTTTATTGTCCCAAAAACACTTGACCCTTAAGCTATTGCACTTACACAAAATTATATTTAAAACAGCATTCAGGTAAATCATAGACTACTGGTGATGGCAGTTCCGATAATCTCACCACCTCAAAGAAGAGCAGATCGTTTGTGGCGGTTCCCGGGGGAGAGACTCAGAACAAATCCAATGCAGCAAGCAGTGTGGTCTCCCCGGAGTCTGGAGCGCGAGTCCGCAATCCGTTTACAAAACACAGCGCGATTTGCAGAATCAGATGGCATGGGTGTGAATTTGCATCGCACAGACATTGCATGTGGTCTGCACAGGCATGCGATGTGAATCGCATGCAATGTCTGGCATCCCACCAGTGTGAACTGGTCCTTTAAAGTAAAAAAATAAAATAAAAATTCTCTTGGTCACACTTTGAAAACATTTTCTTCAAGGCCAGTTTCCATATGTTCTCTCATCATAATATTACCATGTTTTCTTCAGACCTCCTTTGTAACACTAAACTGATGACCCATAGGGGGCTTTCAACCGCTTGCCAACCAGCCGCTGTATAATGATTATATATATTATACGATATGTGTGAACACCCATACAATGCGATTCCAGTGCAGACCAAGAAAAAGGGTCCTGTACTTTTTTTCTTTTTTATTTATACAGCTCCTGCGCAAATCGCTGTAGCTGTACGGCTGCTCGTGCAGGCACTGTTGCCGGCGGCACGCTTGCTTGCCGCTGCACGCATGTGTTGCTGGTCAGCCAGTATTTCTGTGCTGAGGACGCACTCAGTGTGCTCCCAGCACAGAGACTGAGCTGTAACAGACGATCGGTAACCAGCTGGACTGGCTCCAACATGATTGCCAATTCTTCCGCCTCCCCCAGGCGTACAGACCCTAGTAAAGGAACGCTGGGCATGGGAAGTGGTTAAACTGTTTTAGAATCCTTTTCACATTTTCGGGAAAAAAAAACAAAAGTGCTACCTGCTGGCTAAAATTAGAATACAGGATATTTATGTGCAATATTTCATATTTACCTGCCCAATAAAAAAAATAAGATATGTTTTTAGTACTTCAATAAAGAAAAAAAAATATAATATATATAATAAAAATACTATTTATTCTCCTTAACTGCATGCTTATTTCGAGTGAGTGAGGCCTAAAAACGTATTTCTTTCTATTTTTATCTAGCCTGCTTGGGACGTACTCAGACGAGTTTGGAAAACTGGATTTTGATCGATCTCAGCACGGCTCAGGAATGAGTAATCGATCTCAAGCAAAGAAATTTGTTTCCGCTCTTAACAGAGTTGCAGAACGGACTTACAATAACCTGTTTGATTATCAACAGCTTCGGCAGATTGCCAAGGATTTGCAGATCCAGGTAACAGATTAAATATGGAAGAAGAAAGTAGTGATGAATATCAGTTAGTTATTTTTCAGAATGTGCTGTTGGCTAAAATATCCAGGACAGGTTGAGTCTGGTACAATTTTTAGTGTCACAAACACACAAACACCCTGATGGGTTTACTTCCTCTTTGTTTCCCTGCAAAGGTAAAGCATAATGGGCTACTATGCATCGCATCGCATAGTAGCCCATTTTGTGTCACTTACCTCACACAGGAGCCTGCGATGTCACCGTTGTCCCCTTTTCCACGGCGTGTCCATCTTCTTTCCAGGTATCGTGGCTCCGGCGATGTGATTGGCTGGAGCTGCGATGACGTCACTTCCGCGCATGTGCACGGGAGCTGCCACTAACGGCATATTGCCGTTAGCAGCGGCATGCTCAGTGCGCATGCGCCGTAGACATCGGTGCCAGTCTTTTTGCAAATATCTCCTAAATCGTCTTGGTTTAGGAGAAATTTCTTGGGCCTACAGGTAAGCCTTAATCTAGGGAAAAAAAATTGCACAAATTCCTTTTACAAAGTGTGCTGATTCTCCCCCCCCCCCCCCCCGTCTGAATCCATACTAGAAGGGCCCAGTATGGACCCCATGCATATTTCTTCTTCTTTTTTTTTTTTTTTTTACATTCAGCGGTCAATGGGGAACCCCGCTGACAGCTGATGACTCATCGGTTGTTAAGGACGCAGCGGCCAGCTTCCCGGCCCCCTCCTTAGCAACCAGCAATGTACAGTGGGTTCACTGGGGTTAAAAAGAGCCCCCCCCCCCCTCAAATCCATACCCAGACCCTTATCTGAGCATGCAGCCCGGCAAGTCGAAAGGAAGGGGACAAGAGACGCAAAACAATATTCTTATTCTGCAAAAACAAAATACTTGATGGCCCTATAATCTATTTTTCATTAAATTGATTTGTGATTTTCTGCCTCCTTTTTAAAGTAGAACTAAAGTCAAAAATGAAATATACATATGTGATCAAATGAAGTAGGATTTAAAAAATGTCTGCCTTTTTTTTGTCATCTAAATGCAAGTAAATAGAGACATTTACCTGCTCCCCATCCAGCTTGTCGGCTTCCTTTTATTGTGGAGACAACGCAGCTTCCTCATCTTCCAAAGATGTTTCTGTTGTCCCCTTTTGCATTTATGCCGTTCAAAAGACTACAGCGTTGCATTGTGATGTCATTAGGGGGGCGTTGCTTCCTTTCCTTAGAAAGCCCTAGTGTGGCAATCATCTTAGACCAGTGGTTCTCAACCTCAGTCCTCACGTACCCCCAACGGGCCATGTTTTCCTTTTACTCTGCACAGCTGCTTTAAATCAATATCAATGACATGGTATTGATAAGAGCTATTTTATCTAAGGGAAGTTCCCAAAACATGGCTCGTTGGGGTACTTGATGACCGAGATTGAGAACCACTGTCTTAGAAGACACACCAAGGCCCCGCCCACTCTTCTCACATTTAGTCCGCCTATGCCCCGCCCATGTCTCACCTATGCCACTGCCCAATTCCGATTGAATCATGGGAACTTTTGTTCCCTGTGGGAGATACAGAATGGAAAGCAATGACGTACTATCTTTCCAAGACTCCTCTTAGCATCAGTATCTGAATCCAGTGGCACAGACTCTGAGGGCGGGTTACAGCAAACAATTGCAGGTTTATGCTGAGGTAATCATAATAATATTTAATTATATGTGTCATTTTCATGAACTTTGTTAAGGGTTCACAAAAAAAAAAAGTGTGTGTGTGTGTGTGTGTGTATATATATATATATATATATATATATATATATATATATATATGCCCTCTGTGAGCTCCCAAACCTCTTCTTTTTGCTGTCACTTCCATTTGAAACAAGTAGATCATATTAGTTGCAGTAAAGTACTCTGCTCTATGCACACAACAAATACCATAATCCCCAGTTCATCTTGACCAAGAGGGGGGGGGGGGGGGGCTACATTCCTCCATACAGTGGGGAAGACCGTAGCCACCATCTAACAGGAAGTTGCATTACAGCAGTAAAAAGAAAAAAAAAAGGAATTCGGAGGAGGCTAAGGGCAATAGAAGGGACTTTTTTGAGTTAAAGTGGTTAGAGGCTGAGTTTTTTTTTTTTATTACCTTAGTGGTTGTAAACCTCAGATATGAAATGTGAACAAAGTGTATCCCTCTATAGTGTGTACTTGTCTCAATCCAGAGCACTAAGTGTCATTTCTGTCTGCTTCCTCCATCCTCTGCTATCAGCATTAGTCACTTCTGACATGTTTTCCTGACACCAATTGAAAAATGGTGATGGGGGAGGGAGCTCCAGCAGATTTGAGAGCCTTAGCTCTGTTCCTGTGTGCTGTGTGTAGGAAGGGGTGTCTCTTCCCTCCAATCGGCTCTCAGAGCTCTCCTCTCTGAGCTCTGCAGAGTGTAACTTAATCTCTCCGCCCCCTTTTATGACAGTCTCAGACAAGCTTTGTAAATTCTGGACTATGAAGTGCTGTAGGGAAGAGAAGAGTGCAGATAAACAGACACAACGTATGTAGGAGGATTTGTTTTAGGCTGGGTTCACACTTATGTGAATTTGGATGCAGGTTTCCCCTGCATGCAAATCACATGACAGGAGACTGTGACCGGTGTTCTGTCAAAAAATGTCCTCCTATCGAATAGTGTCTGCCCCGTACTGCGCAGGCGTAGCGCTTACGGAGGACAAGGAAATCCGGAAAATCTCTGAAGTTGAACAGCGCCGTGAGTCGAGGTGCAAGCCCCACCATCCAAGTGGACATAGGGCTGCACAAAGTTAGAGGGCCCCTCGCTACGTTTCGGGCACGGCCTCGCTTCACTCAGCTCTTTTTTATTCTAACTCTATGTCCACTTGGATGGTCGGGCTTGAACCTGGACTCACGGCGCAGGCGCCGTTAATCTTCGGATATTTTCGGAATCTGCCTGTGATCCGTACACAGCGGACAGTATCCATCAGGACACCGGCTCTCTATGGAGCCGGTTCATACATCTCTGGGGTGGCCTCGGAGGAGATTGCACAGGGGGGACCCGTGCGTCTTTTGGCTCTGTTTCAGGTGTGAATTCATGCAAAAATTTGGACCTGATTCGTCCCTGAAAGGAAGAAGAGGGACACACCGGACCCCCCCCGCTGTGAGCCGCATCCGAGCGAAGTGTGAGAACCCGGCCTCAAAAACTTTCAAAAAGTTTCAATGAAACTTGGACCATTAATGAATCTTTATGTTAGTACAGTTGTGTTGGGCTCATTCAGTTATACTTTATTTTCGCACCATACTTTTTGAATCACATTGTA
Source organism: Lithobates sylvaticus (assembly GCA_028564925.1). Classification (NCBI taxonomy): domain Eukaryota; kingdom Metazoa; phylum Chordata; class Amphibia; order Anura; family Ranidae; genus Lithobates; species Lithobates sylvaticus. Next base: position 19,031,412 of record CM053028.1, read on the forward strand.
TAACTGTTATTTTGCATATTTTCGTTTTTGATGCGAAATCAGGTGCTTCTGAAGACCAGATAAACTTCATGTATCCATCACACGGGGACCCATGCTGTTTACTCCCATTTTATCTCTGGTGGGGGTGAGGGGGGGGTTAGTGAGAGGAGAAATGCAGTAAATACTTTACTCCATCAATGTATATTAAGAGCGAGTTTAACCACTTCAGCCCCGGACCAATTGGCAGCCAAAGGACCAGGCCCCTTTTTGCAATTCGGCACTGCGTCGCTTTAACAAACAATTGCGCGGTCATGCGACGTGGCTCCAAAACAAAATTGGCGTCCTTTTTTTTCCCACAAATAGAGCTTTCTTTTGGTGGTATTTGATCGCCCCTGCGGTTTTTATTTTTTGCGCTATAAACAAAAATAGAGCGACAATTTTGAAAAAAATGCAATATTTTTTACTTTTTGCTATAATAAATATCCCCAAAAAATATATAAAAAAACATTTTTTTCCTCAGTTTAGGCCGATACGTATTCTTCTACATATTTTTGGTAAAAAAAATCGCAATTAGCGATTATTGATTAGTTTGCGCAAAAGTTATAGCGTTTACAAAATAGGGGATAGTTTTATAGCATTTTTATTAATATTTTTTTTTATTAGTAATGGCGGCGATCAGCGATTTTTATTGTGACTGCGACATTTTGGCGGACACATCGGACATTTTTGGGACATTTGTCATTTATACAGCAATCACTGCTATTTAAATAGCACTGATTCCTATGTAAATGACAGTTGTAGTTAGGGTGTTAACCACTAGGGGGCGGGGAGGAGTCAGTGTGACGTGTTGTGTTTTTTTTTACAGTAGGGGGGCGTGGCTGTACGTCTGACGTCATTGATCGGCGTTCCCGATGACAGGGAACCGCCGATCACTGACAGTCAGTGTAGGAAGCGCGGGAGAGGTTTGTTTACATAGACCTCTCCCCGTTCTTCAGCTCCGTAACCCGATCGGGTCCGCTGGTCCCGCGGCCGTGGTCACGGAGCTCCCGACCGGGTTGCGCGCGCGCCGCCAGCCCCCCCGGGCAGGCAAATTAAAGGGGACGTACAGGTACGTGCTTTTGCCTGCCCGTGCCATTCTGTTGACGTATATCTACATGAGGCGGTCAGGAAGCGGTTAAATCACTCCAGCAATGTAAGCATGCCCCGATTTATAAGAGGGTTCTGTGTTCTGGGGTGGAGGGAGGAGAATATGTTCTGGATCAGGTGTCCCGGATATAAGAGAGACTTCTATTTGACACAGTTCCCTATAAACGTTTACTGTACAAAATAAGGTCCGTTGGCATGGACCATAGGGTGAGTACATGGATTGAAAACTGGCTACAAGGGCGAGTTCAGAGGGTGGTGATAAATGGGGAGTACTCGGAATGGTCAGGGGTGGGTAGTGGGGTCCCCCAGGGTTCTGTGCTGGGACCAATCCTATTTAATTTGTTCATAAACGACCTGGAGGATGGGGATGGGGTAAACAGTTCAATCTCTGTATTTGCGGACTATACTAAGCTAAGAAGGGCAATAACTTCTCCGCAGAAACCTTGCAAAAAGATCTGAACAAATGAATGGGGTGGGCAACTACATGGTTGAGGTTCAATATAGAAACATGTAAAATAATTTGGGTGCCAAAAATCTGAATGCAATCTATAGACTGGGGGGAGAACCTCTGGGGGAATCTAGGATGGAAAAGGACCTGGGGGTCCTAGTAGATGATAGGCTCAGCAATGGCTGCTGCTAACAAAGCAAACAGAATATTTGGCATTAAAAAGGGGATCAACTCCAGAGATAAAACGATAATTCTCCCGCTCTACAAGACTCTGGTCCGGCCGCACCTAGAGTATGCTGTCCAGTTCTGGGCACCAGTCCTCAGGAAGGATGTACTGGAAATGGAGCGAGTACAAAAAAAGGGCAACAAAGCTAATAAAGGGTCTGGAGGATATTAGTTATGAGGAAAGGTTGTGAGCACTGAACTTATTCTCTTTGGAGAAGAGACGCTTGAGAGGGGATATGATTTCAATTTATAAATACCGTACTGGTGACCCCACAATAGGGAGAAAACTTTTTTGCGGAAGGGAGTTTAACCTCTAGCCGACCGCACACTGTCAAATGACGGCGGAGCGGTGTGGCTCTTGTGGCGGGACGCCGGCTACATTTTGGCCACTAGGGGGCACCCGCGATTGCCCGGTAATCGAGCAGGACGTGGATCTGTGTGTGTAAATACACAGATCCACGTCCTGTCACTGGAGAGGAGACCGATGGTGTGTCCCTTGTACATAGGGACACCGATCGGTCCCCTCCCCCAATCAGTCCCCTCCCCCCACAGTTAGAATCACTAACATAGGGAACACATTAACCCCTGCAGCGCCCCCTAGTGTTAACCCCTTCCCTGCCAGTCACATTTATACAGTAATCAATGCATTTTTATAGCACGGATCGCTGTATAAATGTGAATGGTCCCAAAAATGTGTCCGAAGTGTCCGCCGCAATGTCGCAGTCATGATAAAAATCGCAAATCGCCGCCATTACTAGTAAAAAAAAAAATAATAATAAAAATGCTATAAATCTATCCCCTATTTTGTAGACGCTATAACTTTTGCGCAAACCAATCAATATACGCTTATTGTGATTTATTTTTTTTTACCAAAAATATGTAGAAGAACACGTGTCGGCCTAAACTGAGGAAAAAATTTGTTTAAAAAAAAATAAAAAATTGGATATTTATTATAATAAAAAGTAAAAAATATTATGTTTTTTCAAACTTGTTGCTCTTCTTTTGTTTATAGCGCAAGAAATAAAAACCGCAGAGGTGATCAAATACCACCAAAATAAAGCTCTATCTGTGGGGAAAAAAAATGATAAAAATTTTATTTGGGTACATCGTTGCATGACCGCGCAATTGTCATTCAAAATGCGACAGCGCTGAAAGCTGAAAAATGGCCTGGTCAGGAAGGAGGTGTTCGTGCCTGGTAGGCAAGTGGTTAACAAGACTCGTGGCCACTCATTTAAATAAGAAAAGAGGTTTAACCTTAAACTACGTAGAGGGTTCTTTACTGTAAGAGCGGCAAGGATGTGGAATTCCCTTCCACAGGCGGTGGACTCAGCGGGGAGCATCGATAGTTTCAAGAAACTATTAGATAAGCACCTGAACGGCCACAACATACAGGGATATACAATGTAATACTGACATATAATCACACACATAGGTTGGACTTGATGGACTTGTGTCTTTTTTCGACCTCACCTACTATGTAACTATTGTAGAATAATGCTTCTCCTCTCTTTTATTACAGGTCGCTGACTTTGAAAGTTTTGTGAGCTCACTGAATGATCAAGGCTACCTGCTAAAGAAAGGACCCAAAGTTTATCAGCTCCAGACCATGTGATTCTTCATTTTGACACGGAGTATTAACACAAGACGAACAGATATTTAATCGCTTGTTCATGAATATAGAGTCATACATATACATTAAATGATTCAGACCGGCTCTTCATATAGGCTGCATTCACACTACAGCATTTTGAATCGCAGGCAGGTTTGCCACAAATTTGCCCGCGATTTGAAAGCGCTGATGACAAATCGCGGGACTCGTGTTTTGAGATGCCATTCGCTTGAATGACGCCTTAAATTGCGGCGCGGGTCTGCCGTGGTTGTCACATGATAAGTCGTGCTGCAATCGTGGCAATACGCATTGCGGGAAGCATGTCGCCCCCAAAAGTAGCTCCTTCCCGCAATGCGTATTGCCACGATTGCAGCACGACTAATCATGTGACAACCGCGGCAGACCCGCGCCGCAATTAAAGGCGTCATTCAAACAAATGGCATCTCAAAAATCTTGCCGTGATGCATATTGCCACGATTGCAGTGCGGCAGACCCACCCCATGATTTGAGGTGTCAGTCAAATGAATGGCATCTCAAGTACGAGTCCCGCGATTTGTCATTCACACATCTGCGCTTTCGAATCGTGGGGCGGATTCGCAGCAAATCTGCCCGCGATTCAAAATGCTTAAGTGTGAATGCAGCCTTATTACTGTTCTGGAGCCCTGAGAATATTTAACATTTTAAGCCATTGTGCTACATTTGTAATGCTGCGTTTGTGTCCTCTTATTGTATATATTTTAAATTCTATATAAACTGAGAATATATTGTTAAAACTGTATACAAACTTTGTATCGTTTTTTATTATCCAATCTGGTTTTGCAGTATCCTTGGGGGCTGATCTTTAACGCTTTGACCCTTTTACTGCCAGAGCTGTTTTTAAGTTTTTTTTGCACACGTGCTTAACCGTTTCCAAGTGCCCGTTTCCTGATCTGTGATGTCTGAGAAAGGAAGCGCCCACCCGGCCACTGCACATAAACAGCCGGGCGGCCCCCGTATGTCCAGTCAAAAAGCGCACCTCCTTGGAGCCGCGCAGTTTCGAGATCGGGACATTGGCGCTGTGTTTGGCCCTCCCAATCACATGATGGCGGTGTCCAATCGCAGCCATCAGTGTAAACAGAGACACTTGTCTCTGTGTCTTCCCTCCCCGCTGAGCTCAGGGGGGTAGAGCGGGACATGGGCGCTGTGATTGGACACAGCCATCATGTGATCGGGAGGGCCAATCACAGCCAGAAAACAGTGTAAATGGAGACACTTGTCTCTGTGTCGTCCCTCCCCGCTGAGCTCAGCGGTGGAGATTGGGACATTGGCGCTGTGATTGGCCCTCCCAGTCACATGATGGCTGTGTCCAATCACAGCCAGCAAACAGTGTAAACGAAGACACTTGTCTCTGTGTTGTCCCACCCCCGCTGAGCTCAGTGAGAGCTTCGGGGCTGGGAGAGCGTTAGTGTTCAGTTACAGTAAACCGTGATCACACAGTACAGCAAGCACCACTGTCCCTGTCCAAGTGTCCCATGAACGTCTGAGGTGCGACTTCTGTCCCCCCTTCCCCTGATATAAAGAGTGCTTATGCAGGGGTCAAGTCCTGGGGAAAAAAGTGTGGGAACTCCCACCCAAGATCCACTCCCCCACCAAAAATATAAATGATACGATCATATGCACGAACGCTTCAAAAGTGGTATTTTTCATCCAATTTTCGTATTGTGTGTATGAAGCTTAACTGTTAGTACATAACAAAAAAAACAATCCTCAATAAACATAAATACGGTAATTCTCTGAATAATCAGCATTCATTCAATTGTGCTTCCATACAAATGTGAACATCATGTTCTGATCCTTATTGGGGAATTTTATTTTGTATATAGAGTGTTTATGTGGTGAGTTTACACTTTTCATTGAACAGAGTTTGGATAACACAGGGTTAAACGGAAAGGTCATAAATGAAGTGCACATTATCTGGACAGAATGCTTGGGGAGATAGTGATGTGTTCCTGCTTAGGAGATGTATGTTGGCTTGGGGGGGGGCTGCAAACTCTGCAGGCTCCAACACACACTCGCTGCTATTCCAACCCTTCACATATTTCCACATAAACTTCCCTCCTGGCATTAAACGTTGCCAGGTATTGTGCTCAGCTTACCACCCCAAACTGATGTTCCTCCCTCAGCTCACCTCTCCCCCTGCATGTCCTGTGAGCAGAATAGCTGTGCTCCTCCTCTGGGTTCTCTCATCATATGGCACTGAAGATAGAGGAGGGGGGGGGGGGGGGAATTTAGCGGGACACACAGAGCAAGTATGCAGGAGACTGGGGGGAGATGAGGAGACAGAAAATCAGGAGGGGGCGGCGGGGAGGAGCGCATCACAAGAGGTCTGACTAAATACAATCTCTTAGCAGCAGGGACCTGATCTAGCTGTGATTGACAGGTAGATCGAAGCGGAAGCTGTCATGGGGCCCCCTACTGGCAATGCCTGAATGGTCAGGTGTGCGGCAATTACTATTGTGAGCTGTGTCTGCAGCTGCTGGTGTAGCACCTGCCATACAGCTCACATACTTCAAAGTCTTGCAGGACACGGCTGCTAACGGGAACTGAGTTCCTGTTGTGGAAAAAGTACAGGAACTCCGTTCCCATGCGTTCCCGCAGGACTTGAGCCCTGTGCTTATGTCCCCCCTTCCCCCTGATATAAAGGGTGCTTATGCCCCCTCTGATATAAAGGGTGCTCCTGTCCACCCCCCTGATATAAAGGGGTGCTCCCATCCCCCCTGATATAAGGGGTGCTTCTGTCCCCCCTTCCCCCTGATATAAAGGGTGCTTATGTCCCCCTTCCCCCCTGATATAAGGGGGTGCTTCTGTCCCCCCTGATATAAAGGGTGCTCCCGCCCCCCCCTGATATAAACGGTGCTTCTGTCCCCCCTTCCCCCTGATATAAAGGTTGCACCTGTCCCCCCTTTCCCATGATATAAAGGGTGCTTATGTCCCCCTGATATAAAGGATGGTTATGTCCCCCCTGATATAAAGGGTGCTCCCGTCCCCCCTGATATAAAGGGTGCTCCCGTCCCCCCTGATATAAAGGGTGCTCCCGTCCCCCCTGATATAAAGGGTGCTTCTGTCCCCCCTCCACCTGATATAAAGGCTGCGCCTGTCCCCCCAATATAAAGGGTGCACCTGTCCCCCCCTTCCCCTGATATAAAGGGTGCTCCTGTCCCCCCTTCCCCTGATATAAAGGGTACTTCTGTTCCCCCTGATATAAAGGGTGCTCCTATCCCCCCTTCGCCCTGATATAAAGGGTGCTCCTCTCCCCCCCTCCCCCTGATATAAAGGGTGCTCCTGTCCCCCCCTCCCCCTGATATAAAGGGTGCGCCTGTCCCCCATCCCCTGATATAAGGGGTGCTCCTGACCCCTTTTCCCCTGATATAAGGGGTGCTCCTGTCCCCCCTTCCCCGATATGAAGGGTGCTCCTGTCCCTCCCCTTCCCCCTGATATAAAGGGTTCTTCTGTCCCCCCTCCCCCCTGATATAAAGGGTACTTCTGTTCCCCCTGATATAAAGGGTGCTCCTGTCCCCCCTTCCCCCTGATATAAAGGGTGCTCCTGTCCCCCCTTCCCCTGATATAAGGGGTGCTCCTGTCCCCCTTCCCCCTGATATGAAGGGTGCTCCTGTCCCCCCCTTCCCCCTGATATAAAGGGTGCTCCTGTTCCCCCTTCCCCCGATATAAGGGGTGCTCCTGTCCCCCCTTCCCATTGATATAAAGGGTGTTCCTGTCCCCCCCTTCCCCTTGATATAAAGGGTGCTTCTGTCCCCCCCCCCATATAACGGGGTGTTCCTGTCCACCTTTTCCCTTGTTATAAGGTGTGCTCCTGTCCCCTCTTCCCATTCATATAAAGGGTGCTTCTGTCCCCCCTTCCCCCTGATATAAGGGGTGCCCTTGTTCCCTTCCCCCGGATATAAGGAGTGTTCCTGCCCCCCCCCCCCTCCCCTTGATATAAAGGGTACTTCTATCCCCTCTCCCCTTGATATAAAGGGTGCTCCTGTCCCCCCTTCCCATTAATATAAAGGGTGCGCCTGTCCCCCCTTCCCATTAATATAAAAGGTGCTTCTTCCCCCCTCCCTCGGATATAAGAGGCGTTCCCGTCTCCTCCTCCCCTCCGGGTGAATGTCGTATTCCGCGCCGAGTGTCGCGCAGTCCGGCATGGGGAGCGGAGAGGCGGGCGGGCCGTAGAGGAGAAGGTCGTTATGTCGGCTCTGGCCGCCCTCCTCCTGGGCCGCTCCCCGATCTCCGGCCGTGCGATCCTCCGGGGGGTCCGAGCAACACACGTCCTCCTCCGCCCCGGGAATGTCCTACCGAGCCCGGCCTCTACACCGATCACCGCCCGGATACTATACCGGAGACACCGATCCGACACTCCCCCGGGGGAGAGACCACCGGAGACACGGGGAGACCCCCTCCTCCACCGTAACCTGGTACTTTACTACACCACCGTACAGACCCCCTCCCCCACCATAACCTGGTACTATACTACACCTCCTCCACCGTACAGACCCCCTCCTCCACCATAACCTGGTACTATACTACCCCACCGTACAGACCCCCCTCCTCCACCATAACCTGGTACTATACTACCCCTCCCCCACCGTACAGACCCCCTCCTCCCACCATAACCTGGTACTATACTACACCTCCCCCACTATACAGACCCCCTCCCCCACCATAACCTGGTACTATACTACCCCTCCCCCACCGTAACCTGGTACTATACTACCCCTCCCCCACCATACAGACCCCCTCCTCCACCGTAACCTGGTACTATACTACCCCTCCCCCACCATACAGACCCCCTCCTCCACCGTAACCTGGTACTATGCTACCCCTCCTCCACCGTACAGACCCCCTCCTCCACCGTAACCTGGTACTATACTACCCCACCGTACAGACCCCCTCCCCCACCATAACCTGCTACTATACTACCCCTCCTCCACCATACAGACCCCCTCCCCCGCCATAACCTGGTACTATACTACACCTCCCCCACTATACAGACCCCCTCCCCCACCATAACCTGGTACTATACTACCCCTCCCCCACCGTACAGACCCCCTCCCCCACCATAACCTGGTACTATACTACCCCTCCCCCACCGTACAGACCCCCTCCCCCACCATAACCTGGTACTATACTACTCCTCCTCCACCGTACAGACCCCCTCCCCCACCATAACCTGGTACTATACTGCCCCTCACCCACCATACAGATCCCCTCCCCCACCATTGAGACTACAGATCCCCCCTCCCCCACCATGACCTGGTACTATACTGCCCCTCCCCCACCATACAGACCCCCTCCTCCACCAAACCCTGTTCTATACTACCCCTCCCCCACCATACAGACCCCCTTCCTCCACCATAACCTGGTACTATGCTACATCTCCCCCACCATGGAGACTACAGATCCCCTCCCCCACCATGACCTGGTACTATACTGCCCCTCCCCCACCATACAAACCCCCTCCTCCACCAAACCCTGTTCTATACTACCCCTCCCCCACTATACAGATCCCCCTTCTCCACCATAACCTGGTACTATACTGCCCTCCCCCCACCATAGAGGCTACAGATCCCCTCCCCCACCATGACCTGGTACTGTACTACCCCCCTCCCCCACCATGACCTGGTACTATACCGCCCCTCCATAGAGGCTACAGATCCCCTCCCCCACCATAACCTGGTACTATACTACTACTCCTCCCCCACCATACAGACCCCCCTCCCCCACCTTAACCTGGTACTATACTACACCTCCCCCACCATACAGACCCCCCTCCACAGAGTTTACAGACCCCCTCCAGAGTCCACAGAACACACCACCGACCCCACCTCTGACTGCGCCTGTTTATATGTGCGCCCCGGTATATGTGCGCCCCTCCTCTGACTGCGCCCCGGTATATGTGCGCCCCTCCTCTGACTGCGCCCCGGTATATGTGCGCCCCACCTCTGACTACGCCCCGGTATATGTGCGCCCCTCCTCTGACTGCGCCCCGGTATATGTGCGCCCCTCCTCTGACTGCGCCCCGGTATATGTGCGCCCCACCTCTGACTACGCCCCGGTATATGTGCGCCCCACCTCTGACTGCGCCCCGGTATATGTGCGCCCCACCTCTGACTGCGCCCCGGTATATGTGCGCCCCACCTCTGACTGCGCCCCGGTATATGTGCGCCCCACCTCTGACTGCGCCCCGGTATATGTGCGCCCCACCTCTGACTACGCCCCGGTATATGTGCGCCCCACCTCTGTCTGCGCCCCGGTATATGTGCGCCCCACCTCTGACTGCGCCCCGGTATATGTGCGCCCCACCTCTGACTGCACCCCGGTATATGTGCGCCCCACCTCTGACTGCGCCCCGGTATATGTGCGCCCCACCTCTGACTGCGCCCCGGTATATGTGCGCCCCACCTCTGACTGCGCCCCGGTATATGTGCGCCCCACCTCTGACTGCGCCCCGGTATATGTGCGCCCCACCTCTGACTGCGCCCCGGTATATGTGCGCCCCACCTCTGACTACGCCCCGGTATATGTGCGCCCCACCTCTGTCTGCGCCCCGGTATATGTGCGCCCCACCTCTGACTGCGCCCCGGTATATGTGCGCCCCACCTCTGACTGCGCCCCGGTATATGTGCGCCCCACCTCTGACTGCGCCCCGGTATATGTGCGCCCCACCTCTGACTGCGCCCCGGTATATGTGCGCCCCGCCTCTGACTGCGCCCCGGTATATGTGCGCCCCGGTATATGTGCGCCCCACCTCTGACTGCGCCCCGGTATATGTGCGCCCCACCTTTGACTGCGCCCCGGTATATGTGCGCCCCGGTATATGTGCGCCCCACCTCTGACTGCGCCCCGGTATATGTGCGCCCCACCTCTGACTGCGCCCCGGTATATGTGCGCCCCGGTATATGTGCGCCCCACCTCTGACTGCGCCCCGGTATATGTGCGCCCCACCTCTGACTGCGCCCCGGTATATGTGCGCCCCGGTATATGTGCGCCCCACCTCTGAGTGACTAATGTTGCTATTTAGCTTTTACAGTAAACCCCCCTCCATCGCTGGGGTTAGGTTCCGGACCCACCCGCGAAAAGTGAAAAACCGCGAAATAGAAAGACCCTATTTAAATACACCCTAGGCATGTTTTGTTAATTTTTTAATAGCATTTAAAGGTCTTTAAACACACTTTTATGCAATAGAAACACATTAAAGATAGAGAGAGAGATCAAGAGGATTTTTTAAAACACAAAAATATTGTCTTAACTGTACAGTACAGTAAAAAATAGAGTAGATAACTGCGAAAATGGCAAAATATTACCACAATATCAGTATAACAGGTCCTAATTAAAATACCGCGATATACCGGGACCGCAATAACTGAACCGCAATATAGCGGGGGTTTACTGTAGATGTGATTTTGGTTTATATTAGGAATTGGCAAATAAATCCAACATTAGAATTCCCATTAGAATTGTTTCCTTGTATCTCATTACAAATCTGTCCCGTGTTCTGTGTTCCCAAAAGGAGAACTCCACTCCCTTCCGGTCCCTGAGCTCCCGGCCCGGCCGCTGACCTCTTCGGGTGGCCGGGCTTCTGGTTCTTAATTGCCAGGGAGATCAGTCAGATTCGGCATTGCTGAATTCGTACAGTGATCTGCGCATGCGTGGCTCACTGTAGAGGGGTGGACAGGCAGGTACACGACATTGTGTCACATGGACAGGTTTATATAATGACTCTGATATACACTGTATTGCCAAAAGTATTGGGACACCCCTCCAAATCATTGTGGGAGTATTTTGTAACAGTAAATGGAGCTTGTATAGTGACATGCAGGACTTTACCCGATTGCCGACCAGCCGCCGTTGTTATACAGTGGCACGTTCCCGCAAACCGCCGTACGTGTACGCCAACTTCTTTAAAGTGATTGTAAGGCTTTTTTTTTTTTTTTTTTTAAATAACAAACATCTCATGTCATCCCTCCACTGTGCAGTTAGTTTTGCACAGAGTGGCCCCCGATCCTCCTCTTCTGGGGTCCCCCGGCGGCTCTTGCAGCTCCTCCTCCACATCAAGTGCCCTCATGGAGAGCCGCATTCCAGTGCACAAAGCAAGATCCAACAAGACATGGATGAGCGAGTTTTAGGTGGAGGAACTTGACTGGCCTGCACAGAGTCCTGACCTCAACCCGATGGAACACCTCTGGGATGAATTAGAGACTGCGAGTCTTCCAACATCAGTGCCTGACCTCACAAATGCTCTTCTGGAAGAATGGTCCAACATTCCCATAGACACACTCCTAAACCTTGTGGACGGCCTTCCCAGAAGAGTTGAAGCTGTTATAGCTGCAAAGGGTGGGCCAACTCAATATTGAACCCTACAGACTAAGACGCCATTAAAGTTTATGCGTGTAAAGGCAGGTGTCCCAATACATTTGGTAGTATGGTGTATGTCGTATAGTAGATTTGTACATGTACTGAGCCAACCAGGGTCACTCCTACCCTCCCCCGCACTATTAATGTGTCTCCTTGTATCTTCCAGTATGAGAACCCGTGGACCATCCCCAACCTGCTGTCTATGACCCGCATCGGTCTGTCCCCCGTCTTGGGCTATCTGATCATCGCTCAGGATTTTAACATCGCGCTCGGAGTATTCGGTCTCGCGGGACTGACTGATCTGGTGAGTTTATTATTTAAACAATAAATACATTTTTGTGTGTGTGTATGTGTATGTGTATATATATATATATATATATATATATATATATATATATATATATATATATATATATATATATATATATATACAATGTATGTGTGTATGTATGTATGTGTTGTATATCTGAAAGGGGGGGGGGGGGGGGGGGGGAGTTCATCATTACAGAATGTTTGTAGACAAGCAGTGAAGTAATAACCTCTCTCTTTCTTCAGCTTCATTCATGTGAGTAATATACTGTAATTATCGGCGTATAACACACACCCCGAGTTTAGGAGGAAATTTTAAGGAAAAAAAATGTACATTTAAATGCCCATCAATGCAGCCTTATCAGGGTCCATCTGCATGCTTGTCAGTGTCATTTGCAGCCTCCTCAGTGTCATTTTCAGCCTTCTTAGTGTCATTTGCAGCCTCCTCTGTGTCGTTTGCAGCCTCCTCTGTGTCGTTTGCAGCCTCCTCGGTGTCTTTTGCAGCCTCCTCGGTGTCTTTTTCAGCCTCGTCAGTGTCGTTTGCAGCCTCGTCGGTGTCGTTTGCAGCCTCGTCGGTGTCGTTTGCAGCCTCGTCGGTGTCGTTTGCAGCCTCGTCGGTGTCGTTTGCAGCCTCGTCGGTGTCGTTTGCAGCCTCGTCGGTGTCGTTTGCAGCCTCGTCTGTGTCGTTTGCAGCCTTTCAGTGTCATTTGCAGCCTTGCAGCCTCGTCGGTTTCATTTGCAGCCTCGTCGGTTTCATTTGCAGCCTCGTCAGTGTAGTTTGCAGCCTCGTCAGTGTCGTTTTCAGCCTCGTCAGTGTCGTTTTCAGCCTCGTCAGTGTCATTTGCAGCCTCGTCAGTGTCATTTGCAGCCTCGTCAGTGTCATTTGCAGCCTCATCAGTGTCATTTGCAGCCTCATCAGTCATTTGCAGCCTTGTCAGTGTCATTTGCAGCGTCATTTGCAGCCTTCTTGGTGTCATTTGCAGCCTTCTTGGTGTCGTTTGCAGCCTTCTTGGTGTCGTTTGCAGCCTCGTCAGTGTCATTTGCAGCCTCGTCAGTGTCATTTGCAGCATCATTTGCAGCCTTCTTGGTGTCATTTGCAGCCTTCTTGGTGTC